>JAXDDW010000074.1:1047500-1597500 GCA_034670385.1 Hoplostethus mediterraneus
TCCCCCCCCCTCCCCCCCTGCAGGGGAAGGCTAATGAACGTGGGTCTTCGGGTCTTCAAACCCCCCTCTCCCCCTTTTACCAGACGTCGCTGGGACTCGGGAGATAAATAAACAAACGGCGGTGATTTGTTTTTGGGTTTTTTTCCTCTCTCTTTTGTTTTGAGGGGGAGGAGGCTTTTGAGGGAGGAGAGCCGAGCGGAGGGAGTTGAGACGAGAGAGAGAGGAGAGAGAGAGAGAGAGAGAGGAAGAGCTTTGATCGCTGCTTTCTGAATCCAAATGACGGAGCAGAAAAACGCTTGCTGGGTGTACAGTATGCCTTTGAGTGTGTGTGTGTGTGTGTGTGTGTGTGTGTGTGTGTGCGCGCCTCTTTCAGCAGCTCATGAAGTCTGCTTTCGTTCCGGTATTGCCAGTGGAATGGGTCTCTTTGTCTTTACCTCCCTCTCTCTCTCTCTCTCTCTCTACCTCCCCCCCGTCCTAATTACAAAGCAGAGAGGATCTGACGAACAGGTAGCCCCCAGGGCGGCTGTCTACAAAACCAGGTGTGCCTGTGTGTGTGTGTGTGTGTGTGTGCTTGTGCGTCAGCGTGTGTGTGCACGTAGCCATCATGTGTCATCGCTGCGCGTCCAAACCTAAATGACGCTGCGACCTTTGACCCCCCCATCGCTGTAACGCTCTAACTCTCCTGCTGCCCACAGTGAGAACGTCCACAGGGCAAAACTGGGATTACTGGGAGCAGTAATGGTTTGAAAGTGTCACGCGGGGTTACGGTGACTCCGGTGACCTTTGACCTCGACCGTTTCAAACCCCGGCTCGGGCCTTCGCGCGCCTCGGTGAAAGCGGCTGATTCTGAGCCTGAACGGGGAGGCTAGGTGTGTTTCGCCGGGGTTATTCTGACTCAGATTAGATAGTCAGTCGTCTGAGATCAGATTATCAGCGTCCCCGTAAACCTCCTCTGGCGAAGTGCATCAGCTAAATGACTTAAATGGAAATGGAACACACCCGCAGCCACAGCCCGCAGTTTCCCCCCAATTTTCCTTTTTCCTCCCCCTCTTAAGTGTGTGTGTGTGTGTGTGTGTGTGTGTGTGTGTTCTCTCTCCCCCTTTTATTCCACAACAACACTGCCTAGTTAACCACCCCAACCCCTCACCCCCCCAGACCCAGCATTCCCAGCTCTGTGCATTGTCCCCGAGGGTTCATTGAATGGCTCTGTGTTCGCTCTCTATTCAATAAGTCAGAGCCCTATAGGTCCGCAGTACAGAAAGCATAACACACACACACACACACACACACACACACAGGCGTGAATGCACAAACACTTTTGAGGTCTAGCAGGACACACACACACACACACACACACACAGAGAGACTTTTTGATTGGCTGCCTGCACCGTGACAATCTAGATTCTGGGGAGGTTTAGTGTGAATCCTCTCCAAAGCGAGTGTGTCTGCATTTCATCTGCTTCTATCTAATCAGCACATTTCTTTTGGTCATTATTCCCTGATAAATGAATGTACTGGTGCAGTAATGGCACAGCGGCGTTGCCCGAGACGTGCAATTTGATTTACAGCCGGGTGACTCGGCAATTTAAATCATACCCTTCTGGTGCGTCTCACCCTCACCCCCCCCCCTCCCCCCTCACCCCCACGGCTTTGAACTGGAAAGCCTTTAGTTAGCGACCGGAGAGGAGAAAACCGGGAATGTGTTCTGCGTTACCGTACGCTCAGCATTCCCCGACGCCTCTACCCTGCCGCGAGCGTGCACGTCGCCGTCTGCACGTGTGCGTGTGTGTGTGTGTGTGTTGCTTCTGCACTACTGCTGACGATGATGCTACCGCCGCTCACCGGGAACACAGAACCGCATGTTTGATGCCCTCCATCATCTGAAACGGGAAGTATAACTCCTCCTCTTTTACCGTAGACGAGGAGTTTGTCACCCTTCTGGGAACAATATCCACCTCTCCCTATAATGCTGCAGATCCATGTGGGATTTTCTTCCTACCTGATGTTCATTGTTTAATAATTCAAAATACCGTCACTATTTTATGAGCCAAGGTCTTCGGAGAACTAGTAACTCCAGTCATAATCCATACTAGTATTACCTTTTGCAGGGTTTGGTGTGACGTTTATTCACTCTTTATTTCTCTCCCGCGCTTGCAGACTATTCTTTATTAATAATTGAGAGTTCTTAATTGTCTCGTGATCTGAAATTGAATCCGCACCACCGGCGTTTTAACCCTCGCTCGCAGCGCCAGATTTTTTTTGGAAGGCGCACGGGATGTTTACATCACCCCGACATGGAAAGCATTGCCTCAACCTTTACTCCAAACGAAGCAATTTTTCACTCATTACCCTTCTTGGAAACCCTCCTCACCTCTCCCTCTGCGCTTTTCCGGGCATTTCTAAATCGAGTTTGGGGTTCTGGATTCTTTTCACCGCGATACATTTCCCACATCAGACGCCGAAAAAGTAAACACCGATTTGGCGTGACGCTCCAGTCATCAATTAGATTGCCGAAATCCGAGCGCGGGGGCGTCTTGTGCGGTGTGTGTGTTGTGCGCGCGTTGAGTCGCCTGGATGCCGTCGTCTGATTTCCTGGCGAATGACTCAGCCGACTGCGATTGAAAAATGCAAACAAGCGAGCGGGAGAAACAGGTTCGCCTTGCCCCGAGGATGCTGGGAAAATATCTCCCCGCCGATCGTGGGTGTTTGTGCGTGCGTGTGTGTGTATGGTTGTATTTGGCAGAGTAAGAAAGGGAGCGAGACAACGGTTGCGTGTGTGTGTGTGTGTGTGTGTGTGTGTGTGTGTGGTGTGTGTGTGTGTGTGTGTGTGTGTCACCACAGCTGTTGATTTCATTCCGTTTCACCTCACGCTCCCCGGGGGGGGGGCAACGATACCTGGAATACGACTCGTGTTTAAAACACAATGTAGTCTAACTGCAAGCGCATACAGCTGGAACACACACACACACACACATACACACACACACAGCCAGACATACTTAGGTGCACATTTCTTCTATAAAAAGCCTCTTTGACACATACCAGAATAACAAGCAATCAGCACGCCTCACAACATCAACTCGGCCATTACCTCGCTTTCAACCACTCCTATTTATAACGTATAGGAAGGACTCTGTCTTTCATCCAGGAAGGGTTGCAGCAACGCCCTGCTGCACATGCTCACACCCGCCCAGCGCTAACACTCTTCTGCTGCCGTTGGGGGGGTTCAGCGCCTTGCTGAAGGGTACCTCAGTATTTAGTTGCTTGTGGAAAGGAGCATTTCTCATAGGGGTGGGCGATATGAAACTTTTACCTCGATTACGATTAATGAACGATTATTTAATTTGTTTTGTTTTATTTTGAAATTTGTTTTATTTTGAATTTATTAATTTATGTTACGTCTGATGCGCGCACACACACACACACACACTCACACATTGGTTGCTTTGCTAACCGGCGCTTCTAGACGTTCCTCGTTCTTGTCGAGTTTCTTTCATAACACCGGGGTGGGAAATTAGCAGCACACAAACGCTGACAAATACTGTCTGACTGGCGTGTTGCTGCTCTACCAGACACGTTGGCAGGCTGCCAGTCTCTTTTCTAGTCTACAAAAAAAAAAAGATTTTATGTTTTTGAATCCAGCAGTTTCTGAGACTCAAATGAGACTGTGGGTGAGGAAGTTGCTTCCTGCCCCTGATCTGGGTTCAGCCTCAGTGTTTCCCCAATAACAGTTAAGGTTAAGGAAGAGTTTAGCATCTGATCCCCGGTGAGCAATTGAAGGACGAGACGAGATCCCACAATTGTGCGCGTCTTTGTGTGTGTGTGTGTGTGTGTGTGTGTGTGTGTGTGTCTTGTGTGCAGAACCTCACCTGGCGCCTCTGCCTCTCTGAGGGATTTTGGGGCATTAGCGTTGCGGGCTAGCATCGTGTGTCAGGACTCGCTAACTCCCCCGTCAGACACATTTAGCTTGCAAACATGTCGAGAATCTGCCCTCACTTGACCCCTCACGCACCACGGACACGTTCCTACCGATCCTGCGCATCCTCACGTGAGAACAAAGACCGATCCCGATAGCAAAAAAAAACAAAAAACGTCACAGGTTTGATCCCCCACCGTGTCTCGTGGAAGTGACCTTGAGCGAGACAATGAAGCCCCTTATTTTCCCATCCATTGTAACCCAGCTAAACGCCTTGAATGCAGATGTAACAAAACCAAATCCTGCAGACAGATTGTTGCAGGGGAAATGAAAACGACGCCACATCCAAGAGAGACAAGAGGTGAATGAGTCTCGTTGTTGTGAAAACAATAATACAATATGTGCCAACAATCTGCTGCATTTTCCCATGCATTGCTTCCCAGCCTGATGCAGCCTGAGACCCAGCAAATTAACTATTGAATATGGCTGTTTTCATGGAGGTAGCCAAGGGAGGAGAGCGAGAGAGAGAGAGAGAGAGAGAGAGAGAGAGAGTCAGTCAATACAGCATATATTTCCAGCTTTGGGTGTGGCTGCTTCTGATTGAAAAAAAACGAGAAAAAAAACCCAAACTCATTCAGGGCACACACTCGTTTATACCGACGGTGTTTGCAAGTCTCAATAGATTTCAGCAAAAAAAAAAAAGCAGAAAAGAGAAAGAGAGAGAGAGGGAGAGGGAGTAAAGGGGCGAGTAGGAGTCAAGGAACGAAGGGAGGGGTGAGAGATGGGAGGGCGAGCGGGGAAGAAAAGGATATTCAGAAGAGAGACAAAGAGGAAGGGAGCAAAACGGGAGAAAGAGATGGGAATGAAAGGCGAGGGATGTTGGGGGGGCGGGGGGGGGGGGGCGACAAGGTAAGAGAGGGGGAGCAGGAGGGAGGAGAGAACGCAGAGGAGAAGAAAGGAAGGAGAGGAGAGGAGAGGAAGGAGAGGAGCTAGACGCTGCCTTGTATTCCCCACAGCCTCGGTGCTGCTTTCACTGCCACCGTGTTTTTTGGCACGCCGACACGGGGTGGCCTACAGAGGCTGTGTGTGTGTGTGTGTGTGTGTGTGCATGTGCGTGTGCATGTGTGTGTATGTGTGTGTGCCTCAAGTGTCCGTGTTTAACATGCAGCCCGGTGGGAACTGCCTCCTCATTGCCTTACTGCTGCCCAGGGACCCATCTTCTACCTCACTGCTCTCCTTCACTCTGCACCTCCTCCCCTCCCCTCTCCTCTCCTTTCCTTCTCTCTGTCTTTTCCTCTCCTCTCCTCTCCTCTCCTCTCCCCTCCCCTCCCCTCCCCTCCTCTCCGCTCCACTGCCCCTGTGCCAACCAGGGCATCCATTCATAACAGCTCGATAGCTCTGGCAACAGACGATGTAGTAGGTAGCAGCTTCCCCGAGTAAATATCTGAAAATGTGATAGCAGCAACACGTCGTTGGGGCGTTATGTGTGAATTTCAATGGCAAAATTTTGTTGGCAAACGATGAGATATGAATGTGTGTGTGTGTGTGTGTGTGTGTGTGTGTGTGCGCGCACATGTGTGACTAAGTGAGGATGTGCGTGTTTGGGTGCAAGCTTGTGATTATGCGTGTGTGTCAGAGGCAGCAGGAAAAACATGCACCCAAGCACACTAATATGCACATACTTGCTAATTCACTCACACACACGCACACACACACACACACACACACACTGTACCTCGCTTGTTCAAAAGGCCTACGCTGTTAGCAGTGAGCCTCAGTGCTCTAATAGCAGGCTCCACATGAATCTGTGTGTCAGCAATAACTGAACAACAAGCAACATGGGAGCCAACGCATGGACACACTTAATGCTGATGCATTATGAGATATTATTTACACAGGAATGACACACACACACACAAAATGAGACATGTTACAACGACACACACACGCACACACACGCACACACACACACACACAACGAGAAACCGTGCGTGTTCACTGGGGGTACAGCCTAGAAAGAGCTGGAACTGGGCATGGAATAAAAGCGGTGGCTTTCTGAATGGCCGAGCACCACAAGAGAAGGCTTAGTACCCGGCTTAGCCGTTGGTTTCAATAGCTCAGCCTCTCTCTGTCTCTCTCGCCGGCTATTGATACAGTCATCCACCGACATATCAGATCGCCTTACAGTTCCACTTCCACCGCAGCATGTAATGATTGTGTTCAATCTAATTAAAGATGGCTGCTTCTCGTTACACCCAGAGCAGCTGCCCGCGCGTCTGCAGTGAGGGGCAAAGCCCCGATGCGGTCCGCATTTTCCGCATGCCGGTGGCTTCCAATTACTTTATAACAGTCGAAAATATACCGCGGTGGAAGGGACCGAAAGTCCTTGAGGTTTGCTCGTTTCTGTTCCGCTTCTCCTCGGAAACTTCCACGGGACAGGATAAACAAAAAACAGAACCAAAATAGGAGCCGGGGACTACCCCGTCAGAAACGCTAACAGCCGCCGATCGGCTCATCAAAGCGACCGGCGGTGATTTATGAAGATGTTGCGGGGTAATTATTGAGTCAATTATCACCGCCAGTCATGTTCATTTCCCAGGTATGCCCTCGTTTACCTGTGAGGGAGAGAAAAAAAAGGAGGACAGGGTGGGAAAAAAGAAAGGGAGAAGAAAAAAAAAAAAAAAAACGGCTGATGGGGAGTTTAATAGATGAGTAATTATACTCCCCCCCACCCCCATCCATCTCCTGTCCTCTCCTTTCAAAGGCAAGGATAAGGAGGTCCAGGTGACGTGCGAGCCCTCCAGGCAGACATCAGCTCGTTAAGGAGGCCGAGGCTCGTTACCGTTTACCTGCCTGGTGCAGGTCGGCGGCACCCAGAACCAAAGGGAGGTCAGGGGCAGTTAAAGTCAGGAATGCGACCTGGCCGGGTCAGGGGCTCGGTGGGCCCCGTCAGAGAGACAAACACTCCAACAGCCATTATCGTGCAGACAAATCCACACACACACACACACACACACACACACACACACAAACACACTCCGAGCGAAACGATTAAGGCGCAGATCCCGATGTGTACCAC
Source organism: Hoplostethus mediterraneus (assembly GCA_034670385.1). Lineage (NCBI taxonomy): Eukaryota > Metazoa > Chordata > Actinopteri > Trachichthyiformes > Trachichthyidae > Hoplostethus > Hoplostethus mediterraneus. The sequence goes on from JAXDDW010000074.1 coordinate 1,054,496, forward strand.
ACAGCGAGATGAGACGAGGCACGCTAACCCTCAACCCCCCCCCAGACCTGATCTCGCCTGAACTCGGCGAGGAGCTGGGCGGGTCGCCAGGTCTCTCTCCCTTTTCTCTCTCTCTCTCTCTCTCCCTCCCTCACCCATTCCTTTCTTCCAACACCTCCTTTTTCTCCCTCTGCGACTGAGTCTCTCCTTCACGCCTACGTGGCTACGCCTCCCATTCTTCTCCCCCCTCTCTCTCTCCCTCCCTCCCTCCCTCCCTCTCTCTCCTCCCTAGGTGTGCGCCTGCTGGCTAGCTAACTAACCAGAGCGTTGGAGAGCCTCAGCCCGTGTTTCCACCACAGCAACACCTTGGCAGCAGCAGCTCTCTCTCTCTCTCTCGCATGAAATAGTTGGATACAACCCCATTCCCGTCACTCCCCCCCACCCCTTTTTTTTTTTTTTTCATACTTTGCACCGTGAACGACGGTTAATGGTCTCTGATGACAAACAGCTGCGGATTAATTACTGAAAACAGTTTATATATTTATTTTGGGGACCGGGGCTTTATTTTATTTCTGAAGCAGGGGGGTGGTTGGCAGATAAATGTGTTTATGTGTTATTTGGCGTCATTAACTCGGGAGTAAGAGGTGCAGGGGAGAGATCATTATTATTTATGGCTATTTTGTTTCGCGATGCCACAGACCCACAAACGTCTGGGCGAGATTAATCACGTCCATCTCTCTCTCTCTCTCTCTCTCTCTCTCTCTCTCTCTCGCCCCACGTCGCCTCACTTCCTCAAAGATCTTGTCGGCCCCGCGTTCTTAATCGCCACTCAGTTAATTAATCTCACACTTGGCTGCTGTAATAACTTGACTTGCCGGACCTCCAACCCCCCCCCCCCCCCTCTGCAAATGGACTTTTTGCCTGTTTTAACTGGCTAAAAGTGCCGGCAACGAACCGGGCCGAGAGAGAGAGAGAGAGAGAGAGAGAGAGAGAGAGAGGAGAGGTGTCAGAGCCGTCCATTAAAAAGCATAAAACACACCCGCGTTAATATCTAACCTACATGTGCATTACATTCACATTCTAGCCGGCGGGGGTTCACGGGGCTCTCACGGGGGAGTGGCGGCGGTAGAAAAAAGCTTCAATTCCAGGATTGCCAACATCGCAAGCAGCCAAATGTACTGAACTGAGCTGAGAATAAACGATGGGAGGCTGTGACCCTACAAGATTGATTTCGTTTCCTCGCAAACCGTTTTAACATCGATATCTCATTACCGCATGAAGTTGGAGACAGTTTTGAGACGGTATACAAACTAAGACAATACAGGCGCAGCAGCGTCCCGCTCAGACACTCAGCACTATCTGCTCCGTCTCGGGTCCCCGGCCTCATCGCGTATTAATGTATTTAACCTATGAGAGAAACCGCTCGATAGATGGACCGCGGCACCGCATCCCCGCTCTGGGCAATTAAAAGAAATTGACGGATGGACGGACAGACGTCCGAGGGCTGCCGGGGTCCATATGGCGAGGGGCTTTCAGAGGCCCACTCCAATTACATAAAGACCTATGTGCATTGGCATGGAGCACAGAGGAGCCCAGACAGCAACACAGGAGGGAGAGGGGATAAATCATACAGCGGTTAGCGTCACACACACACACACACACACTGGCAAGGACACATAGGCTTTACATGCACACACACACACACACACACACTTGTATTACTATATTTATAAGGACCTTGACTGACTAAATGTATTGCCTAACCCCTAACCCCGACCTTAACCCTCTCCACTACGGGCCTAACCTTAATCCTAACACCTAACCTGAACCTGATCCCATAATTCTAACCTCAATCATGAACCCAAATCTTAATCCAAATATAATCCCAATTCCAACCCGAAGCAATAGAAAGGAAATGTCCTCACTTTGCGGACACGTCCTCGTATTTCTATCCTTGCGAGGCCAGTTGGTCCTCGTAAGTGTAGAACTACAAGAACGCACACACACACATAGAACTGACGCAGAAACAAGCCCCCAACACACACACACACACACACACAGACACACACACACAAACTCATCCTGTCACCGCCCTAGTAAGACGGATGTCTATATAATCTCGCTATGATTACGGAAGCACTTGCATCCGCTGATCCGTGCTCAAGGACCCTCGCGCACTCCGGCAGGTCCACTCAGAACCGGGAGTGACTTTCTGCCTCAACTCCTTTCTCGTCTGGCTCTCTCTCTCTCTCTCTCTCTCTCTCTCCGACGCCGCTGTCCTTTGGCCCCCGAAACAGCGGCATAAATCTACGCCGAAAGACGCCGGTCGTACATCAGCGGTGTGTGGAGGGACGCTGTCTAAACAGGAAGTGAGGCGGGATGAAAAGTGTCACGGGTTCGGTTGAAGGATGAGGAGGACAAATGAGATTAGGGATGCGAGGGAGGAGTTCTGGGTACAATTTATTTCTCCCCTCTCTCCCCCTTTTATTCTATATATCTTTTTTTTCTTTTTTTTTTTTCCTTCTCCTTTAGTTTCTCCGTCTGTCTGCCTCTACCTCCCTTCTCCATCCTTCCCTCGTTCTCCGGGGATCCATAGCAGGCAGAGTGCTAAGTATGGGCTACCCTGGCTAATGTATTATTCACCCTTCATTGATGTGTAACTAAAGCTGGCGGTTAGAGGGGGGGAACGGACCACCGATACTACCCACCCACCCCCCAACCCACCGCCATACACACACATACAAACACACACAGAAGCCACAAGGCCACCAGGCTCCCATTGATTTATGGGCTGAGACACACATGTGCATGTTTGTTGCGCACATGAGCATGCGCACACACACACACCGTATCTAAATCACCCATTTCCATCTTGATTGCGTGTGTGTGTGTGTATGTGTGTGTGTGTGTGTGTGTGTGTGTGTGGGACACAAGGAAGGTCATCTGGGGATTTCACCAGGAGCACAACAGTATTACAGAGGTGCACCGGCAAACAGTAGCGTAGCATGTGTGTGTGTGTGTGTGTGTGTGTGTGTGTGCGCTGCCTATTCTCGTGTGTAGCCCTTGAGGCAAACATCCTCGGGGGCCAAATACAGGTTCAGACGGCTAGCGGGATTTACTGTGATGAAGTTAAAAAAAAAATAAAAAAAATATGGAGGGAGTGAAGCGAGAGGAAAGGGAGGAAGGTTCTCCAGAGCCAGAGGACGGAGGACGGAGGGGAGAGCTATATATACTAGCAGGGGTCACAGCATGATAAGGTCAGGCTATAGACACAGTCAATAGTCGATCTATACATTAACCTCGGCGCTTTTGACAGCCCACTCCATAGTGTTGAGTCAATATTGGCCGGAGAGCTTGACCGAACCGGGCGGCTGGCGGTACGAAACGCGACGTCAGGAGGTGACGGGATCCGGTAATCAACAGGTGCGCTCTCAGTGGTCGCCTGATTGTTAGTTTGGTCGGCGCTTTCTTTCTTCCTCCCACGTCTTTCCTCTGCCACACACTCACCCTTACATGTAGGCGTACACCGAAGGGAAAACATTTTAAAAACGATCTTGTTTTGCAGCAGCAGTCAGAAACGCTTTCCTGCTGACCACTCATCACTGTGTCAGCCATCAGTGGAAGTAATGGTTAACTTTTCAGCAATTCACCACCAGCCACCCCTCGCCCCCCTCACCCGCCTCACCGTGATCCTTATAACACAGCCTGTGGCAAAGTGAGCTCGTCAAAAAATAACAATCCCCGTGTTTATGCCTAAGCTCACCCATTAGCACAAGTGCTTCAGCTGGGTTGGGCTCTGTTGTGGCCCGTGGCGATGAAATCTGAAGGGAATAAACAACAACAACATGCAAGTTTGTTTTTCTCCCATACTGGAGACGTGGGGAAAGGGGATGCACCAGAATTATCAGGTGTGCTCCTATCCATCCATCGAGTGTGTCTACCTTACACACACACAAAGAAATACCCGAGCCAGACCTCTTGGTGGTCCGAGTGAGCTAGGTGGGGTCGGTAATGCTCCGAACCGCAGGGTGTGGATCAGCCCTGGCCCGATTCGTCACGGGCCCTGACCCCGAACCAGCCAAAGTGGGTAGAAAAAACGAATAGGCCCACTGGGGCCACTGGCCAGTAAATCTGACTCCGGACCAGTGTTTATGGGATTCTAACCGCACCTCACAAGGCCACAGCAGATGGGCTCGCTGACCCTCAACGGTGACTTCACCACCGAGTGGAGGGGAAAAAGGCTTTTGGGCAGGGTGTCTGCGGGGATGACTGGTAGTCGCGAGGCTTCCAGTAATTATGGGACTGGTGGAACAGCGCTGACGTCATGATGCTAGCATACTTCACCAAGCTGCTAGCATACATCACCAAGCTGCTAGCATACTCCACCATGCTGCTAGCATACTCCACCATCCTGCTAGCATACTCCACCATCCTGCTAGCATACTCCACCATCCTGCTAGCATACTCCACCATCCTGCTAGCATACTCCACCATCCTGCTAGCCTACTTCACCATCCTGCTAGCATACTTCACCATCCTGCTAGCATACTCCACCATCCTGCTAGCCTACTTCACCATCCTGCTAGCCTACTTCACCATTCTGCTAGCATACTCCACCATCCTGCTAGCCTACTTCACCATCCTGCTAGCATACTCCACCATGCTGCTAGCCTACTTCACCATCCTGCTAGCATACTTCACCATGCTGATAGCATACTCCACCATGCTGCTAGCCTACTTCACCATCCTGCTAGCATACTTCACCATGCTGATAGCATACTCCACCATGCAGAAAGTTGTTACTGAGTCGGCGGTTTAGCTCCCATGCTTGCAACACGCCTCCGTCCGTGGGAGGGCATATCTATAAATCATGGCCGAGTTCAATCTGCAAACCCCTCGGCCCTCCGGGAAAGTGTTAATATTTCACCAACGCCGACACCAAGCGTGTCCGTTCGGCTTCTCTTCCAGGTCCGACGGCTGTCGAGGCTCGGCGCGCCCGGGCTGCTCCGGCCCCCGGGTTAATGAACAGGTGAGGAATTACTCAGACAGATGCAGATGGAAATTGATTTTTTTTAAGTGTTGCCTCGGTATCCCGTGCGGGGGCCACTTTATCCAGTAACACAGAAACGTGGGGTGTGTAACGTCAAGGTCGCGCGGGTGGGGTGGGGTGGGGGGGGGTGTTATGGTGCTGTTAGCGCTCTGCGTTGCCGTCGTATGGATCGTCTGGAAGCAGGGCCATTAGTGACGGACTAATTAGGGCAGACCGAGTTGGTCGAAGCCAAGATTCATAAATAAGTAAGTGCCGGGGCAGCTCGGTCGCTTAATTAACAAAGCGTGAAAAAAAAGGGCGTGAATCCCGAGAGGCCCAAAACCAATCTGGTTGCAGGGGGGGGGCGGGCTATCAGCGGGCGATCCCGTCTACCCCTGGTGGCATTGATTGATGGCGAGCCAAATTGAATCCCTAATCATCACCACCCTTTTAGTTGCTGCACCCCCGGGGGGCTTACAGAGGCCAAAAGTGGTGCGGTAATGCTCTCGTATCCCGTTCCTGACACCAGTGGCATAAACATCCACCCGCCCCCCCCACCCCCACCAGGTTCCCTTGACCATGCCCATCTGGCTGGGGGGTTATCTGACCCCTCTGTGTGTTCCCTCCTTCACTTTCATGTCTCTGCCGATTGTTTTCACACTCTGAGCTGTTCTGACTGAGGTATTTAAAACCCCCCGACACCTCACACGCCTCGCACTTAGACACCCTCCGCCACCTAAAGCAACAGATCCAGTTACGGCCCCGTCGAGAGGCTCTCCTGCCTCTCCTCCTTTTACTTTTTTCTTTTTTTTTTTCCCCGCATCCGTCTGCACTAATCTTTTTTTTTTTTTGTGTCCGAGCTGACAGGCGAGGATCGAGCCCCCCCACGTTTCGGCGGAGGAGGCCGGGGGGGCGGCGGGTGGCGGCGGCGGCGGGGTTGAAAGAGAAGCGCGTGTCAAAACTGTCGTGTAAGTGTCAAGCGCTTGGAACCTTTTTTTTTTTTTTTTTTCCTCTCTCCGCGTTACACCGACACCGCTTGGCCTTCCGTCGCCGTTTAAACTGCAGACTTTCCTCTCTTTCGCACAACAATAGGGGAAGTCATCTCGACTGTCAAAGCCGTTATCGAGGAGTGGGGGGCAATAACAAAAAAGGTGTCTCTGGGCAGTAAATAGCATCTGTCTCCCAGCTGCTTATTGTCACTGCCGGGATTTTGATATCGCGAGGGGGCGGGGAGATAAACGGCCGAGGGGGGGGGGAAATAACACCGCAATTAGGACCTACTGTAACCCTGATAAGGTGCGGTCGCGGGAGAGGGGGCTGAAGAGGAGCAGAGGGGGGCAGAACGACGGACAAAAAGGACGGGATGAAAGAACACGAGGACGAGAACGACGGTTTAAAGAGAGAGAGGGGCCGAGAGATTACTAAACTGGGGGAAAAAGGGGAGAGAGTGACAGGGAGGTGAGGAGGAGGAGGAGGAAGGTAAACACCTGGTGAAGAAAAGGAGGCTTTGTCTGCGGTAGGATTTTGGTTTATTCGGTGGGAAAGCCTCGAATCTTTCGGGGGTTCTTCCTCTTTGGCACACCACCGCGCCAGGCTGTCTGGCTGGCACGATACTGTTGCCGGTACCTTCTGATTAAGTTTGGTATACCAGACCTCCTCCTCCAATCACACGCCATAAAAAACGATTGGTCCCATATAACGCCACGACCATCTGACCGGAGAGTAAACGTCGCCGGTCTAATAACCGCGATTTATTGCTGTCGATAACCACAGCGGTTATTTAGCTGATAAGACCCATGATGCTTTCAATCATGACTCGTGTGAGGTTTTGTGTTTACCTCTCCCGCCCCGCCCCGCCCCGCGTTCAAACTCTTAATTATTTCTTTCCATCAGCCCGCCGACTCGCCCTGTTCTGACACTATCGGGAGATTGCATCTTGAAATCGCCGCACAATGTCGTCCATTGATCGGCGCCGGCTCGCTTGTCAGATTCATTAAAAAAACTAAAAAAACCTCTGGCAGATTCCTTCCAGCCTGCATCAGATCCCAGACCTTTCATCTGGGAGCAATGTGTGTGTGTGTGTGTGTGTGTGTGTGTGTGTGTGTGTGAGAAAGAGATTGAGGGTGACAGAAAGTGAGGCAGACAGAGAGAGAGAGAGAAATGGAAAGAAAGATGGAGGGGTACCGAGGGAACGCCGTGGATCTCCCTTCCCAGGCACATCCTCCCGTGGAGGATGGAGGCTCCGTGGCGAACGTCCAAGTCAGCCATCCCAGAACCCACCTCTCCACACCCCTCCCTCCCTCCATCCCTCCTCCTCCCCCACCGACCCCGACTCGTTTTACCTCCGCCTCTCTCAGGCCGCTCAGTCCGCATTGTCACGTCTCTCAGCGCCTTTTGAAATGAACCGACCGGCCAATAAACGGAACCAAGTGGCTTTTGAAAATGAGAGCCTTCTCATTTCGCCTCTCTCTCTCTCTCTTTCTCTCTTTCTCGCTCTGCCCCGGCTTCACACACACACACACAAACACACACACACACACACACACACACACACACAGAGAGAGAAAGCTCCAACTCAGAGGGGCTTTAATAACTGATAACCTTTCTGACTTTGACTCGGCGGGGGAGGCTGGGGCACGGTGAGAGTTTTACCCCGCCACACACATCTCTCACCTCGCCAAGGCTAGAAGCTGAAGCGGCAGGGTGGTGGAGGAGGAGGGGGGGGGGGGGGCAGGTTAATGCCTCGTGAAAAAGAAGGAGGGGGGGCGCCCTGGAAATCAAAGAGCTTCCACCTGGCTGAAATCCGCACCCCCCCCTGCCTACCTCCCAACCCTCCATGCTGCTGGAAGCCGGAGCGCTAACACATTACCTCGCAAAGGTAGAAGGAAGGTCAGCCACCGTGTAGGAGACGCCTTGTCTCCTCCATCATCTTCTTCATCCTTTCTCTCCCACTCCACACACACACACACACACAAACCCACACTACTGCACAAATATTCCAAGAGAATAAGAAATGCGTCTGGATGTTTCAAGCTCCTTCTCCGCCTCCGAGACCCCCCCCGCCGGGACAGGGGAGTAGGGGCTGATCGATGGGGTTTGACAGCAACGCAATGAATGGAACCAGCTGATTGATTCATTAGCAGGAGTGGACGGGGATCTGGGCACTGACCCTACAAAGAAGAAGGAGGAGGGGGGGGAGGGTTGGGGGTGAGGGTTTGTGTGTGTGTGGGGGGCGGTGTGTGTGCATGAGTTTGAGGAGGAGGTGTAGTGTGTGTGTGTGTGTGTGTGTGTGTGTGAGGGGTCAGAAGGGGTTTCCACGGGGTGTGAGAGTGGGGTTAAGGGAAAGCCGTTTGTGGCCTGACTCGGCACACAGAGGGGGGGGGGGGGGGGGGTCAGCCCTTTTTTTCGTCTGCCACATTGCAATTAGTCTTTCACACGACTCGCCGCTAACAACCCGGCAGCCTCCACACCACGACTTCCACACGCCGCGGTATCGCTGTGTGTTTCGCTCAGGCGATGAGGAGGAGGAGGAGGAGGAGGAGGAGGAGGAGGAGGAGATCCTGAGAGGAAGCGGTCCCCGGGGTAACGGGAAGGGATCCTGTGAATTAACATCCATCAAGTCGTTGCAGATGATTGCGTCTTCCTCCTCCCCCCCCCCCCCCAAAGCGAGACAGTCTGCCGTTGCTGGAGTCTGCAACAGTGGAACAACAGCTCTGCGGATTGACTGAGGCTGATGCTCAGCTCCCCCGGGGGTGGGGGGGGTGGTGGGGTGGGTGGGTTGGGTGGGGTGGGTGGGCCGCCTTCCCCCTGCCTGCTGAAAACACACCTCGTAAAGAACCGCCACACACACACACACACACACACGCACGGGCGCAGAAGTTCACACTCAGGAGCTCTTCCTCTAAATGCCTCTCTCTCTCTCTCTCTCTCTCTCTCTCTCTCTCTCTCTCTCCCTTCACAGCTCTCTTTCCACCAGATGGGCAGGTGTCAGGACCGTCAGGGCACTAAAATCATCCCCACACCGGCACATTTGCTCGATTCGCTCCTCGCCGTAATCGCCTCTCCTCCCCGTTTGGCCTTTTCCCACCGTGTTTTTCATCGTCCTCTAAATGTTACGCTCGTTTAAACATTAAAGTCGCGGTGCCATTGAGACTCTCGTTTTTTCAACTTGAGCTGAGGTTAAATAACTGCTCCCCCCCCCCCCCCCCCCCCGCAGCTGGCGCCGCCGCCGCCACCGGGAGGCCCGCAGCACGGAACCATGGGGATTATGTAAATAGCTTGACAAAAAGGTCACGTGTGATTGGTGCTGCCGCCGGTGAAAATGCGTTGCGTGCGTCGTGTGCGAGCAGCACAGGGGGGGGGGGATCGGTGTTTATGTTTGGTAGGAGTGAATTTGGCGCACCGCTGATAAAGGAGGGGGGGGGGGGGGGGGCGCCGTTCTCCAGAAGACAAAAAAAACAAAACAAGAGGAAGACATTTTTTTTTTTTTTTTCCTGCAGAAGAAGAAGAGGAGGAGGAGGAGGAGGAGGAGAGCTTCCTCTGGGCTCCGGGGCTTTTTGAAGTGCAGATGAAGGTGCAGGTGGAGAGTGTTTTTGATGCCGAGGATGAGTTGAGGTGTTACAGTGGCCCGCTGTGACTCACGCACATGCTGTCAACACCTACACACACACACACACACACGCACACACCTTCGCACACACACACACACCCGCTCACACGCTTGTTTTCACACATGCGCTGTGGCTAATTACAGTCGACATTTGCCCGCACAACACCAGGCAGGAGTTTTTTTTTTCCCCCCCCTTAAAGCCGTCCGCATCATCACACCTCTCCTCGCCGGTGACGGCTGTGTGTTACTGGCCTTTCAGAGAGCCTGGAGCGAGGGCCCCGCGCCTCAAACGAATCAGCAACTACGCTGCTATGGTTTAAGCTCAACCCAGAAGTTCCCCCCCCCCCTGCCCTCCCCCGTTTCTCTTTTCTTCTTATGTTTAACTAGAGCAGTGAAAGCAGAAACCTCCTCCTCCTGGTCTGTTTCGGAACGGCGTTCCAAGACAGATGTAACCGGCCATTTCTTAAAAGATAAATATCAAAGATCTCTTTCTGCTCCATCGGCAAAAATTGTTACAAGGGGCCTGTAGCTCGTAAAAGAAATGGCCGAGGGGATCAAACCGCCGCGCGGGGAGACGCCCACGGACCCTCCCTCAAAAAACCTCCGCCCCTGGAAACTCGACGGGCCCCGCCCCCCCTCGCCTGAATATCGCCGAGCAACTCTCCGGCGGCGTAGCGGCCATTGGCATGCCCATAAAAGGGTCTTAGTCATCTCCCACGAGCGCCTCCGAGGCCCTACATGTGAATAGCGCATTGGCCCTGAGCTGGCTGGCTGGCTGGCTGGCGATGACGACAGGAAGTCAAGCACACATGGATGCGTCGGACCCGGCCTGGTTGGCGTGACGGTTCGTGTGCGTCAACGAGTCGGAGAGAGAGAGAGAGAGAGAGAGCTGTCCCTCTAAATACTCACATCCTCCGCCAGGGTGTATTTTTATAGGATAACCCCTGGGGCTTGATTGTGTTAAGACAGCTATTGTTGAGAAGGAACAAGACCCCCCCACCCCCCCACCCCCGCGCCCCCCCTTCATGACCTCTGGATAGGGGTCACGGGGGGCGTGGGCTGAGAGTGGGTGGAAAGCACAGCAGGCCCTAATTTCACCCGTTCATCTCCAGGCTTGGACAGGCGGTTAACGTCAGCTGACGCTTTATGGGACGTTCCGGTGAGGACAGAGCCAATGAGACGACAGCGCTGATGCTCGTTAATATTTCATCCGAAATTTTGGAAAGCGTTAATATGGCTCAGCACACACACACACACACACACACACACACACACTGAAACTAACTTTCAGACACACATGTATGATTTGGTCTGGTCTGATATTGACAGATCGCTTCCTCACCAGGTGGAGCCAGAAGACGCCAGCAGCTAATCTTTGTGCCTCCGTCATGTGACTCTTTTTCTTTAAGGTTTCTTTAAGCCGATCCCACCTTGGGGCTGGTGTGGTGGGCGAACCCCGCAGAGACACACACGCACGCACACACACGCACACACACACACACACACACACACACACACACCCTTACCCCCTAGCTGTGCCACCCATCTCGCTTTCTCCCTGTGAGTCCAAACACCTCTCTCTCTCTCTCTCTCTGCCTCTCTCTCTCTCTCTCTCTCTCTCTCTCTCTCTCGCTCTCTCTCTCTCGTTCTGCTCTACTGACTATAGACAGCACCAATGTGTCTGGGCACTGGGCAGGCCCAGACACATTCGCCCTCCCCTGCTTGCTCTCGGCAGCGGGTGTCAAAGACCTGCTATCCCACAAGGCCTCTCTGTTGGATGCCAGGATGGCCTGCACGCACGCACGCACGCACGCACACACACACACACACACACACACACACACACACACACACACACACACACACACACACAAACAACTGTGGGCTTTCTTGTCTGTGTCCAAACCGTCATTTGTCTCAGTGTATGTTTTTTTCCGCTCAGCCGTGACGTGGCAAATAGAAGGTGGGTGAACTGTGACCTCCAGTCGGCGTTCACCACGAAGACAAACAACCACCGATATGGATAAGAGGCGATTCTATTTTCATGATTTATTCCCTTAAAAAGACTCTATCCTCACGGCTGACCTACTTAGTTTGATACTCACAACGACCACGTTCACACACGCTAAAAACATGTGATTGTAATGTGATTGAGAGTAAGGCAGGATCCATGTAACCAACACACACACACACACACACACACACACACACATATAATATATAATGTTCTGCTCTAGTATGTGAGTTGTGTGTGTGTAGACAGCACTCACAATAACCACGCCACATAAACCGGATTAATAGTGGATTACACAATCCTGCCAACAGCTCAATCACCCTATTTTCTACTTTCTACTAAGATTATTGGTGAAAGTAACATTATTGTGTCCGTGTAAACCAATCATGTTTATTATGATTTGATGTCACCTTATGTGGGTGAACTCTATTGCCTGAGTAAAAAAGGTGGGCAGGCTGAGTTTGGCTGGTTTTACGCTCCACTAGAAGTAGAGTAGAGTAAACCCACATGTTCTTTTCTGCTCTATTGCTCTGATTTCATGCTTTTAACCGGCTCTTATTCCTCTTACGTCCTAATTTTGCTGTGGTGTTCCATGCTCTGCCTCCTTCTGGTCCTGTTTTGTAACCCAAAGCACTTTGGTACAAACTGGCTTTGTGTTTTAAAGTGCTTTTTAAATAAAGTTGCCTTGACTAGACTGCACGCCTGGTGCCACATTTTCAGAGGTTGTGAAGCGCTTTGATACAGACTGGATTCGTATTTTAAACGCTCGAGAAATAAAATTGAACTTCGCTACATTCCTATTCCCATATTTCCACAGGTCAGCAGCACGCCTCGACCTCCGACGAGCGATCCACTTCCTGGTGTGCGAAGGCCGCAGCAGGGCCCGACACGGCTGTTGCTTGCACATGAAATTCCAGCTCGGTGAATCTTTTCCGCGGTGCCATTTGAGCCGTGAAACCTCCCGCCTGGTGCACATGAGCGCTCCTGCAGGCCCGTAGCATCTGTAAAGTCTGTCGACTCCGCCGCCGTCCGGGCCCCCCCGATCCAAACCCCCCCTCCGCCCCCCCCTCACCACCGCCACGGCCACCGCCGGCAGCACCGCCATCCATCCAGTCCCGACTCTCACCACCTCCTCAACCCCGGGGCCTCTTCCTCCTGAGCTCCTTACGCCAAGCTGAACCTAAGACACTGTACATCTGTTCAACATGGCCGCCGCCTAGCATTGTGACCCACTGAGTGGCTGGGATCCCTACCGGAGCCGACAGAGACACTGACTAGAATGAAGGCCGACGCTGCTGTTTTCTCTCTTCAGCTTCCTTGTTGTTTCACTCTGAGTATTGTGGTATCTGTTGAATGTGCACATCGGTCTACATTGTTATGCCGTATTGTTGCTTTGAAACAGAACCAATTAGAAACTGTGATGGAGAAGCGATGGGGGATAGTTGGATGTAATGACTACCACTATGTTTGTGTATCTAAATTGAGCATAATTAATTGACAGCTCTGCGTGATTAGTGGACTTTAACTAGACGTAAATTGTAAAATAAGATACTAAATGAATGAAACATTATTATTTGTTGTACTATTAGTAGTCATACTTATTTATTAATTATTTAGTCCTGTATCAGTTTTATTATTATTGTTATTATTATACATTAAATATGATATATTAAATTCAATTTTAAATCTGTATATTGTATTATTAATATTGCTGTTATTGTTATTATTATACATTTAATATCAGCAATAATACTAATACTACTAATAATAATAATAATAATAATAATAATAATAATAAAATATAAATAAAACTTCCAACTACAGCACTGCAAATTACAATCATAAAAATAAAATAAACAACTTTTATTTTATGATGTTCTTTTTTCCCCTACCTTTCTTTTTATTTGATCAACACTATGACATTTTAAGGGGATCTGACTATAATGAATGTTGCCACGAGGTCCAAAGAAAAAATCAATCGATCAATTGAATTAATTATCGTTTCACAGCTTTAGGAATTAATGAGAGAAAAACAAGTCAAAAGGGGCCAAGGGCAACAGCTCCAGGAACAGACTGATGTATAGAAGCGAGATGTGCGTTCGTGGCGCTTATACAAGCAGAGAGCTACGTAGCGGGATAGACCCCGTCCTCCATCCAACCACTTGATTCAACACTCGTTAATAAATGACAGCAAGGCAATCTCCCGCATCAAACCCATTGATTGATCCTGCGGTTTTAAAGCCCCGAGCAGCGCCGATTTCCTCGATCAATCACTCCCCATCGATTGACTCCCTGTACAGTGTGGGGGTGAAATAATTAATAAATCAAATTGTTCAAGGAAAAGTGCAGGGATTGTGTTTCTATAAGGCGGTGTTTTTTTTCTCATTAATGTCAAAGCAGACAGCAAAGAGTCGGTGTGACCTCCGGCCTACAGGCTGGGTCTTATCATGTAAATGCACAATTTATCATCACATCTTCCAGCTAATGACTTAATTCTATTCCCCATACAATTTGCATTTCTATTTATTATAATAACTTTGATAAAATAGTGTAATACATTTAATAGATAGATAGATAGATAGATAGATAGATAGATAGATAGATAGATAGATAGATAGATAGATAGATAGATAGATACATAGATAGATAGATAGATAGACAGATAGATAAAATTCGCCTATCCAAGTAATTCTCCGTTTCTCTAACCTCCACTTTGCCCTATACACTCATCCATTAACAGAATCACTAGAATAGTCGGGCTTTTATTTTGCAAATTATCTTCCACGCCTCTTTAACGCTGTTTTTGTTTTTTTTTACGTTTCCACTCGGCGCTTCAATGGTTTTCCGGTGTGGTAGCCGGCCTAAAGGCGCTAATAGTTTCTTTTGTCCCTTCAATTGTGACCCTAAAGACGTTTGTTGTCCATTTGCCTTTGAATGCCAAATGCAAAATGGCTACTGATCCCAGCTCAGTGGGCCACACAGACAGAGGAAACTAGGCCTTGGCTCCCCTCATGGAGGAACAAGTGTGCCTGACAAAATGGCCCCACTGCTCTTTATCATGGGTGACACTTGGGTTTGGCAAGGTGTGGCTCCCCCAAAACCTTTGCCTAACTGAGTCCAAATGTAATCTGGTAGTTTTAGCATTATAATGGAGGGCAAAGGCCAAGCGGGGAATTTCATTTGGAAGCCATATGTTCCCTCTGCAGGGCTGTAGAGCAGAGTAAACCCACCTGAACTCAGTCTACCCACCTGGCATTTTTTGAGCCTGATAAACCTTTAGGAGGTGACATCATAGGATAGTAGCCAATCAAACTGATTTAAATGACAATAGGACAGTTTATAAGGGGAATAATACTAAAAAAAAAACGTTTTTTATTTATATTGGTTATTAATTATTTGCCTTGATAATCGCCAACTGGAGGTCATAGTTTACCCACCTTATTATTTACCACTATAATTTAACACAATGATCAAATGATAATAATATCTTGTCAGTCATCACTCATTGCGCCACTTTTCCGCACAAATGTAGTCTGATATGAAGAAATGTAGTCTGCGGGGATTCACCCTTGGAGTTTAGTGAACCGGCGCCTCTGCTATTTTTTACAATAATAATGATGATGATGAGGGGACATCCTCCGCTGAAGAGAGGGCAGAGGGCGAATAAATCCAGAGAGAGAGAGATAGATGAGGAATGTGCCAACTGCAAAACCGGCACAGGAAAGCTCCCGTGGAGGTGTGATGTCACCCTCATAAAAACGTAAACATGTGCGCAATACAGCCATAAATAGAGGGGGGAACCATTTACTCATCTTTTTTTACATATCTTTTTTTGTAAACTGAGGAAAAACCCCAAAACGCTTCCAAAATAGGTGCTTTTGATTGTCGGCCAACGTGTACGCAAAGTGAATAATTTGATATTTTCCTGATAGTAAATCTCAAATTGTTCCTTAAAATATAAGTCAACTCACTTTTGAGCAGTGAAATACAAGCAGGAGTGAGTCTGTTTATTTGAAACTTCAGATAATGGTGGGAGGCTGCAAGAAAGTGGAATATATCTAGAAACCCTTATTTCAAAATAAAATCCTGAATGACATAATGCATGATAGGAACGGTATCAAACTGTATCTATGCGTCACCGTCAAATTACTGTGGCGATGTGCGCTGCAGACGGACTTGCTTCCTCCCTCCGTCACAAGAATAATTTACACTGAGGAGAGAAACCAAACCGCCTGTGAGCTACAGACTGTCATCGACGCAGTTTGTCTCCTCCACTCATAACAGACAGCTCTCGTTCAATAGCCAAGGCCTTTCCTTCACTCAACGAGGCCACTGATTGTTTACTTCACAAGCATCGCATGGACCAAATCTTCCATTTGGCGAGAAACATAAAATAAAAACACTGAAAATAAAATGAGCTTGAATTAGAAGTCGCGCTTCACAGGCCTTCAACCAGCATGCAATCTCCAGTGACTTCTCCCACCGCACAAAAACATTTTTGAATACCAAAACAAAAATTGTAAAAGAATAGAGACGAGAATTGACTTAGTTATGACTTATGTGTTCAAATATTTTGCAGAGAGGCACAGAAACAAAACCATTTGGACAAGAATCCCAAATTCCAGGCAATAACAAAAGACCAGTTGCCCTTGGGCCTAAATTAGGCCAAGCAAATGTAGCCTACCTACTAGGGGAATAAAACAGCTGAATATGTTTAATGAATAACTTATTCGATTGAATCCTGAGCACTGATGTTTAAACCAACGGTGCCTAAAAGAAATAGGCGAAACCCAGTGGTGTAATGGGTCTAGAATTAAATAAATAAAAGAAACTTACAAAATAAATAAATACAAGTTGAAGAAGTTGGAATTAACTATTACACAGTCACATCTGTAGTGATTGTGGGAGAAAATAGAAAGAAAAAAACTGTAATTCACGAAGTGTTCAGGTCCCCGGGCCGTGTGACCCCGGGACACGGAGAGCCGCACCGTGGGGCCGGGTAATGTTTCCCCGGCAGGCCGCTCGCTTCTCCCCGAAATCACCATCAAGTGTGGTGCTCCCAGAGAGAAGTCCCAGCAGCGGCCATAAATCACCTGGCCGTATTAAAAGCTTAGGTAAACCCAAAGCCAGGTCAGCGGGCGAAAATTTATTACATCACTTATGTAGAGAATAGATTGTCCTAACGAAATACATCAACTTCAAGCCGGTGCGCACACAAGTCGCTAAAACACCGAGAAGCCCCTCTCTCTCTCTGCAGGCCCCAACTTCTAACACAACAAGACTCCACTTATCAATTCAAGCCATGTGTTTTAAGTCAAAGTGGGGTCCGGGGACCTCCAGAGGTCACCGACGGGGGTTCCAGCGGGCCCCCCATCATCTTTAACTCCACTAAGCCTACAATTTAATTCACTAGTTATCCCTCAAGAGAAATAAGATGGACGATTCTAACAGATTCGCTCTCAGCACTATTTATCTATCTAAGTACAGAAAGGTATTCAGTGCAATAACAAAAGTGGCACATAGTGTCTATTTGGAATAACACTATTTGGAGATCCTCATTAGGCGCCACATCATAAACTACCGCTGTTCGCCCAGTTATCAAGAGGCACCAATCAAATAACAAACCTTATCAGATAAGCTTTACATTATTTTGACCCTTAATAATACTCTTATATTACTTCCCTCTGCCCCCCCCCCCTACCCAAAGGAAGCAAATGTAAAGCAGTAGGGCTGTTGAATGGGGGAAATGTAGGTTTGAGCCTAATTTCTTTTTTCATGACTGATTATTATACGGATGTTTTCTCAAATTAGGGGTCGAGGAACTTAAACACACCGAGTTAATGGCTGTAAACCGAGCATGAGTTCAGAAAGAGACATGGACTACTCTTAATGGTGTGGCAGAGGTTTACGCCGTAAAATACCCATCATAACAAGTCATTTAGTTTAGTAGTGAGTCATAAAATCGGAATTTTCTTGAAATAAGTGACATATAGTGAGATATCCGCTTGTTTCCAAATCAACTCGTCAACAATTGTCTTGAATCGACTCATTTTCTTGTGCATAGTTTAGGCATCTACCTTTTTCAAGATGTTGACAGAAAAAAAGAAAGAAAGAAATGTTGAAACAAAGTGAAGTTGCTGTGGAAACAACTGGAATTATCTCGCCCAGACTGCTGGCAGACGTTTTTCACTGAGTTAAAAAAAAAAAGGAGATTGTATTGCTGAATATGAGGCTAGTTGACTTATTAATCTTGACATTTGGCGGACAGGTCGTGAAATAAGACGAGAGAGCTCGGAGACTGGAGCGGCTACTGAGCCAGTGGCCCACTGTCCTACTTTCCTACTGGCAACACAAGCCAAGCGGGAGCCTCGCCTGGCCTCCACCATTCAGCGGTGTGGAGAACAAGCTGTAGGCCCTTTGAACCCTTCAGAACAGCCCAGTCTTCTCTCCCCGAAACAGACCAGAGCGAGGCACAGAGAAGAGACACACAGACACACAGAGAAGGAACGAGAGAGGGGGAAAGTGCCTCGTGCAGATCGAGACAGCAAATTCCGATCGATTTTACGCACGGAGAACATCACCAGTCAACACAGCCAGTGTGCTTTGACTAGTTAATACAGGCAACTGCATTCAAATATCAGCGTTTGAAATGATTCAACGACGATACAATGTAAGAAAACAATAATACAACTAAAATCGAAATCGATGCAATGATATAAAAGCACATTTGGGAGATGTTTGCATTGATAAATGCAATGGTCTGCAATAAAAAAAAAGAAAAACGGTCTTTTGACGTGCATTTTGTATCAGAATAATCGATTGATTGGATTTTGTTTGTAGTGTATATACTTTGAACTTCAATTACAAGTCCACTTGTCAAAAGGCCGCATTTCTACGGCCCTGAAATCCACGCAGCTGACCCGAGGGAAAGTGTCGGGGCTCGGAGCCGCGGCTCCCCGTCGAGGTACAGTGTCGAGCTAATTTCCTTTAAGTGAGAAAGAATGGGCGACCAACCCACGGATAGGTGATGTTAGCGAAAAGAATACACATCTACCATTGATATGGATTAGCTTCAACAAATGTCTATTGTCTAAACCGCTTCGTTGCGTAAAGCCAATAATGCCATTAGCGAACCTTAAAAAACAAAAAAACTAAACAGATGGCCTGTCTGAGATGATGGTTCGGGGGAGGATGAAACGAAAAATGAGTAGTTTGGGTGCATGAGGTGTTGGCGAGCCTCGGGAGGTTCATAGGTGCTGGTTCACTTGATATCAAAACAGCAGGAAAGGCGCTTTACGCAGCACAACCCCTCTAAAAAAAAAAAAAATACAAAATATATTTCTTACCTTCAACGGCGGACACCACGGGCAGCAAGACGCCGCATAAAAGCAGAAAGTAATCCATTGTCATAAAGCTGGCAGGTCGGACATGTAAATAGACCCACGAGAGGGAGAGAGAGGGGGGGATACAATCCTGGGCGATCCGACGCTCCACGCACCCAGTCCCAGTCCCAGTCCCAGTCCCAGCCGCGTCAAGCCACCAGGACCAGAGTTACCTCCATGCACCGAATGGGTAAAAGCGAATAATCGGAGGGAGTAACACCCTTAGTGTAGAATGTGTAAATGCAGCAGCCCTTCTCCTCGTTCACTGATTTCCAATGTGCCTTTTTTTTAAGCCAGAGAAGAGGCAACGGGCAGAAGGAGTCTCGCAGTCCTTTTACCTCGCATTGGGCAAATCGACTGAAAACAAGTTGTCCCGTCCGCAGACACCATCCGTAGAATATTTCCACCAGTGGTATTTCGTTGGTGGTCAGTGAGTAAAGAAATGCTAGTTAGGTCCCTTCTGGGGGAGATCCCGAGACTTTCTGTGGTCAAAGCAGAGGAGATAGCCGCACTTCTGTCACAGCCACGGCGCGTAGTCCCACCTATGCATGCACAGGCTCACATGCATCCATGATCAAGTGTTATTCCCGTTGAAAACAGCCTTGGGTTTTATATATATATGTATATTGTAAGTCCCTGAGCGAATTTATCGGCGTGGCTGTTGTAAAGCTTCTGCTCCGTTCGGCTTGTGTATTGGAATGACGCACGGCTGAGGAGGAATAAGGAGAGAGAGAGAGAGAGGGAGAGGGAGAGAGAGAGAGAGACCGGGGGGCATCAGGAGGAGGGGTTATGGTTGAAGCAGCTGCACTGCAAAAAATGCCCACCTTAACCAGTCACTATGTCTCATGTTCACTCATATTTTGTCTTAAAAGAAGTGAAAATCTCTGCTAGTGCCTGGTCAGATAATGACTTTTTTTCCAATACAAATTTTTTTCCCCGGATTCTCCCTAGAAACAAACTGTCTGTCTATATCCTGAAACAAGACGGAGCACTACAGTCGTACCAAGAAGAAGACTCTTGATCCAAAAAAAGAAAACGCAAAATGTTAATGTTAGTTGTAAATAATGGAGTCTCACCCACATTTATGATTCTTTTCACTTGATTTTTAAAAATAAGTTTGAAGACTAAAGAACAGATTAAACGACGTTTTATTATTTTTTGCAGCGCGTCAGTCTGCCTCTCCTTTCTTGGGACTACCAGCTCACATACAGGCATGGACTCACAGCGCCCCCCTGCGGGTCGCTTCCATTTCTGAGGTCGGTGCAAAAGAGAAAAGGACTAAGTTTCTGCTGAGTTTTTTTGCTTTGATAAAAGGTGTTTTTTTACGTGTGTGACTACAAAACACGTAAATAACCCTGAATATCTCTGGTGGACATTGTGGACATTATTTGATGTCCAATTAAAAAAACAAAACCGCAGCGCTTTGGCATTTTCTGTGAGTATGCTTGTGAAATCATCACACTCAGAGCATTTATTTTCTGGATTTCGTTTCTTAAAGTTATAATAGATATTACAGTATGCTGGTTAAGACTGTTTGGAATCAGACAATTAAGAAAATAGCTCGTTTCCCACTGTTTGCGACTTACAAAACTCCGTGCGTAAAAGTCCGACGCATTTGGAAATTCGATGGTGATTTTAAGCGATAAAACAATTACAAAGCGCAAAAAGTCCAGATAAGTGAAGATCACATCTGAATCAAGCATATTTTACTGCTGTATTGTTTTAAGCTTTATTCGTATTTATAATACAGCCACGCAATCAGTGCAGTCGACTGGACAACAGGCACCAGGGAATGTTTTTCTTTCAGGACTGGAGACCTGGAGTTGATTTTTCCTCTTCCTTTGAGAACTTAAAGAAAGAGGCATCTGTCACGACCAGTGTTTTACAGCCTTTCTCCTCAAACCCGCTGCGTTTACCGTCATTTTACCAAATCCGTGAGCGGTAAAAACAGCAGTAAACAAAGATGACTATCTCTTCCCCAAACGGCAACCAATTATCTCTTGTGTTACAATATGTAGTCTATGGGTTGTTGATGAAACACATTTAATAATACCATTCACTTTTTATTTATTGGGAAAATTAGTAATGATTTTCATTGACCTGTGCGTAAAAGTTTCGAAATATACGTTTTTCAAATTTATGATGCCAAATAATTCTTTGAATTAACTGAATTAAACTGAAATAAACTCCAGTGCGGATATGAGCTCCTTTCTAAGGAAAGGAAAACAAATGCCCATAAAAACTCAGAAGATACTATCTCCTGATGTGTAATATTTCAGTTGTGATATTGTTACTTCACTTACTTTAATGCTGAGTCATTTTTTGGCCTAATTCTTCTGAATTTAGTAATAGCCAGTTGATGCATTTAATTATGTCTAATACATAACAGACCCAGAGATGACAACTGCAGTTAGAGTCTGAATTTGGCCGAGTCAGCAGTAATAACTAGGTTATACCAAATAGCAGAAGTCGACTTCATTATTAATTATGTTCAATATTGATGTGTTCTTTCAGTATTTGGGGCTGAAAGAGAAGAGAAATAAATCGCTATACAAATAAAGTTGTTAATATAAAGTTTGTAGCAACGCCAGGCCTCTCCAGCTCCTTCCCTCTACCCTTTGTTGTTTCTGTAAAGAGAAGTATAAAATGATATCCATCGCCTATTTATCTGCAGCTTTAATAGTGTGATGCATACACGACTATTTCCTTTAGGTCTGGTAAATGTTGGACTTGAGGTGTTTGAGCCAAAGTCAAAGCGGCCAAGGTGCGTTTGGTTTGTCATTTCCTGGGAGGTGCAAGCGGGCGGATATAGCCGTTATAAGCGCCCGTGGGTCGTCACAGTCCCGGCAAAAGAGTGTTGAGCGGTAATAAATGACTTAGTAAAACGTTGCAGGATTGGGATTACTTTTACCAGCAGGCTAATCAGTAGAGCTACAAATTATTATTTCAGTTTCAGGTAATAACATCACACTTACCAATCAAAAACGTTGTTGCTTTTGTCTTCAACCCCTCTAAATATAAGAGTGAAGTTGAATTATCCAAAAACTATAATACCCCACCCACTGGATTAGTTTCCATCTGAATTATTCACCAAGCTTTGAGAAATGACGGAAAAGTTTACTACATGTAGAAATATTCCCACTACTTTGATTTTATTGAGCAAAATGAGCACATCGGACATCACTTGGCCCTTTGGTTTCCTCTCATCATTCCCAGGAGAGGTAGTTGATTTGTCCCCATATTCTGAGGGGAAGAGATGAAGCAATCCCCAATTTTACAGGTGAAACGATAAAAGAGAAGTGTCACAAATAACATCTCCCAGGGAGCAACAAGCAAAGAGATAATATTACTTCTGAAAAGAGCAAGGAGCGATGAATTATGACTTTTTTGGAGTGAGGAGTGCAACGAGTGTTACTGACGCACCGGGGTTATTCTCCATCAGACAACATGGAGGGTTAGGATTTCATATGGCGATACGTTCAAACACTGTTGCCGTATATTTAGAGCTACTCTAACTACTCTATCTCCTACTCAGCTTGTGTTTCTAGTCCGAAGTTTTTTTTGGCAAAGACCACCTGGTTGGAATCAAGGGGGGCGGGGGGGGTTGGACTCCTGGATTTAAATGGGCAGGCCTTCAAAGTTTCTCCAGCGCCGTGTTACAGACTCACTTCCTAATATTCCACTTGAGTTGCCAAAGGACGAGACAGGCTTGTATTGTCTTCGCTGTGTGTTCCCTCGCCTCTGCACTGCACAAAACTGCACTAGCTCACTATTATGTTTGCATGCTGGTCTAATCTTTACAATGAGTATAAACAAGGACAGTTTTAGGAGGCAACAGCTGGACGACACTGCTCTAGAGTGGATCGAGGTCAGAAAACAGACCAGGATCAACCGGAGACTTAAAGGAATAGAATTACAATGAAAATAAATCTCTTGGTGGCAAAATTGACCAACTATGTTGCTTAAAAAAAGTTGCCTTTGCATCATTTCCTTTAAAGAATTGTGTCTGTTTCGTCCCTGTGATTGTTATTGCTGTTGTTAGTAACCAGACATATTGGATTTGGGAAAATACGTTATTATAAATTCTGAAAAAATATCAAATCAACAACCAGGAAGAAAAAAAACTACTTTTATCAGCTTTACATTTTATTTTCTTGTGTAAATGATGAATCTCACTGGATTTTACATTCATTATCAACTTTTTTATTGTGACGATGAAAGATTAGACGCTATTATCAATATTTTATTGTAAAAAAACTTAAATATTTGATTTCAATGACTTTCTTGTAGTTGTCACACATTGGAAAATAAACAACTTATTTCAATATTTTTCCTATTTGTTGTTGTCACGGTAACGCTTCATGAGTTTTGTCCCTGATGTTTAAGACAAATAGTTTCATGATGTCAAAACAAAAAAAATGGCATTTTCACAACTGCACCAAAGGAAGTTCCTGCCTGTAATTGTGTAGTCCTGATATGTTTCTGTTCTTGGCGTCTTTCTAATAACCTATAAAGGAAATAGGTCCCACACACTCAGAATTAGTCAGATGTCCACATGAATTCCACTGCGCCTCAAAGTCCCTTTGAAAGGAAAATCATTTTATAAGTGCGGCGACTCGGGTAAGAGGATCTTAAAGGAGATCGCCTCGCTTGTTGCCAAAACCACCACCGAGGTGCCCCGGCTCTCCTTGCACGGATCGGCATTACGGGGGCCAACCGGAAGCGCGTGGAGTTCACGGCCGCCCACCTCTGCTGCTCGCACGTTTCTGACTGCTCTTAAAAGGAAATGAGGTAGAAAGACTTTCAGGACAACCGTGCCGACAGAAAAGAAAAAAAAAAAAAACTCTCACATCGTCGCTTTCGACTTCCAGGCGCGTCGGGAGTCCGCGATAAACAAAGTCCGAATGTTTCGCCGAAATATAAAAAAGAAGTGTGCCGTGCCATAAATACGGGGCTTCCTGTGAATGGAAAGTCCGTATTAATAAACCGACAGCCGTACGGTCGGGGGGGGGGGGTTTTACCAAACTTTTATAGAGCAGGTTTATTTTCCTAGCAGTGCATGTTGTTATTTGGGTCCGTCTATGAATGGCGGCAGTAAAACCGTATACGGCCTCGTTGCGATATTACAACCCACTTTTTCTCCGAAGGGTCTGTTTTTTGTAAAAGGGGGCGAGATTAGCTCTGAAACCCCCCCCCCCCATACCCCCCCCCCCCCAAACCCCGGGTCGGCTGAGTGCTCCTGAACGTCCCAGCAGCACCTGGCGCGCATTAGAAACTCAATAAGTAAAGTGGCAGACATTTTATTGCCATATGGAAATTTCTCAAGCTCTCGCCGCCCCGCGCCCTCGCCAGCCCCGCGCTAACCTCATCCATCCCGTCTCCCTCTCATCTCGTGCCACGGTATCGCTGTCTCACTTTCTCTCTTAAACGCAGCACGGAGGCCCGCGCGCACGCACACACACACACACACACACACACACGCACACGCGCACAGATTGAAGTACACGCCGAGACCTTTTCTGACACACGTTGAGCGTCCCTTTCCCTCGCTGACCCACGAATCACATGCTAGGACACAAACACAGACAGAATACACACACACACACACGCGTGCGCACAGACACACACACACACACACACAGACACCTTGTAGCTCTTATGTCTGGTCTTGGTCTAATAGCAGCAGCACTAATGTGATGTGAGTGTGAGAGGATCGCTTTACTCTGGCAATATTGGGGGCATGGTGAGTTGTTGGTTATGTTTCAGTGTCTTTGTCTGCAGGACTCTGTGTGTGTGTGTGTGTGCGTGTGTGTGTGCGTGTGTGTGTGTGGACAAGGTGGTGGAGGAGGAGTTGGGCGGCTCTGGAGAATCTCATAAGGGCTCAAAGCTGGAATCCGGGTGGAAAGGGGGTGTGTGTATAGGTGGTAGGTGTGTGTGTGTGTGTGTGTGTTGGGGGGGTGGGGGTGGGGGGGGGTGACCTAATCCTCCTGGCCTTCCCAGCAGCGAGGCACTTAACACTGGATCACAGACGCGGTCCGACTGCACCCTCCCCAAGACCATCCACCCTCCTCCACACACACACACACACACACACACACACACACACACACACACACACCGCCGCCGTCCTGCCCCAGCCCTGCCACTGTAAATCAGCACCTCCTTTCTGAAGCCCCCCCCGCCCCAACCCCCTCCGACCTACCCCCACCCTTTACCACCACCACCACTACTGCCACCACCCTGCTACTGTCTGTCTCTGGTGAGGATCTGTCACCTTTCAGCACCTCCTCTACCTAGTGGAGGGGAGACAGCTCACTGTCTCAGCTGACTGATTTATGACTCACCCTCCGGTCGTCGCGACCCGCTGGCGCGAATGCTCATTGTGCCGACAGACAGACAGACAGATGGACAGACAGGCAGGCGGACAGACAGACAGGCAGGCAGGCAGACAGGCGGTCATAGATAGACACAGTCATACATGTGTAGGGTCACAGCGTCACAAGCACACACACACAGCTGACAGATGCAGTAGAAAAATCTAGTCCCCATCGTCTCTCAGCCTCACTGTGGTGTTCCTCACTGTGGTGTCCTTCACTGTGGTGTTCCTCACTGTGGTGTTCTTCACTGTGGTGTTCTTCACTGTGGTGTTCCTCACTGTGGTGTCCTTCACTGTGGTGTTCCTCACTGTGGTGTTCCTCACTGTGGTGTTCTTCACTGTGGTGTTCCTCACTGTGGTGTTCTTCACTGTGGTGCTCCTCACTGTGGTGTTCTTCACTGTGGTGTTCCTCACTGTGGTGTTCTTCACTGTGGTGCTCCTCACTGTAGTGTTCCTCATTGTAGTGTTCTTCACTGTGGTGTTCCTCACTGGGGTGTCCCTCACTGTGGTGTTCTTCACTGGGGTGTCCCTCACTGTGGTGTCCCTCACTGTGGTGTCCTTCACTGTGGTGTTCCTCACTGTGGTGTTCCTCACTGTGGTGTTCCTCACTGGTGTTCTTCACTGCGGTGTTCTTCACTGCGGTGTTCTTCACTGCGGTGTTCTTCACTGCGGTGTTCTTCACTGCGGTGTTCCTCACTGTGGTGTTCCTCACTGCGGTGTTCTTCACTGTGGTGTTCCTCACTGTGGTGTTCCTCACTGCTCTTCCCAGAGATCACCTGTCAATCAAACAGTGTGTCCAGTACTGTGACGTCTTTCTCCTTGGAGTTTATGTTGATGGAGTTTGAGTGTCTGTAGGTGGCGCTCTTTTCTTTGTCTGTTCAGCCACGGTGGCTATCGCTGCTCACGCGAACTACCCAGTTCTTCTTCTGTTGAAACGTAAAACGCATCACTTCCTGTCTCCAGAGGGTTTCTCCCAGGAAAGACCTACCTACCTCTCATGACGTGGTAGAGGTTGATCGCTGTTGAGTTGTGTCAGTCGTGGATAGGGAGTAGAAACATGGTCAAGAAAATGTCACACTATTGCTTTAAGGCAGTGACATCTTTAAGAAAATGGATTCATAGTCATATAAACACAAACACACTTCCTCCTCTTCCTCCCCTTCCTTTCTCAACCCTCCCTCTGTCTCCATGCGTCTGTTCGTCACTGAGTTGTACAGGATTAGGTCTGGCCTGAGTGGCTACAGAAGGTGTATGTTTGTGTGTGTGTTGTGTGTGTGTGTGTCGGGGGTCAAGGCAGGTACATCGGCTAGCAGAAAACACTGTCATACGCTTGAGAGCTTTTCCCATTAAAGCGATGGAAGGGCCCCGGTGTGTCGCTACTACCGCCGCCATTGTAAATGCATGGCCTCTCTGAACGTGCGACCTCCTCCAGCCCCGAGCTCCCGAGGCACGGGCGCCCCGGCGGACATTCAGGATTTATACGCCGGCCTCCTTTACATCCATGGCTGACTTTGAAATATCTGGAGGTTCCACTCGCGCCAACGCAATCGCGCCGGATTCATAAATATCCCCGACGTTTCCATCGCGGCGGCGGATGACTTCACGCCGCGGCGGACAGAGGGGAAGAACACTCAATTTACTTTAATAACTGAAATATTTCGCGGAGGAAAATACCGCTGCGCCAGAGAGAGAGAGAGAGATAGAGAGAGAGAGAGAGAGAGAGAGAGAGAGAGAGAGGAGGCTCACGGGGGCTTTTGGCGTCAGCCGATATCAAAAAGGTCCCGGGGATGAGTAATCACCGGAGCTGGTCCAATAACACGATGATTGATTGGCCCAGAGCCCCACGCCGTCTGAGATAACATTGTTCAAAGTGTCCAAACGCAATGTCAACACGGTGTCTCCCTCGTGGGGGCCTCCCTCCTTCCTCTTACCCAGAAATCCCTTCGCGTGACCCCCTCGACCTTTTCCACGCAGGTCCAGCTGCAAAACGCAATCTCCTCCCAATGTGCCGCGTTGACCCCCCCCGGGGGGGGGGGGGGTCGTCAGTGTGGCGAATGCGCTCTACTGTAGGTCAACGGGAACCGCTGTCGACACGCTCGAGAAAAAAAAAAAAAAAACGTCGCTGATGAAGAATGCCTGAAGGAATTCAAGGCTATACTCCAACAGCTGGTGATGGTGTAGTCGCTGCACCGAGGTTGAGGTTGAGCTCGTATCTCAGATAGAGGAGTTACTTGAGGCCAGCGCGTGGAGCGGAGGTCAATAGCTTCGCTGTCTACTTTTTTATGAGCGTTAGATTGCAGCAAATCATCCCGGGCTAGTTACTGTCAGTCAAGGTGAAAAGGGATTCAGCGCTTTCTTCCCCTTTTACCCCCCCTGAAGCGTCCAACTCCTCCCCGCCCCCCCCCCCCACACCCCCATCGCTCCCCGAGGTAGTTAGTCACAGCGACGTACCGAAACCGCAGGAGCACATGGTTTGGGTTTAGCCCTCGCTACCATTCAACATGGCTCCCCCCCCCCCCCCCCCCCGCTGTCGCTCCCTCCGCACGATCGCGCCGCCCGTACGACATACCGTGACCCGGAGCGGCGTAATGGGAAGCAGGAGCGCCTTAACCGCCGCCACCCCCCCAGATCTGGGCACCCGATGGGAAACATGTCAGCCACATCCACCGGGTGAACGCTTGTATTTCTAACGACCCCGCTTTTTTTTTTTTTTTTTTTTAACGGCTGGAGGGGAGCGCTTGCCGACTGATCCGGAAGCCGAATCGGGAGGAGAGGGTGGCGGTCGTACTGGGCCCGGGCCGGCCCGCTAGCCCCGGACGGCTGTTGTTAATCTTGAGCATGTGGCGAGAGCGCACAGACACCTGGCGAGGTTGGGCAAGACTACAGTCGCTATGTGTGTGTGTGTGTGTGTGTGTGTGTGTGTGTGTGTGAACCAAGTCTTTATTAATTACCTTAGTGTGTGTCTGTGTGAGTGGGTGGCCGGTGGTGTGTGTACTGTAACCAAAGTCCTTATTACCATAGCATTTGTGTGTGTGTGTGTGTGTGTGTGTGTGTGTGTGTGTCCTTATTACCCTCCACCGTACCAGATGACCTACATTCCCCGAGCACTAGTTAGCATTTTTAGCACCAACACACACGGTGGGACTTTGCCAGGACTGTCACAAACGTTAGGAACAAGCATTAGTTACTGAGTAACCGTCTAGACTTGGCCAGGAGTAGTAAACATCTCAACTATGACGCCATTCACACGGCAAAAACAGATCGCTGATCTTCCCGCGTGCGTTTAAGCGAGGGAGAAAGCAGCCAGTGTGGTGTGTCGGAATAGTGTTGGTGTTGAGCTAAAACACAAGAACATCAACAATCTGCACACGGTGAAGATCCGATGGGCAGAGACTGACTGCGTTCATAAGAAAGAGTTGCATTGCTGATCCACATTAAACTCTGTAAATGGAAATTTGCATGCACATGAAGACATGGCAGCTAGCTTGGAGAGTAACTTCAAACCAGGTGAATGGTGGCTCAGTTGGAGCGTACCTCAGTCTGGATATCTCTCCCAGACGGCTGAGATCTATCCAATAAAAGGCAGAAATACCCTCACAAATAAAATTGTTTGAATGAAAATGTTAAACAGCTGTGAACAAACTGGCTGCTGAGAGGTCGTACAGTACCAACTATCTGTCTCTGCATCCTACAACACGGTTTCCTACCAGCTCTACTCCTGATTCTGGATCAGCAAGCCGGATCAGGAGCTCCCCTCCAGAGAGCTCAGTGTCTTTCAAAATAATTTGACTGTTATGATTGTTATTAAGTTATGTATTTTATTACATATATTATTATTGACATCAATATAAAGGAGGAAGTGATGTTTTTCGAGGGATAGAAAATTCAACTCCAACATGGAGACTGGAAGGAAAGCGAACGCTAAATGATACCTGGATACAAGACTAATGCAGTATAGTATAATGCACTTTACTAACTGTATGAGCTTGTAACATCTGACCTTAACATTCATATTTTCTGTGTCAATATTGCCTACATGAGTTTGATATTCAATGACAAAATACCCTGAAACAAAACGTCTAGCCGGAGATGAAACCGACTCCTAGTTTCGGGGTCGTCTCGTCTACCTGGATCAGGACGACGTCAGACGAAGCGAGTCAGAGCGGGTGCTCTGACTCGTCCGTGCACTTACACCTCATTACATCACCGATATTTGGGGGAGGAAGTGAAAGTAGGTGGTGCTGGGGCTCTAACCCCGCGGTAGTCCGCATGAGTCACAGCAACCCGTGCTGCTATGGTTGCGGGTGGAGTGTCTCACGCACCATCACCACCGTGCCCCGTCTGGTATCACAGGAAGTGGCCACCGTAAGCAGTAATCACGGATGACTAGGGATGACTCTCAGAAAACCTCCTTTGTTAGTGAAGTTTGTTTTTATATAACGCTGCTGTTTGGAAACCTCATAACTCCAAAATGTCAACTTCTCAGGAACTAAGAAACACAGTTTATAAAGAGTTGGAAGAGTTTGTCCCAACTAGGGATGCAACCGGTTATAGATTTTGATGGGACGATTATAGTCTGAGGAAAAATCACGGTTTCACGATTATTATTCATCAATTTATTTCACAACGAATAATTCACGGCGATCTCACCCGTGTTCTTAGGTGT
This sequence comes from Hoplostethus mediterraneus, assembly GCA_034670385.1. Taxonomy (NCBI): domain Eukaryota; kingdom Metazoa; phylum Chordata; class Actinopteri; order Trachichthyiformes; family Trachichthyidae; genus Hoplostethus; species Hoplostethus mediterraneus. Next base: position 1,084,551 of record JAXDDW010000074.1, read on the forward strand.
TTGACGCTTCTGTTAGTAGACTGGGTAACCACGTTTCCCATACACCCTCGGGGGTGATTATGTTTTGTGGTCTGTGACAACTAGGAAGTGAAGTCATGTTGAAATAAACGAAGGGTGATGTTTTAACTCTACAACAAGGAGTTGTTTGCGTGTTTCCCTAGCGCACAACTTCCAGAGTACCATCATGTCCCTTTTTTGAGTCAGAACAGAAATCTCTGTGTAGCTGAGTCTGAAATCCTTCAACTGAAAAAATCATGTTTGTTGTCATGCGAGTTACGAGGTTTCCACAACAGCAGCGATATTTTGGGATCGAGAGGTTTATCTTGGAGGAGGCGCCATCTCTGACCTGCCCTCACACGACCAAACCCCAAACTAAAAACAACTTGAACACCACAAACACCGGGTGAGCAGCGTGTGGCTCCTTCCCCACTCACGCCTGTTGCAGCAACAGACAAGACAACCAAGCAAAAGGCCACATTCCTGTCAGAGAGAGTCATCCGGGGAAGCGTAAAGGACGTACGTAACGCGCAGACAACTCATGCACACACAAGCCTAGGTGTCGTGCGCAATGTAGTCACAGGTATACAAGCACACATGAATGTACCCAGCATGCATATGCACAGACGACTGACAGACTCTCAGGTCATCGTCTCGTCTCGCAAACCCCCGCCGCTATATTTACACGTGTTTTCAAGTTCAAGTTCAAGTTCAAGAGGTTTATTCGTCACATACATACATATACATGCAGTGACATGCAAAGCGGCAATGCTCACGGGAATGTGCAAAAGGGCATGGTTACAAAATATTTAACAGTAAAAAAAACCAGCAATATTTACAGTGCGAAAGAAATATAAAAAATACAATAATTACAGTAGAGCTCTTATATAAAGCAACATACAATATGTACAATAAGAGCACTTAATAAAATATAAAAATATGAAGTGTAAAATATAAACATCTCTTCAACATCCTCTACTCGGTGCGTGTCTCTGCCGGGTACATGCACGCGCACATGCACAGGCACATGCACATGCACACAGGCGCACACACACACACACACCGTGACGGCTCGTGCTGCGGAAATATGCGAGCTGTCTCCCCCTCGAGCGACCCCACCCATCTCTATGACACCGATACACACACACACACACACGAGAAACACTCGCACCCGCCGCCCCGACACCCGTAAACCAGCCAGCCACCTCGTATGCCTGCCGCCGAATAAACAGACAACAACGCTCGCGGCCAAGAAGCGATCAGTCAGTAAAGAGCGGGGCGCGGTGATTTGTTATGAGCAGGTGCTGCGGGGGAAGAAAAAAAAAATTTGACAGGCGATGTTTTATCAGGACAGGGAGAATTTACTGCCGGTAAATTGATAGTAGACATAATGAAACAATAAAAACGTCCGCAGCACCAGCTAGGACAAGGTGCACTGTGTGTGTGTGTGTGTGTGTGTGCATGTGTGTGCGTGTGAGTGTGTGTGTTTGTGTTGAGATGCAATAAACGGCTCACATCACAGACTCCCATCCATGCCCCATTGTCTTCTCCGCTGATAAGGAAGTCCTTAAGCTGTTCGCAAACAGTGAGTCAACAATGGGGGAAGACAATAGAGCTATTGAAAACAGTGTGAGAGTGAAACGGTGAGAAAGAGGAGTGTGTGTGTGTGTGTGTGTGTGTGTGTGTAAGGGGGTTGGGGGGGTGGTCTTCAAACCTTCAAACAAACAAACCTCAACAGAGTGCGGCTCAATTTCAGCATTGTCTGTTTGTTGCTGTTTCCTTGCAGCAAGTCGTCGTAGGGTGTGCAGCGGTCTCTGCCCCAAGGCCTACTACCCTTCCTAAAACATGCACACGCGCACACACACACACACACACACACACACACACACACACACACACACACACAGAGTGGTCTGTCACCCATGGCGATGTGACTGATCTCTGTGCGGAGCCTGCTGAGCAGCTCAAGGGGGCATCTGGTCTTTTTCCCCTCTCAGTCGCTGAAATGTAAACACCCCAGTCGCCTGGATTTGCCAAATGAGCACCTGGTATTTCAAAGTGGCCTCTTGCCTGTGACTTTTTTTTTTTTTTTTTTCAAGTTGGGGTGGGAGGCATGGCTGGTCTGCATTATGTAGACACACACACACACACACACACACACACACACACACGCATGCACTTGTGCACGAAACACACGCTGTTGTACACAGATGTAAACTGGAGGTACACACACACTTTGAGACAGGCCAGCAGGCCCACACACACACACACACACACACTGACAGCTCCTTTCCTCCCAAAATACATGTTTGTGCACATGCAATGCACCCAATGACGCACACATGCACACACACACACACACACACACGCCACACACTCCGTCATTCTCTCACCTGGCCCTGTGTTTAGTCTATATGCAGTGTAATGGTATACGGTAGGATTAGCGCGGCCTGTGAGGTGGTGCGGCGCGCGGTGGCGTGGTGTGTGTCAAGACTGTCGGTGCTCGTCCCCCACGACTTGTCACCGGAACAGTTAGGAGCCGAGACAGAAGCCCCCCGACCTCCGCCTCGCGAATTTGAGAAGAAAATTGTGGAGTCGTCGCGCGGAGGATAAATTGTACAAAGGAAAAAAAAAGAAAAGAACAACCACGAGGTTCCGCTCTCCGTTTCAGCTCTGCGGTTGAACGGGGCGAAAGGAAAAGTTCTTTTTTTCACTCATTTCCCTTTTTTTTTTTCGGTAAGCAGGAGGAAGGAGGAAGATTCGGGCTGCCTCGGCTTCAAAGTCGCAGTAGACAGGTGCTGATTGGAGAACGCGGCAACCAAACGTTCAGGAAAGCAGAGGAGGAATATCTCCACTGTCAAATCTGAAAAAAAAAAACGCCTTTATTTTCATTTGGGCACATGGGCAACAATTGGGTAACAACATTTGGGCAACAATGGCTAGCAGAACCACCGTGATCTGATTGGCTGATGAGCTTGGATGGATTCATACAGTCATCCCAGCCATAACGTCTGTCCACGCACGTTGACGTCATTGTGCGTTCAGCCCGTTGCCCGTTGCTCCTAGTGATAGTTCACGTCTCCATTTGCAATTTTGATGTAATTGCATGTTTTCTGTGCACCCCTGCTGTTCTAATATAGCTAACAAGCACCCCCATCCCCCTCCTCCTCCTCCTCCTCCTCTGCCTCCTCCGTCTCTTTCCCTTTTTTATTGACTGCCAAAACTCCACTGTTGCATTTTTCCCCAAAAATGGCAAAGCGAGCAGAGAGCAGATAAAAAACGTGTGCAAATTGATTCTCTGTGTGCGGCGACGCTTTCCAAGACGGCTCTCATGCAGATGTTCCTCTGACATCAATGAAAAGATTGAGGGATTATTATTGTTGCTCTTATTGCCAAAACGAACTGGAAGAAATCGCAAATAAGGAGGACTATAAACAACCAGAGTGCAGTTTTTTCAGGGCTCACATGTCAGTTAAACCACATGACATCATTTTTCACACCCACATCGCCTCTCAAAAGCTAAATCATTCTCGTGACATGACAAAACAGATACGCAGACAAAAGATCACCGCTTGGCCCGGGGAGCCTTTTCGCTCATCCCGCTATAACCTCTTTCCCTAAAATGGAAAAGTGGTTGTCGTGTTTCTTCTGACTTGCGGTCTGTTGCCGATTCCCGTTCGCGTGTCATGTCGCTGCACGTCTCGTGCACGCGGGGCCGTCTGTCATCGGTGTGCCGCTGACGCCCAACCCCGGGCCTGAATGAGGCATCGTGGGTAAAAAAAAAAAAAAAGCAAGGTGCCTCCTTTTGGGCTCCCAAACACATTCCATAGTACTTAATCACCAGAGTTTGGCAGGTGAGAGTGTGTGTGTGTGTGTGTGTGTGTGTGTGTGGTGACAGTTTGTGGTTTCTGTTTTCTAGAGTGGATAAATGAGTACAAACACTGAGCTTCAGTCGGTGGATGTGCCAGCATGTGTTTTGTGGGACAGGAGCTCCGTGTGTCAGAGTAGATCTAAGTGTGTATTCAAGTGTGTGTGTGTGTGTGTGTGTGTGTGTGTGTGTGCGTGTGTGTTTTCATACACCTCTCAGACTCACTTCTCTTCCTCGCTTGCTTTCAGGAAGCCTCTCGCCAGGGACTGTGATACCCTCCTCCTCCTCCCTCCTCCTCCCTCCTCCTCCTCCTCCACTCCTCCACTAGAAAGTGACGCTCTCCCTTTGTAGCGTCTCCCCGGCTCCCCGGCCCGCCTGCAGCCACCGGGGAGCCAGAACACACTCTGCAGACGAGCCCGAGAAACACCCAGACAAAACAGACTACAAACAGCGAGCAGGCAGAGTGCAGAAACACTGATAGCGTCAGTCCCTTTTTTTTCCCTCCTCCTCTCTCTCTCTCTCTCTCTCTCTCTCTCTCTCTCTCTCTCTCTCTCTCTGTCTCTCGTCCGGCGCTATCTGTCACCGCTTGTCATTTTGTCTTGGGCATCTCTGCTGTTTTGTGTGTGAACGCTGGGAAGTTTCCCATGGGTGCTGATGGGAAAAAAAAACCTGGCAACATTTCATATTGACTACCCAAGGTTGCAGGACCTTGAATCTCTCTGCCTTCCCCAACCTCTGCCATTCATTACCTCTCTCTTTGTCTTCCTCCCCCACCTCTCTCTCTCTCTCTCTCTCTCTCTCCCCCCTATCTCCTTTCATCCTTTCCTTTTCCCTCTTTTCCATCAAAACTTTAGCAAAATGAGAGCGGCGCGGTCTCCTCCTCTGCGCTGGGGGCAAAGGTGCTCTAGATTAAAAAAAAAAAAAAAAAAGAACGTCGCAAATTGAATTCACACTTGATGAAACAAACAGATTTGCGCGCGTCTATCCGGGCGGCCGGCTCCAGGCGACGAGCCGCCTCCACCTCCCCGACGCCGCGGTGCGCCAATCCAATTAATGGGTTTGGTTATTGGAGAAATGCGTCGGAGGAGTCGGGAGGTTGGGTTGGCGGCGCGACCCCCCCCCCCCCCCCCCCAACCGGTCCAATAAAGGTCGAACATCCTCGCAAATCGGTTTGAACCTGGAAAAAGTTTCCACGTCGTTCCTGAACTCCGCGGCAGGTTTTCGCGTCCCCGACGGAGATAGATTTTTTTGGCCCTGTCGGCCCTTTTTTTTTTCCCCTCCCTCGCGTAAGAAGGCTTACGTTGTCATTTCTCACTATGACGGCGGCGGTATGTACACTACAGTACCCAGGCTGCTTTGAGGCCCGTATTGCCGGGGACAGCTGTGCGTTTTTTGGTTTTGACAGCTGAATCTATTATCCTCTCCCTCCCTTTTTTTTTTTTTTTTTTTTCTCATCAAAGGACGCGTTTTTCCTCGCATCGCATCAGCTTCACATCACAGAGATAGCTGTGAAAAAACTGACCGAGCCAATAAATGCATTAGCGGGTTCCTCAGGCCCTCGGGGGAGTATTTTTGGGCTCTTCCTCATTTGTTGCCTTTTGTGTTGCGGGGGGGGGGGCATCCTCCCCCGACCGCTGGGTGGGCCCCCACACACACACACACGGGGGCCCCCAGCGCTGCCTTCCCCCCCGCCGGGTTGCCAACAGAGGTCGGTCGGGCACCGGCGCCCGCAGATAAAACCCTCCTCTCTCCTCGTGCATGATGGGAAGGCCCCGCGGGGACCCGGTGTGGGCAGACAGGCTGACGCGTCCAACCTCCCCCTCTCTGGTCCCTCCGGCTATTTACCAGACGGAGGTCCCATCCAAGCAGGAATTTCACACCCTATTGACAATGTGGCTTCTGTCAGCTGCCTCCCTGGCACCCATTAACAGGGGCTCATCCTTCCTTTCCGTCTCATGCCTGCTTCCCTCTCTGTCGCTCTCTCTTTCTTATTTTATCCCCCTCTCTCTCTCTCTCTCTCTCTCTCTTCTCTGGCGGGCTGTAAAAAAAACAGGATCCGGACAACAAACTGGAGAGGTGGACGGTGAGTCAGGGCGTGGCTGTGTTTTTTGAAGGCGTCGTGTTGGTTTAGATCGGGGGTGGGGGGGGATGGGGTTGGTTTTGTCGGCTGGCTAGGTGTTGAAAATGTTCAGAGGCGTGTCCCCCCCCCCCCCCCGTTGGAATGATGTAGACCCGGTGTGTTTTCAGATGGCGGATGTGTGAATGTGTGTCATGGAAAACATTTGGACAGGTTGTTTATTGGTCTCTTACATTCTTCACACCCACTTTCCAGTCCAGGTTTTACGCCGTAACTCACCCAGTAACGCCGCTCGCGGCCAACAGTTGTCCACTATTCTCACGGAGGTGTAAACTGCCCGGGGCTGGAAACGCTTCCAACAAGAGTCCACTTTTCCACGGATACCTCGGATGAACATTTCCACCTCAAACTTTTTTTTTTCACCCAAGGATGATTTGCTGATTTGACCGTTTTCCCCAGTGACGACCTGCTTCGTATTCCTTCATCACCACCACCACCACCACCGCTCACATCTGGGGTGCTGCCCGGTGCGAAAACTCTCACCGCCGAGCAGCACCGGAGCAGCTGTGGGTTAAACGTCTTGTATAATGCGACCTTGAGCTGAAAAGAGAGGCGAGGAGTCATCATTTCTTTTGCCCAGGACAAGATTTCTCCCGGCTTAACCTTCAAAACCAGCAAACCGTCCGCTCGCAGTCCGAATCAGAGCATCGGCTAAATAAACGTGAGCCGTGAGCCGACGTCTCTAAACCTCAAACTACCTCCACCCCCGAGTTATCTACGGGATTACCTATAGGAAGCCGTTTGTCAGTGTGGGGTAAACCATGTTCTACCTTGATAATCCCACTTGCACCGTTGTTATTGTAAACGTGGGCAACCCGGACTCCCCCGGACTGAGACTGTTATGAAACGTCTCTCCTCGCGGTGGAGGCGAGCGGTCCCTCCTGGAGGAGAAAGGCCACATCCCTTCCTGCATGAAGAGGGGGGGGGTGTTGCTCTCTCTCTCTCTCTCTCTCTTCTCTGAGTGTTTATGTGTTGGCATGAACGTTATAAGCAAGAAGATTAAAGCGACGTTGCGCGTGTTTATTTCATATTTCACCGAGCGATCTGCGGTACGCGGTGTGATCGATGGGCGAGGCGAGGTAACGGGGGTCTGGTTTACTCTCGCTGTGATGACAGTGCTAAAAGTTTCCAAGTGTTGAGATGCGATAATCTGGTCTGTCAAAGTCACATAATGCAGTCTCTCTCAAAACCGATGGATGATATGACATTTTTCGTCAACGTTGTTCGCATGCCCAGCAGCTCACCTTTAGGCCACGTCCACACTGAGCGAGCTCAATTTGAAAACTCGTGGTCTGCACATGTCCATGGAAGAAAGTATGTGCTGTTTGGTGGTCTAGTGTGGACGGCCAGCTGTTGGAAAACACTAGACCTGAAAATGCTGTTTTCAAATAACTGACATAACCTAACTGACATAAACGGAGCCTTATCACCTATATATGCTTTTCTAAGGGATTATACAATGTTGAACAATAATTGATAATAATAAATACTACAAATCTATTTTGGAGTAAGGTCTCCACCTGAAGAAGTCCTGAAGTTTGCCTGAAAATAGTCAAAATCTCTTGTATGTAGAGGATCTAGTCTGTACTGTGGTAGTGTTATCTTCTGTCAGTTGTTACCTACTATCTTTACTGAATACTATTGTTTTATTTTGTGCACAAATCTCATCTCAGAATGAAACACTTGATGTACAAATGATGATTCCCACAGATCCACATAAGCTACTGTGTGTGAGCGTTAGGCCAGTCGTGTCTTCTGCTGCTTCTCTTGCTTGAGACAAAGTCAAATCTTAAACCCTCATATGGTATGCTACTTGAAGCTCGACTAAGACCATATTGCCATGGAAACAGAATATTTTTTGGTCTCATAGAGTGTGTTTTTTTTTGTGTGTTTTTTTTTTGCCTCTTCTGGAGAGAGACAGTTTGAACACACTCATAATGGGCAGCTCATCTCTGTCGCACACGACGCCCGGGAGTGAGGCGTGAAGGGTTCCGGGTGGCAGGGTTCCGCGTTCAGTTTTACCTCAAACTTGATTAAAGACGAGGGGGTCGAGGATGTCACAGCCAACTAAATGAGATGGAGTGGAACTGGTGGAGGGAGAAAGAGTTAATTAGCTTAATAAGATTGGGGAGACGGGGAGTGGTCGGAGCCAGGGAGGAGGTAGGGAGGTAGGGAGGGGGGGGGTGACGTGGGTGCCGCGGTGCCGCTGCTTGTCTCCGGAACGCGCCAGGGGTGCTATAGGGGCGCTAATCTGGCAAATTGAAAGGCGCTCACTGGGAGGGGCGAGGGAACGGGATTGGCGCTCGGGCTCCCATCCCCGGAATGAGGAAAAACAAATTGAATTTTTGCACCCTCAGAACCGCTTACGCTCCTTCTCCTGATTGAATTTGTGCTTTGCGCGCGAGCCTGAGTGTAATTGTGCGACCGGGGGGGGGGGGGGGGGAGGAAACAGAGGTGTGGAGGTAAAGATAAGGAAAGTATCTGCAGGTGTGTCGTCGCGGCCCTGTCCTCGCCTCGCGGTCCCGCGTTGTTCGGATGACGTTCCCGTCTGGCGCCCGGCTCCCCGCAAACTCCTCAGACTAATACTTGCGTCTGAACCCTGGTCTGAAGATGCTTGTGGGGAAACCCAACCCACAGTGAACAATCAATTCTATGTTTACTGTACAGCAGAAGGCCCCCGTGCCAGTAATGAAACAAGACTCATCTATGGCACGTGGACAGAAATGCACAGGCCAGAATATCAGCTTGTTTTGAAATAAAGTTGTGAAGCCTTTTCGTGGAGCCTGTCACTTCTGCTGCACCCCTAACAGCCCAGTCCACCACTTTGAGCATCCCCTCGCTCTGCCCCCATGAGTGCTAATCAATACTTAAGAAGCAGCCCGAGCTCTCAGCTATTAGGACGATATGCTATTTCTTGTCTGGAGGCCAGATTAGCTCCTTTACACAAGCACCTGTTTGATAAAAATCACTATTCCCCCGGAGAGGATTCTGCTCTGCCAAATCTGACAGCTTCAAAAAAAACAAAAAAAAAACAGAGGCTGGTTTGTGCCCGCGGGCATCCTCAAATTAGTCACAATTATTTGCTTGTTGTCAGAATCAGACACATTTTTTGTCCGCGGCCACATTGGCAATAAAAAAAAGACCCGTTTTGAGTGTAACGGCAAATTGAATTCTCAGCCTTAATTGCGTGGTCCTTGATGGATGAGGGTCCACTCAGATAGGTAGATAATGGATGAGCCAGGAGATGGGAAGAGGCGTTGCAGCGCCGCGTTTCTGACGCGCCGTAGGGGGGGGGGGGGGGGACAGGTTACCGCGGCGCCCCGGAGGAAGCTTTGACTGGTGGGATGTTTTTGGCAGCTTGACAGGCCGGGGTGGGGAGACGGGGCGATCTTTCCGCTTGCTGATGGGTGGGTGTACGTGGTGGCGAGAGCTACGTAGGCGGTGACGCGGCGTCTCAACCTAACTGATCTTAATCTCGGGGGGGGGGAGAAAGATCCCGACGGCAGAAACAAGCCTCGGAGCGCATAAAGATGTCACCCGGGTTTTACAACGTAGCTCGCTGCCGACAAGTGCAGAGTTAGGGTATTTTTTTTTTTTTTTGCTCCTCGCCGGGCTGTGATGCACCTTGATATACAGCATTGTTTCAGAGGAACTCATGGCAGGGCAGAAGACGGATGTTGAAACCCTATTTTTTCTTTTTCCCCCGGAATTGCTACGAGGAAGGATTTTTTCCCCCCGCTAAATTGAATGGATATCGCCCAACCCTCCTATATCAGTGATATTTTTGCAGCGCCAAAAGCAACATGTCGGATCATACCTGCGTTATTTAAGCTTCATGCACATTCAGAATCAGTGTCATTGATCGTCACGTGCAATAACGGTGCAGGAAGTGTCAGTACAGCACGTAATAGACACAGTCTGGTGAATGTTTTCATGCCGAAGCGCGCTGTGTTTCTTCTGTGATGTTTTCTAATGTCGTCTGAGGATCGAGCCCATCGCTCTAAGCCCGGCTCCATCCCTTTTAGATTAACACAAACCAAGAGAGCAACCTATGAAGTAATGAGAGTTTTTCTGGCCTGAGTCATTTTTTTTTTTTCTTCTTCAAATTGGATGCAGAGTAACACCAACGTTTAAATGACTATTTTCCAACTCTCTGGTTTTCTCAGATTTATTGAACGGCGCTAATGTCGCAGCAGAGACCCAGCCACCCAGGTTTTTAAAGTGCAGTATTTCACACCAGGAAAAACTGTGTGGGGGGGGGGGGGGGAGCTTTCTCAGGTCTGAGAGCGCTCTGATGAGAATGCGGTCGAGTCCAACCGGATTACGATGTCATCTATCTCTGACAAAGCCACTGTGTGGAGTTGCCAGTGGCTACCACGCAAACAAGGAGACGGGACGCTCTGCCAAAACCTTATGGCAGACATCAGCCATTCCTCTCTCCGCTGAACCCGCTCATATTAGCCTCTCTCTATCTGTCTCTCCCTCGCTTCCTCTCTCTCTCTCTCTCTCTCTCTCTCTCTCTCTCTTCTTCTCCTTCCAGCAGCTCTGTAATATGTTGCCCTGGAAAAGAAAATGCAACTAAATAATGCATTGCGTGATTCGATTACAGTTTCCGCTGTAAATGCAGTGATGTAAATGTGAAAAGTAACTTGCTGGCAACCGAAAAAAAAAAAAGAGGCTGCATTTCATTACGTGAAGACGCGCTCTCAGGCTGGCAAGCGATCGGACTTGGCCTGTCGCTCTGTGTATTAGCAGGTTGATGGAGCCGTGTCGGGGGAAAAAAGCAGAACGCCAATAATACCGGTTCCCCTTCCATATTTCCTCGACACATCGGTTCACGTTAGACATCGCATTCTGACATATTATCACAGGGGTTTCGATCTGTCTCCAGTGTGTTTTTTTGTGTTTTTTTTTCCCGTTCCCCATTAGGCTTGTAGGCTTTGTCCCGTAATGCGGACCAGTCGGCATCCCGGCAGGCAACGCGGGACCTCGGGGTTTTCCACTGGCAGGAGGAACCTCCATCGCTGCCTCGCCGTGGTGAAAATAAACAGCGTTCGCTCCTATTATGTGGTCGTCAGTAAAAGGCACATCCATTGCATTAAATAGACCACAGACAATAAGACTTGGTGTCAATCAGATGAGAGGAAGACGCCAACGGGGTCGGGGAGAGAAAGCATCTCCGAATCCAGAATTCTCCACTTGAAAGTCCAACTTGTGGATTTAAATGTCTGAGTGGAGGCTCAGCGTGGATTTGTCATTGAAATGCAAACCGCTCAGCCGGCAGTGGCTGCTGAGTGCACGGAGGGAGAGAGATCTACATAAGTTGTGATTTTCAACACACAGAAAAGATTTTCCAGTCAACATGTATTCAGGACGCAGTCATTCATTAGTCACGGTGCATGTGTACACCTCATTCTGCTTCATTCGCAGTCAGGTCTTGTTTCGGCGAGGGGCTTCTGACGGCTTACAGATTAACTCCTTCGTATGTGACCGTCAAATTTGGCCGTAGCGGGTGGCTAACAGACTCCCGCCGACGAGTGTCCCTTTGAAAAACGAGTCACACAAGGATGTCCCGGTGGTCACTTCCTGTCTGATCTGTCACCTCGAAGGTTTTAGGGCCCCGCAGGATGAAGCCGTCTGGTGTTGTAAAACCTCCAACCTCCTGACCATTTGTGCCTATTTTGCCACCGCAGTAAAGACGACATCTTTCGTGACGTGACAAGAGACGAGGCGTTCCCTCCCCAGGTTTTTTAAAGACACCGCCGTGTCTTCACCGCGTTGTCAGGGATCGTCTCCACATGTAGCTAAAAGGGAGGAATTGGCCCGGACCCAGACCGGGGGAGGAGATGATGTTATCTGGCTCCTCAGTGTTCTTTCTTTTTCTTTTTTTTTTTTTTTTTCTGGATGATTACATTCCTTGAATATGATGAATGAGGATGCAACAGCCCAGTGATTTCATTCTTGAACCTTAATAACAGCCGTTCCATTACTTCTCAGGACTTTCAGAAATGCTGCTGAACATTTTTTGGAACAAAGCCCCCCGGCGCTACAAACTCCAGACCTCGGGGCCATTGAGACGACGCACAAACAGACTCCAGGATTGAGTTGATTCAGAGGGAGCGATGAATTTATTCCCTGGCAAAATTCAAACCAATGTTAACATGGAAGGGGGAGGAAAAAAAAAAAAAAGCCATCACGGTTATTACCTCCCTTTTATGTTCGCTTTGCATTTCAAAGGCACGGCTCTCCCGACTTGTCACAACCCAGTTAACAGTTTAATCCTGACAAAAGCGTGGCTGAGTCACAGGGCCCTCGCTTCTGTGGAGCGGACGCCTAATGTCCAACGACCGGACGGTAAGAGGAAGTGATGAAATCGTCAGGAAGGGAAAGAAGGGGGGGCGGGGCTTAGGATCTGAGGGTCTTATCTGATAGAAGTCACGCCGAGCGATCGCCATCAATGAGGCGAGGGAGATTAGCACGGGTGTGTGGACGGAGGGAGGGAGGGGGGGGGGGGGGAGGCGAGGCGTCAGAGGCTGCTGGAAGCCGGGAGGCGGGGGAGGAGGTGAAAGGAGTGTGTGTGTGTGTGTGTGTGTGTGTGTGCGTGCGTGACGAAGGGGATAGGTTGCAGCCAATGTGTCTGATCCCATTAGAGTTAACCTCCATGAATGTTTCATAAACTGTCCCCATTATCGCCCATCCATCACCGGCCGCAGGATTCCAGAAGTCAAGAGTTTTCATTTTTTTATCTAAAGCGAGATTAATGTCGAGCAGCGATAAAGGAAGAGACTAAACAGCTATAAGTCATCTCTGCCGGACAGGAGGAGCTTCTCCCGTCAGCTCAGGTGGGGCCAACAAGCTCAACACATCTAAATCATCTTTTTAGGTTTCGCCTGAACGCCTCACAGACGTGGATATGGAGCGTCTCTGTCATGAGAACAGATCTGAGTTCACGGTTCATCCGTTTAGTCTTATTTTGTTACATTCCACACATTTTATTTGCAGCAACATACAGTTATGATAACCGTGATTTTGTATATATTGGAGGAATCTTTTTGCTTTTGAGAGATAGTGTGTGTGTGTGTGTGTGTGTGTGTAGGCTATCCTGACTTAAAGAAAGTTTGCCCTGTACTGTACGTAGCGGCACTGCATAAGCATAAATCTGGGCAACGGGCTACTCGTGTAACCCTACTCTGATGCAACCCCTCTGGAGAGAGCGAGAGTGTGGGAAAACCCTAATGAAAGAGAGAGAGAGAGAGAGAGAGATGGTGTGGAAAAGAAGCAGAGAGGACAAGGGAGTAAAGACTGAGAGAGTAAGAATGGGGAGAGAGGGGGAGTGCGTGAGAAAGAGGGACAAGAGAGAGAGAGGAATTTGCTTTATTTACACGGCGGCCACATTTGATTTACGTCGCACTCGGGGTGGGAAGCCCTCCGCGGATGGCAAACGTATTTGGACTTTGAGAAAAAGTATCCTCAAAAGTATCCTTCGATGTTGTTGACGGGCAGAGAGGGGCGGAGCTTGAGGACACGGAGGTCCAAAGCAAACAGCCACTTAGAAAGTGATCGTAACGTAAGAGAGGGAGCGTTTTTCCAAACCAGAAGAAGTAAGAATCACGCCCCTGAACTCAACATGTCTTGTGGCTGCATTGCATTCTGGTCTACTGGGGCTTCTTGTCAATGGAGAAATTGTTATCTCTTGTCTCTTCTACGATGGATTTCTCCCTGTAGGATTGTTGAACGGTCTAGAAAGAAGCCCTTGCTCTTTGATTCTGAAAGGAGTGTTGAAGAAATGGTCCTCTAATAAACTCTTATATTATATCTGCACTGGAAAACGTGACATTATGTCGTCTGTTTGGCCGAATTATCCAAGAAAAATACAACAAACAACTAAACAGAAATATAAGATACATGGTATAGATCAGTTTTTTAACAGTGTTAAAGTGTTTCAGGGTGGAGGTTTTTTTTGTTTGGATGGTCAAATTCAACATTCATTCACACACAGCATACAGTACTTTGTATATATTTATATATATATATATACAGGGAATCATTCCAGGACGTTTGAACCCCCTCAAAATGATTGAGACAAGCCCCCTCATTCATCCACTCATTCCTTTGAATGTCTCCAAGTGACTCTGATGGCTGGATAACTGAACAGGAAGGATCTCACTATTTCAATAGGAGACTCCAGGAAATCAAACCATGTGACAGGTTGTGTGAGTGAAAGGTTCCTGCATGTGTGGAAGTGATTGGTGTGCTTTTGCGTGCATACGTGTGTGTGTGTGTGTGTGTGTGTGTGTGTGTGTGAATGAGAAAGGGAGAGAGGGAAAGGGATGGTGCAAAAACATACCAGAGTGAGAAGCTGATCAGAGAAGAAACAGGGGAAAGAATTCATGCATGCACGTTTACACACACATGTCCTTGTATGTGCTCGTGTGTGTGTGTGTGTGTGTGTGTGTGTGTGTGTGTGTGCGTGCGCCAGTGCTCGTATTTGAGTGACCTGCATTTCTCGGTCTCTACTTCATTCAGCAGAACACACGCACCAACACCCACAGGCCCTTAGTCAAATCGACTCAAGTTTCCGTGGAAACCGCATCCACGGTGAACTGCGACTAGAGTCTGGTGGGCCGAGGGAGAGAGTCGTGTAGCTTCATTGTTTTGTTTGGACACGGAGAAAATAATTAAAGGGGCGAGGCGAGGGGGGGGGGATGTGACCCAAAACTCTGCCGGAGAAGAAACAAGTTGCAGCTCGGCGGCGCCGCTGAGGCACAACAAACACAACCTCCATTCATGTTCTTGTTGTTCCTGCCTCGTGTTTCTCGCGTCTCCATTTTCCCATCAGACCCGTCACACCCAAACACCTCCATTGTGGCGCGGCGCACAACAGCTCCACCGTTAATGCCGTTCACCGCGCAAAACGCTGACCTCTTTGGAAATTGACTTGACCTTCCGACCCGTCTCCCAGTCACATGGTTAGCTAAGCCGTGACCCCCCCCCCTCGCGACCCCCCGTTGGCTAGTGGGAGGGGCGGCGGGGGTCGGGGGCAGCTGTGAGCAGGGAGGTCAGGCAGAGCTGCTGCCAATCACATTTCATACACCGTTAACCCAGCAGAGCATGCTTAATCCGTCCTGATGTGGATCCACCGGGACGGAGGACCGACGTGGGTGTCCCGGAACAAACACGCCGAAATGTGTGAGAAGCCAGTAGCCATTTTATATGGATTTCTATTTCTCTATAAAGAACTGTGACCCGTTTTTTGTCAAAGCACTTAAATACTTTTGACTTTACTCCACTTGGCTCTATTTTACTGGTCGTTTCCGATGATGAGGCGTCGTCCAATCACAAGACAAGCTGACACACGAGGAATAATTCTGCTGCTGATTCCACTAATAAGAACATTTGGATGTAAGCTTGATAAATCGAGCCGGGCTAGCAACATGTTTTCCAGTGTCAGGCCAGAGTAGCACGACTGGAACACAATCACATCATATCTAATATCCTGTCGAATAAATCTTGTTTTAACTCGGTCTGGACTCTCGGTCTTATCTCAGATCGGGTGCTGGTCTGGACTGGGGCTCAACCAAGGTGGTCTTGGCTACAAGCATGGAGCGTAAAGATCACACACACACACACACACACACACACACGCTAACAAACAGGCGCTCTTTTGCTCTGGACCATATGCTGCTAATGTAAACAATGCATACATTTTTGACTAAATGACTTACTGTTATACACACACACACACACACACACACACACACACACACACAACCGCACTCGAGGCCTGCCAAAGTTAGACCTCTGCCCCGAGAACTGAATCCAGAACGGAGAGTGTTTTCAGAAATGAACCTGACATTTATTGAATCAAATTGAAATAAAAATAGTGAAATCGGAGCCAGACCTCGGTAACCTTCCCTTCGCCTCTTGCAACCATCCCTCCACACACACACACACACACACACACACACCCCCGGACTGATACGCCCCACCACAATGTGCTGCTCTCCACAAATTGTTACATATTGCTGCAGTTACTAGGTCCAGCAGAAACGGATTTCACAGAGCACTTAGATAAAATCCTCGCTTATTCCCCGTAATCCACCATAGGCCCGATGTTAAGGGGTCCTCGGGGTGTTTTCCCCCGGGGGCCAGTTCGCGTTATATTAGACTCAGACCAGAACTTTTTTTTTTTTTTTCAGACTACTTTGAATCGAGATTTCTTCACCTCAGTGCCGAAGTGGCCTAGTTTCATCGAGTGTCCAGTGGTGAGACTCCTCTATTCTTCACAGGGGGAGGGACCTTTATGTTCGGGCTTATTAGTTTGAACTGGCAGAAGCTAAAAACAGCAGGAATCCCCGAATGCAGACGGGGGCCCCCGGTGGCACTAAATCAGCACCGTGGCACCGGTTTTTCCTTCATGAGAATAAATACAGTGTGATATTGGGGTCAGCGCCACTGGCTGTCTCGCTTCAGCCAAAACGCTTCAGAAAAACATGACTGTTTTCATTTCCCCGCGTTCGTTTTCTGAGCCACGTAATTAGCCCCGTCGTCTCTATCGCGCAGCCCGCCACAGCCCGGCCAACACAAATGTACGAGAGTAAATTGGAATTGGGTATAAAAAAAAATTAAAAAAAATCTTGGCTCGCAAGCGCATAAAAACCAGCTAGGAGGTTCAATCTGCTTTCTGTCTCTGCTTTTTTCTTTCTCAAAGCGTACGCTGCAGAAGAGCGTGGATCGCCCCCCCCCACACCACCCAAGGGTCTAATTCTCTGGCGTTCTCGGTGGGATGGATGGCTGGGTGGCCAAGGGGGAATTCGCCGCGCCGATGACACGCTTGTTTACGCTGCCGGGATGCAAAAAACGCGCTAGACGGAGGTCACGAAACGAGGAGAGACTCTGAGACAAAAAATTTAAAAAAGGGGGGCCCCCCGCTTGTTGTTGATGAGATTGAAGGCTCCGCTCCGAGGTCCGCCTCCACTCCCGGAGGGGCGCGTTTGATCCGGGGAGCCCCACCCCCCCCCACGCCGCGGCCCGTCCTGTTATGTCCGCATCTTCCCTGCCTCGCTCCAGCAGCATCGTTACAAATTCTGATTTCGGGGAAAGTTCAAACGGGCGTTCCCGCAGGAGGACTGATGATTCCACGAGAGAGAGAGAGAGAGAGAGAGAGAGAGAGAGAGAGAGAGAGAGAGAGAGAGAGAGAGAGAGAGAGAGAGAGAGAGAGAGAGAGAGAGAGAGAGAGAGAGAGAGAGAGAGAGAACCCCGCTGAGACTTCCCCTGCTTTTCTGCAGAGGGGTAGAAGAGTATGTGGTGGTGGAGGAGGGTGAGAGGAGAGAGAGGAATTTTTGAGTAGTTGATCATCCCCGCATCTTCTCTGCAGCTGTGCGGCGGGAAGGGCCCGGAGCTCAGGGTTGTAAAGTGTATGTCGGGTGTGCCGTCCATCTCTTCAAGTGTCAAACACAGTAGTAGTTAGTCGTTGGGGGTTAAAGGCTGACTCCACATATGTTCCTTACAGCACACACATTGAGTGAGGTGCTCATTCTCTATCGTACACACACACACACAAAACAAAATACATGCATGAAAAGGCGAAAGAGAGAAAGGTGATATGAGTTTTTTCGAAGTTCCACCATCTCTTCCCGTGTTCTCCGTTACCTCTGGCAGCTCCAGAAGCCGCATCGCGAGCAGACCGGACCAACATGTCAAGAGCATCAATTGCAGGAAGTGGAAAGATGATGAGAGACAGAGAGGGGAGGGAGAGACAGGGCAGGCAAGACAGACAGAGAGGGAGAGGGAGAGGGGAGACGGGGAACAGAGCTCCACGTCAAGTACATCAATTATGGGGGGGGGAGACAGCCAGGAGAGAGAGGGATTGTGGGAGAAAGGGGATGGGGGGTAGACAGAGTTGGGGAAAGAGAGAGAGAGAGAGAGAGAGACCAGGCCTCCGTGTCAAGAGCATCAACAGCAGGAAGTGGAGATATGATGAGAGGCAGACCGGTGGGCAAATGTGAGCGTGTTTGCGAGCAGATGGATGTCGCGTACTTCCACCCTCTTATGTCTAAAACCTGAAGAGTGACTGAAGAGCAGCGGTAGATGGATCCGTCCTCCCCCCCCAGACAATTGTCCTCGTCCGGTAAACGATGAAAAGCGATTCGGAGTCTGAAATGACAGTTTCGCGTGCCTCATCGCGTCACCCCGGGAGGTAGAAAGACATCCAGGGAGGGATAATGAGCACATCAGAGCCGCGCTATTCCCCCCGGGGGGGAAAACCAAAATACCAACAATGTCTCAATAAAGTGAGACTAAACCGAACGCTTTGTGTGTGTATGGCATTTGGAGAATGAGTTTGACTTGCGTTCACGTCGGGCGAGCCGTTGTTGGCTGTTTGCAGATGATGGGAGAAAGGAAGGGGGGGGGGCGGGTAAAAAAAAAAAAGAAAAGGGGAAGGGGAAGAGAGAGAGAGAAGCCCCAGGAGAGCCCCGGCTAGACATTAATCTTCTCCCTTTGACAGCTTCCCTGAAAGTTTCTCAAGACGGGTCGTTTCCGTGAGCTATTATAACGCTTCAGTCAAACACGACCCCTACGCTGAATGTTTGAGGCGGGGGGGGGGGGGATGAAGGGGGGGAGAAGGATGGAGGGAGGGAGGGGAAAGAGGTGGAGAAGTTTCAGGGGTCTCGGAAGGAGCGATCAGCTGTGGTGCGTCACATGAGAGCGAGAGCAAAAAGGGGGGGGGATGTCTGGAAACGAGCGGCCCTTATTTTGAAAGGGTCTCGTATCGACGTGGACAAACCTTTACTTCGTCAGCAAGTGAACACAACAGATGAGTCCAGTAACCACAGCAGGCAAATTAAGAAATAAATATTACGCTCTGACGATTTTACAGTTGCATGCCTCTGGATTTCATGTCCCTCGGTTGCCAAGACAACGCCAGCTTGCCTCTTCTCTGAGCTTCAGCGGCTGTTCAAGTTACCCCCCAAAGGAATGCTCCCGTCTTGCCGGTATCTTCTAACCGGCTCCTTCAACAATCACCAATCACATTAAGGCAATGTCCCAAACAGCAAGCCTTCACCTTCAGAGTCTGCGGGATGAGGCCGTTCCCCTCCTCTGACCTAGAAAAAAAACAAAACGGATCTATGTTGTCTGTTTCTTCCAGGACTGATTGCAGCAATGCGCCGCTCCCCGTGTCCCAATTCCACCCTGAGAAACGTCCAGCTTGTGCGCACACTCCACACCAACCAAAATGAATTCACGCGTTCATCATCGTCCCTGTAGACGCTCCTATTGATGATAAAGTCTTTCTTTCAATTTGGAAAGCGTTCTGTGGCCTCCATCCATAATGTATCACCAGTTTACTGGACTCCTAACAGCCTGTGTGGATTCTCCAGTTAGAGGATGCAGGACCCCTTTCCATCCCCCATGTTCTTAATAGATAAGAACTTCAGAAAACATTTATTTCAATGTGCCTTTGGTGTGTACAATTATGATATTTTGTACTTTATCATGTGAATTCTTTTGTTTGTAATCTCTAATTGCTTTGCTTTGTGTCCTTTTAGCTGTTTAGTTACTGTTTGTTTTGCTGTATTGTTTATTTATTTGTAATTCCAGATGTATTCTTTTATATATATGTATATTTTTTTTATCTGAAACCATATCAACACTTGTAAAGTATATTGTTGACTATATTGTAAAAAGTCCAATAAACATCTGAGAGGAAAAAAAAAAAGCCTGAAGAAGTCAAAACCCATTTATTACCACAGTATACAATATATCCTACCTCCCACCATACCAGCCATTGCTTTTCCGTTGTGTCCTTCCCTGTCATTTAGTCAATTAATCATATTTTTCGCCTCTCTCTGTATTGATGACCTTCATTCAGCGTTTGGTGAAACTTCACCGATCTCATTCATGTTTAAGAGTATAGAAAATGTCTCTCGCAGCTCGAATAAGCTCCCGTTGACTCACAAACCCTCGCTCCGCTCATATTGCTTCTGCAAACATCAGAATAATGCAGGTTTCTCTATCGCACACCGACGCCCACTAATCTCTAAATCTCCTGCTCTCCTTCTCCCTCGCTCGTAGAGTATACGGGCGCTGTCGCTTCATGTCAGCGTATGTGAGGACTGGCTGTCCTTGCACCACGCCCGTCATTATGGACTGTGAATCTCTGTAGGCTGTCGATATGTCGCTGCACTAATGCCACCAAAACATATGCCTGATTCTAATTCGGTACCACACACACACACACACACACATCCACACACACCGCCACCTCACTTGTGGCCTTCATCTCTGACAGTGCAGCCAGGGCTGGCAGAGCAGGCAGTGTGGGCTGTCACAAACTGTCCTTCAGGCATGGCGAGACCTGGCACGTTGCCCCCTCCTCCACCCTCGCAACACCCTCAACCCCCACCGCTACCCGACTTTATCCTTCCGATGGCCCTGCGGTTTAAAATTTCGCCACGGCTTGCGGAGGACGTGTCGGGGGGGGGGCCACTGACCGGGGCTGGGTAGCGTTTCGAAATCAGACGGCAAATTAGTTTCCAGTTCAAGGACAGCGGAGGCTTCCCCGAGATGATTTGACAGAGCAGAGAAAGAGAGAGGAACAGAAAGACAGACGACTGGAGAAGGAAAGGAGAGAGAGATAGAGAGACGGAGAGGATAAGAGAGGGAGATGAGAAGGAGATAAAGAGACAACAGTAATAGAAGAGAGAGAGAGAGGGAAAGAGAAGCTGGAGATGGAGGATAAAGTGAGGGTATGGAGACAGAGTGGGCAGGCGGAGAAAAGCAGTTAAAGAAAGAACTGTGCAGGGTAGCAGTCCTATAATTGCCTGGTGAGTCTGTGCTCGTGTCTGTTTCCGCTTGCCAGTCGCTCTAAAAAGCAGACAGGGCATATTGTTGGCATAATCAAGTGAGTCAATGCAGGCGAGTGTGATGCATCACCTGGGAACACATGAGAATGAGATGCTCTGTTGAATAATGATGCAGGAGGCAACTGACACATTCAGCCACTGACAGAGACGGACTGAACATGGTCCTGTAGAGCTGTCCAGGTAGAGCACTGCACTAACACTTACGGGTCAGTATCGGCTGGTCAATAGAGGGCCCGGGGCACTGCGCTTAGCTTGCATTGAAACTGTGCACCAATGCATTATCCCTGCAAAATGTCTCTAGATATCTTCCAAACGTTCTCTACTCTAGTTTTGCCACTCTTTGGTTTGAAATGGCTCCATTAGCTCACAATGTACATGCACAACACACCTGGAAAGACAGGAGACCAGGGAGGGCGTCTGTCCCGGGCGCCCGTGGACTTCCTTCTGCTCGATCACTGAACCCTGAACACCGCCGGCCACTAGATGGCAACACTGAGCGAAAGCAAGAGTTCGTAGCTAGCATGGCAAGCAGTGACGACCGGGGGGATGCTACAGAGGTGAGCTGCAGGCTAAACGTGGTGGAGATGTTTTGTTCAGCAGACGCTAGACTCATTGGCAGGCCTGCTGCAGGATAACCTCAATCTGTTGCTAATGGTGATTATTTATTGTAGCAGCATTATGTTTACAGATCAATTGTTGTAAAGGAAACTGGGTCAGTTCAATAAAATATTGAATTCCTGCACGTTTGACTGTTGTGGTGTATTTGTAGTGGTTTTCTGTTACAACTAGTTTAGATGCTGTTTCAGGTCTCTTTTTCAAATGTGTTACAAAGGCTAAACTGATATACAGTATATTGACCCCCGCTTCCACACACTGATATTGCTGATGTCAATCCATATCTGGACCCAGTACAGTTAGTGCAGTTTATTTGGATAGATGTTGTGTAATCTCAGTTTTCTAGGTGTGTACCATCCAGATTGTCATTCACTTGGCAAATGCCAAGAATCTGATTTTGCGCCCCGGCAAATGTCAGAGCCCTGGGCTCTAAAGTGCGACAACAACGCGTATTTTAAACTGGTATTAAACAACGGTACGTCCAGTGAACATTACAAGAGTAGATGCGCGAGCCAATCAGAGCCTAATATGTAAATAGATACACGCACGCACACACATTAGTTTGGGGATGCGAGTTGAGCCCCGGCATCTCTGATTTACAAATCAAGCACTGCACCAAACACCTCAGACAAGTTCAGCATCACCGATCCCTGATGCAGCACTGGACACCATGGAGGCTCATCCACTACTGAACAAGAATAAGCTGAAAACTCTCTTGCTTGTTTTGATGCATTTTGCATTTGCATCAAATGTTACCTCATGGTACCGTAAGGCACTTAGCATGAACACATCTCCCAAATGGCACTTTAACACATAAACTATGTTGAGTGATAGTTGGGGGTTGGCATTATCCAAAGTTAGACTAACATTTAGTGGAAAAAAAAGTTGTTAGTAGTTTTTGTCTCTGGTTTTCAACTATGTCTGTCTTCCTGTCTGTCTTATTTGCCAACAGGCATAAAGACAGACGCCGGATGGGCCATGTGCATCTATACTGAAATATGGTTTGACGTCCTTTACTGTTGAGACAGCAGGTAGGCATAATCCCAACAATACTAGTGTCAAGCTTGTTTGAATCAGCTGTTTCTTGGGGCCACAACTCCTTCATTGACTTCAGATGACTTTATTGCCATTCGTCTCAGTGTGTCTCTCTGCAGGGGGGGAATCCCAACCTTGTTCTATGTTCGTTTTGTGTTTTGCACAGCGGGCAGCCCTGCAGTCAGCGTTCAAACCCTGCTATGTGCTCACTCAGTCAGTCTCTCCCAGTTCACTGGCTCCCATTCTCCTCCAGAGCAGGAGAGGCACACAAAGGATGTGCATCAGAACATGTCCTGGGAGAGCGGGGTTGCTTTTTCAACAGCAGGGAAAGTGTTTCGTTTTTTAATTGCCTTTAATGATCTCCAAATTGGGATGGGGACGAGGGATCGCCGTGTACCACTCCTCTCTCGCCAGGGCCTCCGTCACGCCTCAAAGAGCTACAAACAGGTAGCCATGTGTGCAAACACACATATTTACACTCACGACCACCGCCGATGTGCACACTAAAGGTCGCGCTCGGTCTCACACAAAGGTACATGCACACACATGCATTATGCATCAAGGGCTTGTGTCCTAAACCAACACAGCGCAAGGCTTGGGCGAGGGCCAGCTGACACACAATGCCGACAAGGGGCAATCGAGCAGACAAAAGTTAACCGTGGGTACATCATGATCAGGTTAGTTTGACCCGGCACAGTGACCGCGCTCTGGAAATTTGATTGAGCATGAAAGTATTCAGCTGAAAGGAGAGGATTCAAAAAGCTAACAATGCGTACTCTGCCTGGCTTGTAGAGTCCAGCTGGCAAAGTGTTGAAAAGGCTTTCTCAATGACTCCACTGACGGCAAATGTGAGTAACTAGGAAAATAATAAGTCTAAGTCGCTAATCGAATTCCGCACAAAAGAGAAGAGGCAGAAATTCAAAAGTCAAATTTCACAAACAGCAAACCCCGTGATATCTTGGTGCCTGAGGCAAATCACCCCTCAAAAGAATAACACTAAAGACAGATAACCTGAAGGTGATGCGTGACCGTCCGGGAAATTGATATTTAAGTATCAGGCCTCGCTCTCCATTTTCCGTACCATCATTCAACAAAGGGATTCGGGAGGATAAAAAGAGGACAGATTTCAGTCCCCGAAGATCACAGGCAGGTTTTCGCTGTCATGGTGGTGAGGCAGAGGAGGTATCTTCCCTGACCCTGGACTGCTCTCCTCATCCATCTTCAGCAGGTCATCAAATGGGCAGGGACAGAGAAGGCCAAGGCGATTGGATTCGCTGATCATGATGGATCCACTGCTGGTCGCTGGGTGGGTTTTAGTTTTGGGGGGTGATGGGAAAGCAAGGTGGGAGAGTCAGGGTTCTTGCGGGGGAAGAGATGAAAGCCTGATGGAAGTGAGTCTGCGGTTCAAGTATGTTTCACGTCCACGTTGCACCTTAGTGTGTTTCTGTTTTGTGCCGCATGACACACACACACACACACACACACAAACACAGACAACCTGGACTCCGAACAAGGTCAAAGCCTGCAGCCCCGTAACAATCGCAAACCATTAACATCCGGGGAGATCCATTGCCCAGGATATTGGCTTGGACAGTCCCTCTGAAGCCGAATGTCTCTGGGCGTTTCAGGCCTGTCAGTTCCATCCCATGCTGCCCCGTACAGCTGAGAGACATCTGCAGCCCGCTAAGACAACCCTGTGTGTATTCCTGCCATTCCCATATCTGCCTTCCACTGTTCAGACTCTGCTCAGAATAACAATAGGACAACAATGCTGGGTTTTTTTTTTATGGGCCGGACATATATCGGTCCGCAGCAGGACCACGCGAGCAGATTTCAGCAGATGTGAAAAACGGGACGGATCGACGCGTGAGGTGAGCGGGGAGGAGGAGGAGAGTTAAAGGGGTCATAAGACATGAACGTAGAGAAACGGCGCAGACAGGCACTGTCACGGTCAGCTGTGGGGGTTGGGGGGGGGGGGTGGAGGGGGTTTTGACTGCTGTGAGTAATGGCCCCTGTCTGACAGGGCCTTGGGAAATGGAGTCGAATCGATCGATACGTTATAATGTTAACAACGATCCCTCCTCCCATTGTGCTGCCCGAGACAAATCTATTAAAGATCCATCCCATCGTCAGGCTCTTGGAGGCATCCGACCCCCCCCCGCCACCCCCCCCCCCCATCCTTTGCCAATGGCAGAGAGACAGACAGACAGAGAAAAGGAAAAAGGAGAAGCAAGAGGGGATGAATACCAAAACACGAGGCAATTTTCGCCGATCGCATTGTGTCACAAAACGTTCCCTCACCATTCAAAGGCGAGTCCGTGTTTTTTTTTTGGCGCGCCTTCGTCGGCTGTTCGCTTCGGTCGATTTGCGGCTTGATGGAATGCATCTCAGAGCACAGCGATGCCCTCGCTGCCGCATTGATTACCCATTAATGGAGGAATATCGACAAACACATTTTTGACGTCTCCGAAATCGCGTTTGAAAAGGCGTTTAGACGACGACGACGACGACGACTCCCACAAACACACACCAGTTTTGCCGGTGTCTTTAAAAATGATCCCTTTGTTCGGTTGGAATGGATTCACTTTGCAGCCGATGGTCGATAGCTTGAAATATGTTTGAGAGAATTTTTTGAAAGCAGCAGTTCTGGTGGGGTTTTTGATGGGAGAATCGGAGCGCCGCCATGAGACGCCGCCATTGTCTCGGGGAGTTTGAAATGTGCCGTCTTAAACAGTCCAGCATGTCACTAAATCTCCCCGGAGAAAGGCGAGCGGAGAAACATTTGTTCAGTTTTTCTCTTGGGGCTTTCTGTGTGTGTGTGTGTGTGTGTGTGTGTGTGTGTGTGCGTGTGCACGTGTGTGTAATCGCGCCCTTCAGACCAGGATGAGCAGTGAGGACAGCGAACGTCAACCATGTCTGATGCACCACATGTGGAATTTTCATTACAGGGGAAAGTCAAACAGTCACACATGCATGCAACACCATCCGCATGACAGGATCGCATGGGGGGATTGGGGGGGCGATGTGGTCAGCTGGGGGGTGGCCAACATGGAGGTCAAGGTCTCAGCTGCCCCAGGACTTCCTACGTCCACCTGCCACCCCCCTCCCACCCCCCCCGCCACCACACACACACACACACACACATAAACATTTACACAAATTCCCAATGAAAAACTGCGAGTATTTCTCCCAGGAGAGGATGGCGGTCGCATTCGCGGCATGCATGCGCGCAAATGTGTCGATGCGCCGCAGGATACAAATAGGTCCGGACCCCCCTCCCCCACCCCCAACCCCCCCTCTCCCAGCAACTGTACATTCTGAAGTTTTACGATCTTGACCTCGTATGTAAGAGCCACAAGGTTGCATGGGAGAGATCAGCTCAAGTGAAAGGGCCCCCCTCGCTTGTCCTTCCCCGCATCGACCCCCCAAGCTGCGGACGCAGATCGGGTTCTCTCCCACCTCCAGATGTGAGTCAGGGGGGCCAGTAGTGTGTGTGTGTGTGTGTGTGTGTGTAGGGCACACTCCCCCGTGTCACTGGTCCCCGCACACTCGGGAATGTCGCACTCCTTGGCACTTGACGCCACCGGGCTGTCAATGAGACGGATAGGCCTGCGATGCCGATGTGATGTCAGGGTGGGGTGGGGGGTGTGTGTGGATCCTCTTGCCCTCGCTCCCCTATAACAAGCCCCTCTCTGGTATCCTGCCACCCAACCCCCAGGAGGGGTTGTGGGGGTTGGGTAGGTCCCTTGAGACAGCGATCCCTCACCTCAGAGGTCTTTATTAACGCTTTTATTTTAAGCGTCCAGACAGCGATGCTCCTGTCAGCATCACCCCCCCTACAGGCAGGAGAGTCCCCACTGGTTAAGACGCCCCCCCCCCCTTCTGTTTCCAACGTAATTCATACATCTGGTTGCCTTATTGATTCCCCTGCTCAAATTTTAATGAGGACCCAAAGCAGCGAGGAGATTGTATTTCTTGTTTCTGAGTGGCCGGCTTATCAGATTTTCCTTTCACACTGACGTTGTCAAACACGGAGCCCGGGCTGCAGAGTCAAGCAGGCGATAAAGTCAATACAAGGACCAAAGTGGCAACACTTAGAAACCTTTCATCCCCGCGTCCGCCGCTTGAATATTTAATCCTCCGGTGTCTGGTGTTTTTTTTTCCCCCCCCGCCTTCCAAGATGGCCGCCAGCCGAGGACACTGTCGTTACTTAGTACGTGCCAAGTCCCACCTAATGCGGGGATTGGGTTCACACGTCGCCGGGTGTTAATTTATGTCCAAGGCTCCGAGTCGCAGTCAAATTCCAATCAATAAAGCGTCTCCCCCGGGGGGGGGAGGGAGGGAGAGAGGGAGAGAGGGGGAGGGGGGAGGGGTGACCCGTCCCAGGAATCAATCTCCTTTTCCATAACTAGTTAAGAGGAGTTTTTCAGAGTGTCCTTATGTGGCATGCTTTCATTCCCATGCTTCTCTTCACCTACTGCTTGTTGTGTTTTCACTCTCAGACGAAATCCATCAGTCTGTGTGTTTGCAGGACATGTGGGCGAGGGTGATATTTCAAGCGGCGTAACGTCTTAGCGGGTATAATATCGTATTTGGTGTAATATCTGAAAACGGGGTCTGATATTGAGTTTCCTCCCTATCTTAATCATCCTCGTAGCGTGTCAGTGGGCATTAGCAAGGAGTGTGTGTGTGTGTGTGTGTGCGTGCGCGCGCTGCGGTCCAGAGTTTTTGCTGTGGAAGAAATGCTCCGGCTTTTTTGGCTCGTCGTTTTTTTTTCCATGAAACAAATTATTCGGAGGACCAGAGAGGCGAGCGCATACCGCCCCGCAGCGAGACGGATCCCCGCGCCAGGAAGACGAGCCACGCCACAAGTTGCTGCTTCACACACATGCATGTTCTCACACACACACACACACACACACACACACACACACACATAGATAGACAGACACACTCCATACATACTTTCACAGGAGATATTCAGAAAGACGAATGCACTCATGGGCAGATACACACACACACACACACAGAGCCAGAAACACTCTGGGCCAGAAACACCACTCACACACTCACAGCCTCCCAGTAGATTCAAACCCGACCACAACCCCCCGTAGACGCGCTCCCACGTCAAGTTAATGTTTGCGTGTTGCCAAGGGGTCTCGCAGTTTCTAGGGTTGGGTGTCAAAACTGAGCTAGGACACACACACACACACACACACACACACAAATCCAATCCAGCAATCCATACTCACTCACTCAGACAGGAAGATATTCACACAGACAAATGCGCTCACGGACAGACAAATGCGCGCACACACACACACACACACACACACACACACACAGTACGCATCCCCATACATACACACATTCTCAGGGGATTCGCTTTCTCCGAGGGCGAATCTGCTGAGCGAGACGCGTATATATCAACATACGCTCCCTCGGTGTCACAGCCAGAGGCCGCCGAGAGAGTAGACGGCTCGGGCACATTTCTAACAGACACGGCGCGCCAAGTAAATGCTGAAAAATGCGGTTATGTCGGAAGCCTAACTAGACAGTTGCGGCTGTCTCGCGGACGGTCGCGTTTTTCGCTCCGCACGCAGGCGGGGGGAGATTTTTTTCGTGTCGGAGAGAGAGGCGCGAAGTTTTCAAAGTAAAAGTCCTGTTTATCTTTGTTGTTTTTTTTTGCGGGACAGGACAGGTGGACACCGTGCTAGGAATAGCCACCCCCCGCGACATGAAACACTACCAGGTTTCCGCGTGCACGCATGAAGATATTCTCACACGCACACACACACACACACACACAGGTCTTTAAAATGCATCTTTGCACCACGGGTAAACACGACCACATGCGTCCGGGCGGATACTGTTACACGCGTATCGGAATTAAATTAGCCCCGCCGCTATCTGGTTTCTCCCGAGAGCAGCGGGGGCTCATCTGCAAACATCAGACGACGTCTCCACAAAAGACCTGCGGGTTGTGATTGTTTAAGGCCGGCCCCCCAACCCCCCCCCCCCCTCCACGAGCCCCGACTCAATAAGCACACCCTGTGTTTGCACAGAGAGCGTTTTCATTAACTGTAGCCAATTACATTTTTAATCCATAAAGCCCGTTTCATTGATGAAATTGTTTGACTGCTCGGAGATTTGCGTTGAGTTGCCGCCACGCAACAAGTCAAGGAAACAAAAGTGAGGCGTGATGAAAGCTGGGTTTTTTTTGTGTTTGTTGTATTTCCTGCTTCCCTCTCTCTCTCTCTCTCTCTCTCTCTCTCCCTCTCTCTCCTGTCACGCCGATGGAAATTAGCGAAGATGCAGGAATCTGAATGATGACTCGGAGCCGCCGAAATCCTCGGCAGAGTTGGATTCCATTCAACCCTTTTCCCTGTTTAATCTCTCATCTTTGACAGGTTGAAGGATTGAGATATCCCCCTGCTGAATTGGACTTGCACTTTGTACCGCCACATATCACGATTCATTCACAACAGCTGGTTCGAGTGGTTATGTAGTATCTAACCCATTTTCAAAACAATCGTCCCTTTGTTTCACGAGCAAATAATAGATAACACCATGATGTGCTTTCATTGGTCAGGTCCCCATTAAACCAGCCCATTGCTGCTTTATAAAACTACTTTACTCTCTGGAGTGGTTTCTCCTCCAGTAGTCCCTGCTTTGATCTCTCTGCTGTTTCAACGCCTTAATTGCCCCTTAATTTGTGTGACCAGCAGACCCTGATGCTGGGGGCCGATAAGGAGGCAAGGCTCAGTTGGGCAAAAACAGTGGCCCTCTATGTAGCACGGTCAATATGCTCCGTTGCCCCACACGGCTCTCCAGTGGCCCCCTGATGCCTACTCAGCCAGCAGAGCCTCAGCCTTGGGGGCCTGGTAGCAACAGTGGAGAAGCGCTAACACCGGGGCTGGGACCAAAGGTTTCTGAGCCCTTAATTAGCAATGTGGGTCGGGTAGTTGAAACTCGGAGCAGATCTCCAGACCAGAAATCCTCTCCCTCTGGTGTGTTCTGCTTGGAATACTTATAATGAAGGAGCACTCTCTCTGGAGTCGGCGAGCCAATACCAAACTTCATCCTGAAAGTCAGTCAAAAGCTCCGACGCCTGCTAATAAACATGTGCAGGCGCAGAGAAGAACGCAACATCTGTACAATAAAAACGCTCAGATGTATTGATACTAGCAATGCGCAGTGACACGTACGAAGGGGCTGGCGCACTGCGGCGAGCAAAAAACGCTGCACGCTAACCGTCCGCTCGCTTCGCATGCAAACAAAGGATGCATTGTCGGCACACATCTGTTTGCAAACCGGTAATAGAGCTGTATACAAGCGAGGCTACGCATGAAATTGGGGGTTATGTTTACACTTAGCTATGCTATTGATCAAGAATTAATAATGACCAGGGATTTATAGAGTCTTGTCCGTGTCATCCAGACTAATGTTGAGATGCTCAGTGCCAGCAGTGGAAGGCTGCAGCAGCGTTGAGCTCCCTGCTGGGAATATCTGTAGTTGTATGAATGTGAAGCAGGGCATCGCTGAACAAAACCACGGGTCCTAGGTAAACCTCCCTAGAATAAATAAAGGTTTTAAGAAGTTGCGGGCATGACAGGGAAAACACTGAGCCTGAAAGTAGTAACTTTCAAAGTTTAGTCATTGAAGTGTGTGTGTGGCTTTGCACACACCATTATGTTGCATAAATCTACCTTAAAAAATGACACCGGGAACCTTTTGTAGTGTCGAGCAACCAACACATCACACAGGATTATTTATTAATTCACGTTTTCATTACATATTTTTTCACACAGGATCCGCGACTGAGACTTTATTATTCTCTAACTGTCAGGAATACTTATGATTAGCAGCGGCTGAGATGGATTTTACTCTTGCCTGCAGCAAGGTTTTACAGCAAACTAAAACTAAGACTAAAACTAAGTATGGAAAAACTTTTTAGTGAACTGAAATAAAAATAAAAACTGAAGCGTGGGGGGGAGGAGAAAAACTCATACTTAACTGAAACTATAATCTCTGCTTCCAATCCTCATAAAGGTAAAAATAATGATCGTTTTTAGTCCAAAATGAGAAATGCGTATTGACAAAGTAAATCTACTGTCAATAATTTCATATTTACTGTATCTCTATATCATCTAATTCTCCAATGTCAATTTTCTCCTTTTTAACATTTGAAACATTATTTAGCTAAACTGGAGAATTTTACACTCATCAAAATACTTATTGACCTGGAACTAAAACCTAAATGAAAATAATAATAAATATAAATAATAATAGATTAAAAAAATTAAATTAAACCATTTTAAAAGACATGGACGAACCTAAAACAAATGAAAACGTCAAATGAAAAATGTCAAATGAAAACGTAAAAAAAAAAAAAATTAAAACAAAGAAAACAATCAATTCTAATTATATTGTAATAAACTCTTACAACCCTCACTCAAAGGAATCTGTTGATGATCCTCACATTTCAGTTCAAACCACAAAGTTGTGAATGCTTGAATCCACGAGACGGAAGCATGGAGTCGGAGGCGTTTAACAATGCACAGCAATCCCATAATCCCTTGCTTTTACAAGTCCATGGGAGTGAGAGGTCAGCGTCACTGCACTAAGAGATGTCTTAACACAAAATGGCACCTCGTCCCTACATCTTCCTTCCCACCAGATACAGCTGTAAAACAGCTCTCATGATCACTTCGTCGACAACTTTTCAATGGAGCCTGTTACCGTTCTGTCCACTGAAGCAAGGACAAAACTGCAGAAGTGAAAACCATGTTGCGAGCTGCTGACAGTCACTGTTGAGAGATCATGCCATTAAAGTGGAAAATAATATGCCTTCTGGTCCAGAAATCGAAATAGAAACTGACAGGTAATGGGATATGGTAGAGAGGTATTTCAAGGTTGGAAACTATTCAACATGATGTCGGAGGAGAATTCAAGAGTGTAGATGTAGCAAAATACACTCTATTTTTCTCTAAGTTTGAGGTTGAGGAGTAAGAGGAAAAGATGTGAACTGCTGACATGAAATTGTTGGATTGTTCCCTAGTCGGACTTGCATTTTTGCGGCTGACCTTGTATTAGCCCCCAAGGTAAAAACTGGAGGACTAGCTGAGTAGTGAAGAGACAAGGTTGAGAGGACAGAGCTCCGTTGTGTGCTAAGAAGCCGTGTTATTTTATTCTGGACAGTGACGCTAAAGGGGGTCATCGCGGAGTGCCTTGGTGATGCCGTAATAGGTGGAAAGTTTTTCCTCTTCCCACATCATGGTTCGGTCCCCCAGCTCGCTAAGCCCCTGGCCGAATCTGAGCTGGAGAAAAGCCCTTATTAATAGCTGTTTACGAGTGGGTGCGTCACCTTAATAAATGCTCGCGTCCGGCCGATGGCAGGGGGGGGGGGGGGGCCGACGAGCGAGAAATATCCACCGGCATCTGTTTGTTTTGGACCGCGCAGGCTGAAAATCTCCCGAGTGATCTCCCGCGTCCCGGACCAGGTGAAGCCGAGAACGAGGAAAGGTTAAATTCCCCCTCAGCGATCGGCGTCTCGGGCCAAAATCAACTCCCCTGCTCCTCCCTGTCCTCGGGCCTTCCCCTGGCCCCCTTCAGGTCCCTGTGACCAGGGCGGCCCGGCAGAGAGAGAGAGAGAGAGAGAGAGAGAGAGAGAGGGGCCGCCCCAGCTGTTCTCGGGATGAGGAGATGTTGCAGCGTGATTAGGGAAGCAGAGCTCATGGACACACAACTGGTGCTCATTCGGAGCATAGTGGCGCCATTTGGCTAAGAGGCATTTAGTCATACTTAGTCTGAAAAATGTAATAATATAAACAAAGATCTCTGGTCTGAATTCGGCTCTGGAACGGGTTCATTTGCAATTTCCCTGCATAATGTTGGTGAAACTGTTCGCATATTACGTGGGTTACCAACGCACGAGTGTGCAGATCCTGCTACGGGTTCTGTGTGGGTTGCCTGCTCACTCTTCACGCGCCGTGAAGTGTCCTGACTGAATATGAATGATGCTTTTAATCGTCCTTGATAAACGCGGAGCAGGGGAAGAGATATCGTCACCTGCGGGTTAGCGCCTCGGTCCGCCATGAAAAACCTAACGTTGCATATGCGGACGTTTATACAGAGTTGAGAGCTTTCGCGATCTCCCCCCCCCCCCCCACCCCGGCCGGCGAGATCTTCTCCTCGGAGTCTTCTTGACCCTTCGACATCGTGCGCCCTCTCTCACCCTCATCTGACTCGGCGGCCCCCCTGTAAACGCCACAAACCGCCACTTCTTGTTTACCGTCTCTCCTCTGAATGTCACAGCTGTTGTCTCCCTCTCGCTCAGTAAATGCCGTTTAATACTACATCATTAACTTTGATTGGGGTTGCGCTTATTATTCCTCAACACTTGCGCGGCGGACTATTTATTTTTTATCTCCGTTGTAATGTCGTCAGCGACGGATGACTTAACGACGCACCGAACCGGCGCGGGATCCATTCCCGTCCCACGCTCCGCTTTCCATCTCCCTGTACCGACCCAGCCACTTGGATCAGATACACCTCATACATCTCAATGCCAAGGTCCATTATCCTGACACAGAAACGCAGGTACCTCAATGTAACTAGGCTATAGAGCGGCGTATAATAGCCCTCGCGTAGCCGCAAAGTGGCATCATCGGTGTGCAGAAGGGGCGAGGGGAGCAAGGGAAGTGAAAGCTCTCATATGGTTCTCGGTGTGTCTAACCGAGGCAATTACATTCAATCTAACGCCGGGGCCGATTCCCCTTTGCCGGCGCCGGCGAACGAGCGTCGGTTCTCCCGCAACCCATTCCGGCTTAATTAATGGGGGACATTTGCAGCACTTTGTTACGACTGAGCGAGAGAACGAAAGAGAGAGTGCACGCCCAGCGAAAGGAGTGTTGTGGTTATAAAATAATCCACATAGAGCGCAGCTGTCCTTACCGTAACAAAGCCTTTATTAGATAATTTCATGAACAAATTGACTGCACGTGTCCAGCACTCAAACCGCGCCGCCGCCGCAAAGTACCGTCGCTCTCTCTCGTTACGACGATCGTTCTACGGAGCTGAAGAAGAATGGCAAAAAGCGACATCAACACGTCGACGTCAGCGGCTCCACGCCTCAGGCAGCGCTTGAATTAGAAGCAGAGGAGCTCCTCGGCATGCCTCGTGCGAAACGCCGATCAATACCGCAGAGAAATCCAATGAAGTGTAGGATTTTTTGCTCAAAGTCAAGCGAGGTCACGGAAGACGTTGTCGATATGACTGTCATTTGGTTTGGGTATTGAATTGAGATATTGACCCTCTTCTCCGAGAGGGCAGATCGAGACGTTTTGTAGTTGTTCAAGACTCAAATCGGTGCAGTTAAGTGGAGGTCTTCTTCAAAAGAGTCATCGATGACCTAAAACCACTAGATGGTGCCCAGCTGGATCAGCGGTCGAAGGAGCATACCATGTAACCGTGACGTCCCAGGTCCAAATCCAGCCCTCTCTCTCCCCCAATCCTCCCTGTCTCTATACTTTCAAATGTCCAATGAAGCAAAATGGCGTAAAAATGATCTTTAAAAAAGAAAGATCACTTGAAAAAGCGGAAGGAGGACATTGGAATCATCTATCTGGGACTCATTACCACTTGTAATGTCTTTACGCTGGAAACAATTGCCCTTCGTTTCTCTGGTGGCAGTTCCAGCACGCCGTTTTAATAGGCAGGATATGAGAGATTATCCAAGGGTATGTTTTTAATAAGACATGAAAAGCAGAAGAGGAGCTCGCTGGTTCCTTCCTCTCTCTCTTTCCCACCACTTCCTTTCGACAAGTGTGCCCTGATGGGGATGATCTCTCTCTCTCTCTCTCTCTCTCTCTGTCTCTCATGAGACCAACAGAGCATCCACCATCAGCCACAAAACACCATATTCATCTCCTTATCGGCCCGGATCGGTGAAAGAAGAGCCTTGCTTTGATTTCAACTGGGATACATGATCCAAAGCAATGTTCTCGTTTAGCATTGTATTGGAACATGTGTTTTACTGACCATGGGAATGAGCCATAGCTTCATTTCGCCATTCAAAACATCCAATTATTTCTATTATATTAACTTCTACAAAGTTTTGTTGGTGTTTTGCTGAAAATGCTCCACAAAGTAATATTCTTTTTTTCCCCCCAACTTTGTTCTATTGTTTAATTTTTATTAGATAAAAAATGACTTGGGAGCGTGGGAGGAGGCAGACCACACAAAATAAATCCCCCCTGCCTGGTTCCTGTTCCGCATTGGGAAGGCAATTGCAAACATCTAATGTAAACAGATACGGACGATGGTAATTGAATCGAGCTGAACTGACATAGACCGTGACAGGACGTGTTTCCTAGCAGTGGCTGAGGGCCCAGTGTTCCCTCTCCTGCTCCCTCCTGCATCTCTGGATCTGGGCTGGCATATCAGGAGAGGAGTGCTATTGTATTGTAGAGTTCAGCAGGGGAGGGGTGGGGGGGGGGGTTGTGTATGCGACTGTGTTTGTGTGCATGTGTGACGTTATGTGATGTGGAGGGCGTTAGCACAGTAGGAAACCATTGCGCTTTGTTGAAGGAAGTATTAAGTATTAGTGTTCAATCGTGGTGGGATGGAGGGAAAGAGAGAGATGAGGGGAAGGAGAGTGGGAGAGAAATAAAGAGGGGGAGGGAAAGAGAGACAGCAAGGAGGAGGGAGAGTTCACACTGCAGCAGAGCAAAAGCCTGATTATGATTTTTTTCTCTCACATGTGAGACAGATGTGATGTTTCCTAATCAATGTGAAAAGCAAAAAGCTGCATGGCGTTATATTCTTTCTAAATATATATTCTTTCAATATCAGATCCCAAGGACCTCTTATACGTGACTCGTATTTGACACTCAATATCAGAATTTGTCAGTAAAGTAAATCAGAGGTCATCCACCAGCATCGTCATGGACCGCAGCAAGACACAACAATGGAAAGAAAGCAAGATAACTGACTTCATTTGGGCAGATGCCTCAGTTGCCTCAAAAATCAAAGGTATAACGAAATGTGTTTGAAACAAACAGGTAGAAGCGTAGCTACAAAAATGGATATGACACATTTTGCTATTGTTACTCTTTGCACGACTGTCTTCTCAACATCACTTGTCAGGTCATACTGGTATGGGATACAGGTTACATCCAAGAATAGACAAGAACAGCCACCCAAAACAAGACAAGGTATCCCAAGTGATGCCTGGCCCATTCTGCTGTACGGTTAATGGACGAGGGTTTTTCTCAGTCTCGTAGCAGACATAGTTTAGTTGCACCGTAATGGGGAATGCTAGAACACTTCACAAATCAATGGAGGAGGAATATGACTGCATAAAAACATGTTTTCACAATGAGCTGTTATAGTAATTGACTTTATTTACTTTAGTGTATTCATGTAGGCACATCAATGTTTGCATATTCAGAAGATTTGATACAAATTCATCTACTTATTTATTATTTATACCCTCATTTAAATAGGACTGTCTCAAGTGGGTGTTTAAATATTGCATCAGTTGAGCATGAAGCATTTTTATTTTTCTCAAAGTTAGAAGCGGCATAATTTCATGTGACACAACAGGCAATATGCTCTGATGGAGTATTGAAATATCACTAAAGGAACATCATAACACAATGACATCGCATCACGAGGCAGATTTAATCAGCCAATTTGTCATCCTTATTTGACGTTATTGCCAATATTTTTTACATTAAGACTTGACTTTCATCTTCGTCTTACCAATATTGATAGGTCCCATGATGGTAGAGGGGAAAGAGATCTTGTATTGGTGGGGGTGCAGACAAGAGTACTACCTTTTTGTTCTTTATGTCAAGTAAGTGTTATAGATTGTGGTTGGATTGTGCAATATCTGGTTGCAAGTAGACTTATCATCTAACAGGATCCACATTTTTGTAACTTTTGGAGGGGAAGGTTTGGGTACAAGACTGTCCAAGTGCAGCTACAGGACTCCATTTCCCATGAAGTGTCTCTCTTCGCCGTATGGATTGTTCCAAAATATTTTCTGGTGGGTGAGAGTGTCCACTAGAGCCAAAGACCTTAGCAAGTCGGTTCACTAGCAAGCTCAGTGCTGTCTTGTTTTGTTCCAGACTGCCATCAATTCTTCACTACACAACTTCAAAATGAGTGATTGTCGCCGACATAGAAAGCTCCCCGCTTCGTATTTGGAACGTTTCAAACTAGGAAGTTGTGCATTGATGCATCGGATGGATGCTGGGTAGCGTAGTGTGGTAAATATCGTCTCGTTCTACAACATATTTTAGAATCAGAATCGTACGGTTAGTACTTTGCTTAAATCAAGTAATGTGTAATATATCAGTAGAATAGGAACCAGAGGCAGGTGGAAGTGACGTCAACTTCGGCTCCCTACACTACCTCACGAGCAACTCTCAAGATAAAATTAGCTCCAAAATCTGTTGAAACCAAATTGCCAGAAAATCATCAAACAGAACCCGAACCAATAAATTAAAATTTCTCTAAGGATGAACCAATCATCTTGATCAAAAAATAAACTACATTTGCAGCTGAGGTAGCTACCTCTCTCAGGCTTTTCAGATTAAAAGACCTTATGGCCCAGCACAAAATTCTGATTTGGGCAGCAAATCAGAATTGAGGGACAAGGCCTGTGTCAACGTTGCCAGAGAGCAAGACAGAGAAAGAGAAATGGGGTGAAAAAAAGAGAAATAGAGACAGATGGGAAGAGGAGAGTTAGCAAGAAGGGAGAGAGATGCAGGGTGAGTGTTAGAGAGAGAGAGACTTGGGAGAAGGAGGGGGGGAAATTGAGAGGCTGCGTAGCACTTTCCTCTGCAAGCTGACAGGACTTGACGCTCAACTAACAGGGCTGTTTTGACAGGTGTCAGATGGTCCATATTACTATTTCACCGCTGGGCCCTTGGGACCCTGCATCATGGGCCACAACACGACTGGCCAGGCTGGAAAAAAAATAAAGAAAAGTGGCATGGCAGGAGAGTAAAAAACATTACACTTGACTTCCTCCCTTCGCAGTCCGCCGGTTCTGCACTCTCCCACAGCCTGGGCATCTGCTGCATGTTAGCTATAGCTGTGTGTGTGTGTGTGTGTGTGTGTGTGTGCCTGTCTATGTGCTTGTCTGTGTGTGTGTGTGTACTCAAACAAATGTGCATTTACAGTACAGCGTGCTGTCTGACACACCATCCATACATACCTACCATCAATTTTTCATCCTTGAAGAAGGTTTCGAGGTGAGGCAGTCAGGCGACAGAAATCGAACCCATGTCACAGCGCTAGCCTGATGAACATACCTGACAACTCTCAGCTACTGCACGCAGGAGGACGAAATCACATCATCCATGTGAGGGGGTTCAATTGTGACACCGAAAGCTTTCTTTAAAGTGGCTGGAAGCACCTCCACGGGCAATACAAAATATCGATCTGCGCTTGTCATGCTGGAATCAATTATCTGTGCATCGACTGCTAGCGGGGGGAAAATGGAGAACTCAACGAAAGGTTGTCTGATTGGATTATCCTCTGTGACTTTGTGTACTCAGTGATTTACATCAAACCTCCAGTGAGAAGAGAATGATTTCAAGATGGTACTGAGAATACGTTTTCATGTTCACGGCCTCCACTAAAAAACGCCGGGGTGTAAATTCGGTTTGGTTTGTTTGTAGTTTTCTACCTCTAAACTTCTTGAGTTAGCATTCCTCGTCACTGCTGCCTCTCGACAAATAGCAATATTTCACAAACTCTCGTGCTTTGAAAGTGTTTTAAAACCACTTCAGACGGTTGACAACTCCCAAATGCATGCAGCCATAATTTGCAACAAGTTTGTAATCGTCCCTCGTTAAGTGTTTCAGGGGGAATGCTGTGGCTGCGGCAGAAGTGTTGCAGGGACTTGAGGCATGTTTTATAGTTACCGCATGAAATGAGATTCCCCACTCGCCTGGTGCACTGGGACTCAGGGGGTGGATCTGATGCTGCTTCTCGCTTTTGAACAAAGGCCCAGTGTGACCAAAGGAATGGTATGGTTTGGGATGTCAATTTAAGAACAAATGCATAAGGAATGGGATTAGCCACTGGTTTGAACAAAATCACCACAATGGTAACTTAAGTGAATAGCACACACGGAAAGAAGGGCAGATTAGAGAGTTTCTTTAAGTGGTGCAGCATTTGACTTCTTCTTGAAATATGTACAGGCTAACCTCACAAATATTACCCTTTACAGTTTCAGGTTCAGCGTCTTGCTCAAGGAAAGGTTGGCTGACACATATTGACTGTCGGGGGAGGGGGGGGGTGCTTTGAATCTGTGACGTTGCAGCTATGGGACATTTTCACCGACCGCTAAGCCACCGTGTCACCTGTCTCCAACGATAAAAATGAACCAATGCAAAAACCTTAAAGGGAATACTGTAACACTTCATCCACCTTGAAATAATTCTTCGCATTTGTTTTAATCCGCGAGTGGCAGATGGGGTTTATTGCATTTCAGATAGTAACAGGTGAGTTAGCAATCACAGAAAAGTGTACAAAACTGTTCAAATATTTTGTGTTATCCTATGTGACCAACTCCACCCATCTGCTACTCTAAGAAGGTTAAAACAAACGCTAAGCACCATCTATGAGGCTTGATGAAGGAGGGTGCAATATGTGTCCACTTCTTTCCCATCAATGTCAACTGTTCCGAATTTCAGAAAAAAAAACATGACCTGCTCTGTTCTCATGACCTTTGAACCTCCACATCACGGGATGCTGGGAAATCCCATAAATATGCAATGAACTGTGGGATTAAATTAAGTAATCTAGTTTACAGGATTATGTTACCAATGAAATGTCCTCCGACCTGCATGACGCCATGCTGTCCCTCCTACTGCCTCCCTGCCCAACCCCTCGCTCTCTCCAGATATTACCTCATGCTGATCTCCGATAACAAGATCAAAAGATCGCACGTCGGTCCATTTGACAATTAAATAAATTGTGGGCGGAGTTAAACATTTCCTAAACCTCCATCCGTTCCCCGCCCCACACCCCCTGTCCCACCAGACCCACACAAACCTCAGTGCTGCAGCCGTGCTACAGAGCAACATTGTACACGGTGTCATGTTCCGATATAATGGGTAACTAAGGCTGGCTTGTGTTTTGTCTCTGCCTGCCACAAGGACACAGTTTATATCACCCCCCTGAGTCGAGGCGGTCCGAATCAGCCTAAAAAAAAGGCAGAGAAGGACAATAAAACGCTGCTGAACTTTGCCTGTCCCTTTCCACCGTCTCTCCATCCCGATACAAGTGCTCTTTTCACAAAGGGTCTGATTCAGCGCCCCCAGAGTATGTTAAAACAGGAGGCCTTTTTCAGGGTTTTACGAGGTGTCCTGTTTTTCCAACATACCTCCAGTGATTTAGGTGATACGCCTGAAATAAAGGGTTCTGAGGAGTAAGAGGCAACTCGAGTTTTACTGTGCCCCCACTTAAATGAAAATAAAAATAAAGTGAAAGAGACGAATGGCAGACTTGAAAATACACCACTCGGGAGCGGCCTTTACTGCAGCGGTGCTGAGGGCGACGCCGGCCACGTCCCTGGTTCTTCGGGGTGTCTCGCGCTCTGACGCCACTGACGTCCATTCCGGTTTAGAAAAGCCGCGGGTTCCGTACCGGCTCCGCACCTCTGCCCGAAATGTGGAAAACGGATAAGGCCCCCGCGGTGTTTCGAGGGACCGAAGAGGGTGAGAATTTATGGGAGAGCTGGGCGAGCTGGTTTCTCCCGAGCGCTCTGGCGGTCTCGTAGCACCTCGCCCTTCCAAGTTAAATACTCTGGTCGAGTTTCCTGAGTGCTCAGATCCGTCTGTGGTCCAATCACGTCAGCTAAAAATGCACACAAAGAGACTATTTATGTCGACTCGAAATAGCATTTTCTCCTTGCTGTCTTCATCCATTCATCCTGTCAGAGATGTGTATGCCTCCTTTTGACGTATGCTACCGCTCTGAAAACATCAAACTTCAGTTCCTATAGGTTTCCTTATAGCATTGAGATTCACACAGATTTCAGTGATTTGGACTGATTTCCGAGGCAATGGCAATGAGTGAAGTTGGTGTTTCATTGTAGTAATATATGTTTACATGGGGGAGACCCTTCAATCACAAGCTGAAAGTCTCTTCTTTTGCCTCATATTCAGCTTTTTAAAAAATAAAAATTTGTATTACATTTACCAGTCAAAATTCAATGTAAAATTTTAGCTAAATAAAATTTTAGTAAATTTTAACTTTAACATTTCTTTCTACATCTTACATCCTCGGGGTTTCTTGGGCGGACAACATGAAAGAGAGTACAATTACTAATCTGGCAGGCATTATTTCCACCAAGCCCCATATATCTCTATATAGAGAGACTGCCTTTGCTCAGCGGACATTTTATGCTCTGTATATGTTTTACGTTGTTGTCTTTTACAAATTAGACCTGTAGCATGGGTGATTTGTTGCAGGAGCTCACACCAGCAGCTGGAGGAATTAAATAGGTTCCCTGGCTCTCTTCCAGCCCTTTTTACAGGGCTCTTTTGTCATTCCAAGTGTACGTTTACAGTGTTTAATGATGCTCTGTATTTTTACTGATTCCTCACTTCCCTTTGCTGGCTAATGAGAGCGATGGAGATGCAGGCTTGCGCCAGAGGAGGTGATAAAAAGAGTTTGTGGCTATGTTACACATGTTGTAAAAGAAGAAGAAGAAGAAGGAGAAAAGAGCAGTTGGGTGGGCAGGCGGTGTAGTTGCATGGCTAGATTGATATATTGGGCTGATATTGGCCTTTCAATAAAAATCAGATATCAGCCAGTCAAGCTTGGCCAGCGGCAATAAGATGGAGGTGAGGATTATGATTTTACACAACAGCTTCGGGAGTGTCAGTCTGTAAAACCTGCAATGAAACCTGCCTCACCCTGCCTTCAGGAGCTGCTAGCCAAGCTAAGAGCATCAGTAGCAATGGAGAGTTTTAGTGTCCCATGACAGAAATGCTGCTTCAGAAGCTTTTTCACCTTGTAAAGAAGACAAATCTGCAAAAAAAAAAAGACTAAATCCTTGCAATCTTTTGGAAAATGTGAGTGTTTTTGGGGGGCATGAAAATGTCAAAACTACACATAGCCTACATATTCAGTCCGAAAATGTTGGTAACAGTTTTGGCCTGGAGTTGAGTGTGTTGTATTGCAACTCAGCTAAAAGGGCTGCATGTGTTTGTGAAGGTCTATCAGTCAAATGGCATCACACTATAGCAGCACCGCAAACTTCAAACATTTTACTGTGACAATTAGGAGGCAGATCTGGGGGAGTTTCTAAGTCGTAAGAGGCTGTCGCTTCCCCCCCTTTTGGCGGCCCCAGACTTGAGGCCGTGTTGGTTTACGGCTTTAACCGAGTGTCCAGAGTGAGACGTGTCACCGGGTTATTGACTGAAGAGCGGCGGGGAGCTTTAGCGACCGAGTGAAGTAAATCCAAAAGCACACACGAGTGATAATGAGGACTGGCTCGTTGTTTACCGTGACTCCATCGGGTGCTGTCATCATGTGGTTGCCGAATGCAGGCTGTCCCAGATGCTTGTCTAGAAACTCTCAACACGTACACACACACACACATCCACACGTGCACAAATATATACACACAATGTTCCAGTTCACTACATTCACTTAAAGCCCCAAACTAACATGAAAGGCACAGACATGAAAAATGAGCTGTTTTCCACAAAAAATTAGCTGACGGCCTTTGGCTCCGTAAGCTTTGTTTTAATTTCCTGAACATGTAATAGTCCGTGTATGGAATTAAACAACCATATGGCCAGAGTCTCTCGCTCAAATCAAATAGACGCCAGTAAATGGCCCCAAACACCCCGATAAATAACGTCAATATCGCCACATAACTCCTCGCCGCTGCGTTTACGGTCAATTCCATTTTAATAATTGAGTTTACCCCCATAAAAAAACCTCCGTCAGCAAAGCTCACCGTATTTTCTTGTCATCTAACTCATATTAATGAGGCTATTAGCTTAGTCCCGGTATCTGATCGCAGAGCCAGACCACAACTAAAGTCGCTCAAGGAGATTGAAGTGACTGGGTATCGTGGGAACACTGGGGGGAAAAAAGTTACTTTTATGACGGGCACAGGGAGAGATAGCGTGGTGTTGCATGTGCATGTGGACAGAAAATGGGAGGGCGCTGCAGGAAAAAAAACACTGACGTCCTTCCTGAAGGACGCTGGCGATCCCTCTGTGATGCACCCATCCATCCTCATTTGGTTTACCCGCCCTGATCTAAGGCATCAACGTGTTATTCCTCTTTTTCTCTGAAACACCGGCTGTTATGGTTTGCAGCTGGCCCCGAGGAGGACTTGACCTTGTCCACCCCCGTCTCGGAGCCACTGGTGGTACGGCCCTTTCTTCTGACTAATGTAAGTTAATATTCCGGGCTGACCCACACCAGTACCACTTGGGGAGCACGCTCCTCGCTAATGTAACTAAATATCCCCCGTTGACCCTGTCTCCCTCCATAAGGCTGGGCGTATTCTAACTAATGGAGGTTCAAATCCTCTTTCCCACTGTTCCACCCTTTTAGAGATCAGGGTTAAAAATAGAGGACACCTTCTTATGGTCATGGTCAGATGTGCTGGTTGGCAGCCCATTTGATGGTCGGAAGAATTGCCTGGTTAAATTACAGGACAGGGACTGTTGATAGTTTGGGAGAGTTTCAAAATAAGATACATTAATCTTGTGGAAAAATAAAATCAATTCACTCA
The DNA here is from genome assembly GCA_034670385.1 of Hoplostethus mediterraneus. NCBI lineage: Eukaryota > Metazoa > Chordata > Actinopteri > Trachichthyiformes > Trachichthyidae > Hoplostethus > Hoplostethus mediterraneus. Next base: position 1,127,855 of record JAXDDW010000074.1, read on the forward strand.
ATTCACTCAATAACGTCATTACTACAAAAAAACAATTTTGACTTTTCGTGAGAATAAGTTTTCAGATAGTGTCAGAATATACAATAACTATTATTTTTGCGATTGCAATTCAATCAAAGTCAAAGTATGATACACTATATGGCCAAAAGTCAGTGGACACCTGACCATCACACTTATATGAGCTTGCTGGACATCCCATTCTAAAACCATGGGCATTAATATGGCGTTGGACCCTTTGCGGCTACAACAACCCCCGCTCTTCTGGGAAGGCTTTCCACAAGCTTTTGGAGTGTGTCTATCATTCAGCCAAAAGAGCATTAGTGAGGTCAGGCAGTGATGTTGGACGAGAAGGCCTGGCTCGCGATCGGCGTTCTGATTCCTCCCAAAGGTGTTCAATGGGGTTGAGGTCAGGGCTCTGTGCAGGTCAATCCAGTTCCTCCACACCAAACTGCTCTAACCATTTCTTTATGGCTAAAATGTCTTGGTATCCTGTAGCATTAAGATTACCCTTCACTGGAACTAAGGGGCCAAGCCCAAACCCTGAAGAACACCTGAACTCAATAACTAGTAGGGGTGTCCACTGACTTTTGGCCATATAGTGTATTTCAGCCAATTGTTGGACGTTTGAATGATCATATTTCTAAAGGATTAACATGCTGCTCAGTCTCTAGTACAAGAAAAACAACTCAGATAAAACATTGAATCTTCCCAGACATTGGCTGAAACCGAAGTACACTTGTAATATCACAACGTTTTTCAGTGTCGTCATGGGTCAAAACCGTCGCAACCGATCATTCTGATCCCACCTCACGATTTAATTCCAAAGAAGTTCATCAAAAACTTTTGGCCTTAACAAGGACACAGCTGTTGTTTTTGGTCAAGTCTTTGATTGCTTCCCAGACCACCGAACCCCCCACTGGTCTGCTACTATCATCAGACACACACAAATCCATTAATTGACCCATTTGTCAGCTCCGGTCCTCGTGTGTAAAGTGAACGTCATTCTCAAGCTGTGTTATAGTTGGACCCTAATCAAAAGAGGCTCATGCAGGCAAAACATGATATATCACCTCTCTCTCTGCATATCTTTACCTCCTTTCCAGAAACAAAAAAAAAAAAAAAGAGGATCAGCTTTTCCCCGCAAAAAAAAAAACTGCACGCTCATTATTTCTCCTCGTAGCTTCGGTAGTGAGAGACAGGGATGGCCTTAAGTTACTCTGAGCCATTAGCTGCAGTTGAACGAGCGAGAAGAGGATTCTCCAAAAAGATATTTTTGTGCCGCCGTAAAAAGCCTCAGGTTGCACAGATTGAGGTTTTATATCTCAGAAGATTTTCAGAGTAATGTAGGCCATCTTCTTTAACAACGCAGTGTTCTCTCCAAGGTCTATCACGATACGCAAGTGGCTCACTAACTCTACTGTATATGTGCCTGGGGAGATAGCGGCGCCGTTACAGGTACTGTGTGTGATACTAATTCACAGATTTTGGACTTGGAAGAACACAACCTTTCAGAAGGAAAACGCGCAGGAGGAAAAGTAAAGGACTCTGGGAATGGATCATCTGTATTAACAGCCTAGCAGCAGGAAGTGAGGGTTTCCCACAGAAAACCTCATGGCAGCAAAGCAAGCATCAAACACAGATGTACTTCGGTTGTGGTGGCAGTGTGTGTGTGTGTGTGTGTGAGAGATAGCACTCTGTATGGATGTGTATGAGCGAACTCCACTGCTTCTTTCTCAAAACACCCATGGTACGCATGCATGCTGGAACCCCTGTGTGTGTGTGTGTGTGTGTGTGTGTGTGTGTGTGTGCATGTGTGTGTGCATTTTCACTCAACCCAACAAAGCCCTCTCCTCCCCCCCCACAAAAAACTCATATTCTCCTCACCCTAACTCTGTGGAGAGGCAGTGAGGCCGGCCTCCTAGTGTGTTTATTTTGCAGCCACTCTTCCATGACCATTTCCTCCACTGCCCCTTTCTCAAAACACCTATGAAGGTGTTTGGTATGAAAGGTATGAGAGGCGTCTTATTGAAGAGTTTCATTTCAAAATAAGAGATCCATCATTTAAAAGAAAAAAAGAAAAAAAGAAAACTACTCTTAAAGTTCTTGTAAATACATTTTGAATGGAGACATCTTTGTTACTCTCTCTCATGGATTGATATAACACAACAGTGATCGACCTCCAGCCACTTCAGAGAAGATTTTACATTTGCTGTTCTAGCACCCGGTGTGAGCTGGGGAAAAAAAATCGTGCAGGAAGTGATGCGTTTTACGATCCTTGCAGCAGCAACATCGGTTTGTTAGAAGACGAACTGGGTAGTTAGCGTGAGCAGCGACAGCCACCGTGGCTGAACAGACTTTTTTACTTTTACATTTTTTTTTTTTTACCATTTCTAGCATGTTCTGTCCATTGACGTTCAGCGAAATGTTTTGTTAAAAGTACAGACATTTGCTTCTTTTTTTTGTAAGATTAACAGCCATCCTTGAAATACCACACAACCCTCAAACTCCATCAATAGAAAATCCAAGGAGAAAGACGTCACAGTACTGGACACACTGTTTGATTGACAGGTGATCTCTGGGAAGAGCAGTGAGGAACACCACAGTGAGGAACACCACAGTGAAGAACACCACAGTGAGGAACACCACAGTGAGGAACACCACAGTGAGGAACACCACAGTGAAGAACACCACAGTGAGGAACACCACAGTGAGGAACACCACAGTGAAGAACACCACAGTGAAGAACACCACAGTGAAGAACAGCACAGTGAGGAATACTACAGTGAGGGACACTACAGTGAGGAACACCACAGTGAGGAACACCACAGTGAGGAACACCACAGTGAAGAACACCACAGTGAGGAACACCACAGTGAGGAACACCACAGTGAGGAACACCACAGTGAGAAGAACTGTGAAGAACGAGGCTTAGCAGCGAAGATGTTGCCAAAATTCACGTCTCTCGGAGATTACCACTTTAAAATATGATTCCTGGCAAGGACGTGAAGCGTGTTATGGGTTACTAGAAAAGTTATGAGTCTTTTTACGACCTTCACATACAGAAAAAAAAAGAGATCTTTTGATACAAATTTTCTTTGTGAAATGGATAAACAGTGTGTTGGAACGAAACGCTTGGCCTATCCGCCTCTATTCTCCCAACGCATCTCGACTCGACGGACGGCGAGGAAGGGGGGAGAGAGACGGCTGAGGTTGCGGTTAGCAGGAAGGGTTTGGCGCTGGATGTGCTTCTGTTTCCAGCCTGATAGAGGTTCTGGGGATGCCGGGCGCACCTGGAATTTATGGTTTTCTCACCGGAGCGGCCCCCCCAGCTCAGGGTGATAAATCAAACGCAGTGATAACAATCCCAAACCCTCCCAGCGCAAATCCCTGTTTAATCGCTTCCACCGAGCCCCGGTACGCACAGGAAGGGCCCTCTCTCGTTTTTTTGGGGGTGCCTTCAGTTTTCCGGCACATTAGCAAGGCCCTGGAGCGAGAGAAAGGAGGGGGAGGAGGAGGAGAGGAAGGGGAACGAGAGTGGAGAATAAAAAAGGGGGTAGATGACGGAGGAGGAGGAGGAGAGAAGGGGAATGGAGGAGTAGGGGTTGTTTGTATAGAAGCAGAACACACACACACACACACACACACTCCATATTGGCCAATTCACATAGTATGTCTGCAACTGCAAACGCATACAATGGGGCTGCATGTCCACAATTGATGACCTCTCTTTCTCTCCCGGTTTTTTATCTCACACACATACCTTTCTTTTAACAAACAAACACACACACACACACACACTCATCTGTCTTACCTATCACACACACACACACACACACACACACACACACAGAGAGCATAGCATCATCTAGCATCGATGGGAGGGGAGGGGAGTGATTTGCTGCAGTGGTGTAGATTTTATAGGTTTGCTGGCATGTTTTGTTTCGGTGATGACGGCGGTGTGTGTTTAACATCCCTCCCTGCCCCTGCCCCTGCCCCCCCCCCCTCCCCCGGCCCTCCCTCGCTGCCCCTCCCTTGTTTTTGCGTCATTTGCGCCGGCTTTACTCAAGTTCAGTGCGCAAACACATTCTTTATGGTCGCGTCTCAGCTTTCAAGGAATTGCACTTCGGGGTAAAATACTCGGTTCCTTTTTGATTTATGCTTTTAATCCGAAATGGAAATTCACAGTACATCACCGCGCTACGATGATTTTATGTCTGTCTCCGTTTGTGGTCTTGCACCTAAGTGACTTTATGCATGACTGGTGCTGACAGAATAAGACAACCACATTGGGTAGAAATGATGATTCTCAAAACCGTCGGCTCGTGGGGGATTGTGTAAAGGGACATTTCATCTATTCTTCATTTTTTTTCTCCCTGGCTTGGATGGAGTTAATTCATGTTTAGCGTTTTGTTTTGACTGTTATAAATAAGCATATTCACTTCGCTAAATATATAAAACGATTGATAAATGTCAAATCTATACGTTGCCCAGCAGAATTCCTCACTCAGAATTTGGGCCGATGCTTTTCTTTCTGTTTGGACTTTAAAGCAACAGCAGCTATTGTCAACAGAAGTTATTAGCATCCATTCATAGCAATGTCACTGAAAGTCAAGCGGGCTGGAAGCCATTTCTTTGAAAAATCACAAACAGCGCCTTCCAAACACAAAGCTTTGGTAAATATACAAGGACTTGAGAAATAGTTTTCAGCCACACTGACGGCACAAGCGTCGCAAACTCATGGCTAACGACGTCTAACTCCAGTATCTCAATCATCAAAGCAGTGCTGAGAGTTCGTAACTATCCTTTGATTAAAACAACAATGACATCAGTCCCATTAAGACATGAAACCATATGAAACCAAATGATGTTGCTCTGGTCCATTTTCACTGTTGGGAGACACAGCATGCATCATAAATCAGCTTTGTTTTTTTTGGGCGAAGTGCCCCTTTAAAGATGCAGCCCTCCATCCTTACTAATTCCTTCCTTCAGGGCGGCTCGGCGGAGACTCTAGGGGGGTTATTAATGGTAGCTGGTGAAGTCCTTGGCAAAGCCTGACCTTTTCATTTCCATCTCAATGTCAAATCACAGACATCACTCTGGCCATCTCTCTGGGAGGAATCGGTCACACACACACACACACACACACACAGACAGCACACACACACAGACGAAAACACAGATACACTGACACATACAGAGAAAGGTAGCTAGCTATGCACCCTGCAAATTGGAGCTTTTGTAATACAAACATTTCTAGAGGCAGAAATAATCTCATTGGTTGATTTAAACATTAGTGGGCGGAGCCAAAGAACCACAGTGTTTCTGGTACTTTTAGACAGAAACCCAGTGAAAAAGACGAGGGGTAAGACAGGAGCTAGCTATACTACGAAGCCTAGCGCTCTGCTATCTAGTCATACTAAGTTAACTAGGTTGCCTATTGCTATCTAGGGAAACTAGTTAGCTAGTTAGCCTGCTGAACTTCCAGGATTAGGAATACCATGGCCAGGAATTACTGAAATAAAGTCATTACCATTTATATTTTTTATTTATATTTGAGTTTCGTCTTTGCCAGTTAGAAAACAGTTAGTTAGTTAGTTAGTTAGTTAAACCATTGAGGTTTCCACTCAACCAATAAGGTTATTTCTGCCTCCAAGAAATGTTTGTGTAACTAAAACTCTAATCTGAAAAACACCAATATAACAAGCACATATACACATACAGCATATCTACACACACTGACACACAGTCGGCTTCATGTCTTTAGGGTGGCTACACATACTCACTCCCAGTTTGTGTAAGAGGTGAAGCGGTCTAAGATCAACAGTCCCGCTGCATCGTCGCTGGTCCACGCTGGAGGGAAAGCAATATTTTTCCAATCAGCTGCGGGATGAAGAACAAAGAGAGATGATCAGGGGCTTGGAATAACTCAGCAGGAAGATTTGTTCTGTAGGGTTTGGGCTTGTGTGCTAAAGATCTAGAGAGAGAGAGAGAGAGAGAGAGAGACATGATGGAAGAGACAGAGAGAGAGAGTCAGGGAAGGTGAAGGCGAGAGAAAAGTGAGAAACGGAAAGAAAAATGGAGGAAAAGAGAAAGAGGGGTGGTGTAGAGAGAGAGAGAGAGAGAGGGTGGCAATCATTTCTTCTAATTTTCCTGTGCTGGCGCTCAATCGCCTACAAAATTGATAGCATTTTCCCACTTTTCCTTTCATTCCCTGGCCTTGTTGACTTTCAGGAAAATGTGTTTTGCACATGTCCATCGAATTGGAACCAACTTTAATTGACCTGCACACAGCCAGAAGACATTAGAGCGTGTGATCTCCTAGCGTAACACTTCTTCCTTTTCGAAAAAAAAAAAAGAAAAGAAAAAAGGGTAGATCTCGGGGCCCTTGGGTTACGGCGATGTGAGGCTGTCATCCACCACAGCATCCAAAGCCTGAGGCCATCTATTCAATCCTGAATCCTTTTGATGAAAACTAAACACCTGAAAATAGAAAATGTTCATGGGTGCTGTGTGAGTGTATTATGTTAAGCCAGAACCTCACCTAGTGTTTTTCTTAAGTGGCTTCGATTCCAACCCGTCACGATCCACGTAATGTATTATTTCAAAACAGAACGGTACTTTAGGTATTAGTGTGCCGCAGTAGAGCTGAAGCGAAGCCAATAATAAAGCTATATATATCAAAGATGATTACGGGGATGTACATCACAGCACAAATCTCGTTTCAGGTGCAGGTCCTGCGGTGGATTTATGTGATTAGTGGAGGTTTAGGGAAGCAATCCTAAACCTTACCGTTCATTACAGTCTTGCAGAAAGTGGACGTGATTTTAAGCAGAAAATACGAGGGCCTCGCCAAAGCCTGGCGAGCAGGTTTTATGGCGTATGGCAACAAGCCAGCGGATGAAAAAAAAAAACTCCACTTCTGTTTCTTATGTGACCGTGACTCCAGAAGATACTATTTGAGTGGTGAGTCCTCGGAGACAGCGGAGCTTATAAGAGCATCTTGGAGACATATGGCCGAGATCATCTGGAGAGCGATAAGATCAAGGGCAACAAATCTCACCTCCCCGGCCTGATTGAATAGGAGACTGCAGCGGAAATATTTGGGAGGAAAGCTTCAGGATTTGTCTCTGCTTTCAGTAGGCCGCGGTATTTCACCGTGCGTTGTCTTGAGTGGTCAACTTAAGCTCCATTCGCACGGAGTGGAGTGATTTTTTTAATCCCGTGTGTGTATCTGCCGGGTGCGACCGGGGTCATCCTCGCCGTCGTGTTTGCGTCCAGCTGAATTGCTTTCATACGTAGAAACCAGAATCAAGGTTTGTATACCATTCAACCACAAAGTCCACAAACCGCTGACCTTGTTCCTCGAGCCTCAATGCCCTGAAATCAAATGAGTGATAAGAGACTATTATCTGTTGCTTCAGGGTTTTTCTCTGCTTTTGAATGTTGTTTTGAATGTTCAAAACGGTTCATCTATGGTAACTACTAGACGGGTATGACTCATCTTGATGTTTGCGCCCAGCTCATGCTTTTGATACGTGAAACCTGCAGTGAAATCAAGCTTTGGAAGAGCTCAGGGAGGTGAACCATCCAACCACAAAGCTGCAGAAACTTAGCGACAGAGCCTGGTCTTTTTTCTTTTTTTGTTCCCCTTCTTCTTCTTCAAGCCTCAATGTCAGACCCTCTGACGCTCTGAAATCAAATGAGTGATAAGAGGCTATTACCAAGAGGGGTGGCAGCGCTATCATTCCCCTAGCACTTCTGTTTTTTTCTCTCCCCTTGAATTAGATCAGAATTCACAGTCAGCCCTGTCCCTGCGCAGGGTGAACCCTAACAGCCCTCTCCTGAGGTTCAGATTAAATTACAGAACTCAACTCTCCCAGACATCGCTCCCCCCCCCCAACCCCCCACCACCTCCCCACACCCTTCGCTCTGTCTCTCCCATGCAGATGTGACACTTGCCAGACACTGCCTTTCCTCAGAGTACATCCAAAACTATGTGGGGACAGAGGCGGAGGTGATAGGAGGAGGAGGACATCATACCCAAGAAATGAAACAAAACGCAATTTCTCTCCCCTCCATCTTGAAAAAAAACTGACGCAACGTGTGATCTTTGTCAGCTCGTCTTGTTCCTGTTTTGGAACGGCTCTTGAGGAGGGTTTCTTTTTTTTCTTTTCTTTTTTTCCCTCTGCTCCCCAAGATGTAAATCGATACAGCGATGTTAAAAAACACGCTCTCTGTCTGGAGGTAAACAAAGAGGTTTTGTAAAGACACCCCTGCCGAGCTCCCTGGGCTGTGACGTCTGGGAGATGTCACGGTGAGGCTGAGCTGCGTCTCACCACTGACCCCCAAATTTCCCTTCATTCACGTCGCGTTCCTTAAAGTGGGACGCTGACATGCTGAACCTGGTTATCAGTGTTGTTGTTTGTTGTTGTTTTTTTAAAGATGTTTTGTAAAAAAAACACCCGTCTTATCGAGATAAATCACAAAGTGGGGCTGCGACAGAGAAGAGCGCCTCGTCCCACCTGACTGCGATGCCCTAGATTTACCATATTTGCCCAAATTAAACTCTGGCGCTGGGTATGTTCACTTCTCCGCCCACAGGAAGTGGCAAACCGGAACAAACCGTCTCCTCAACACCAGCGAGTGAGGCTCCGTCCAGAGAAAGCTGGACCCACCAGCGTTAGACCATCCGCTGATCACTAGTTTACCGGCGCTACGTTGCGTGATTTCTGGATATTGAAGTTCAACCACCACCACTTTTCAAACAGCTGCGTCCTGCAACTTTGAAGACGATATAACAATACAAACAATACATTCAAAGGTTGATCTGCCTATTTACTGCTGCATGTATGTTTGCGAGCAGGAAGCTCTGGGGAGGACGGATTACTACCATGTGGTTTTCATCTGACAGAGGAGTGGTACGGCATGCGTAGCTTCACTTAGACTATTACCCCTCTCTCTCTCCGCGTTGCTGTTTTGTCTCTCACGCCCACTCTCAGACATACAAACTGTCTACCCTCAGTGTCTCTCTCTCTCTCTCTCTCTCTTACTGTTTCTCTCATCCCCTATGCACACAAATACACATATCCTCCGCTCCCCTCCCACTCCCTTTTTCCTGAAGAAGGATTGGACGTGCGAAGGTTCAGAATGGGGTAGGCTGAATGAAAAAAGGGGATTTAAGCGGGCAAGAGGAGGTAAATCTCACTTGCTTGGCATGCGGCGCTCTCATGCCTACAAATGATGTATCCACCCACCACTATGTACATGTCTGCGCACACACACACACACGCACACACACACCTTTTATATGGTTTCATCTACCGCGTCCGTGATCCTGAATTACAATCTCTTGGGAAACAAAGTTCTTCACACTCCATCTCACCTCGATCCCAGCGATGCTGATGAATGTGTGAGTTTGCATAGCAAACGCTGCAGATCATTCATTCATACATATTCATACTCTACCTAATGAAATATATATGTGGCGTGCACGCGGCGTGCACGGCCCAACGCACCGCTAGGAAGCTGCTCGGCATCATCAATGCAAGCCCACAGGTGATGCTGCTAAAAAATACATTTAAAAAGAAAGGTGAGTGACTGTTGTCTCCCGCCGCGTGATTGAATCAGGTTTGAATTATACATGAGTGTGTTTTATTATTTAACTATGGGTGTAATGATGTAACGATATGTACTGCAGCGGGTGACATCCCGCCATACTGCAGTACATGGAAATGACACAGGTCGACATCATAGTTTCTTAGATCTGTCAGGTTGCGTCTTGGTGTAGACACACTGTCATCTATATTTAATGTCTATGTGGATGTAATGTGGATCATGGGTCCTGACACGCCTGCTGGCCTCCCCAAGAACAGCAAATCAGGAGTGGAGGAACAAAAGGAGGGCTGGGATCAAATCACCTTCAACCAATTCAGGGAGTCAATATTGTTTTCTCCTTCTCAATGTTGATACGTCCTATGTTGTATGAAATAACAGAGACATGAAGCTTTATCGTGAACCTACAAATAGCAGTTTCAAGTGAACTGATCCTCACTCCTCAACAAGATAAAATCATTGGCATTCCTGCCTCTGTAATGTAGCAGCAGACAGCCAGGCCGGCTGCAGGGGTTCTTTTTTGGGATATTTCCAGCGATTTCATCAAGGTCCTTTGGCCACTGGCCAACATTCCTGATGCTACTCTCAACAATTTTTGCCATTGATTAAAGCTCAGGTATACACAATCAAGCCACTTCTGTTGGCACAAGGGAAACTTAATCCCAAAGCCAATGGCCTGTCTACCCTGCGGTAACACCTATTAAAATAGCTTGGGCTCGGACTCAGACACACTCACACCAACTCTCCGACCGACCACAAGGGCGTTGATGGGAGCCCTGCGTGACATTCATAAACAAACACAGACATAACACCACGTTAGCTGATCTGGTGACAGTTTAGAAAAGGCTCCCTTTTTGTCCATTGCAGAGCTGCAGTTGGGCGATACCTGCAGGGAGCCACGACTGTCAGCAGTAAATGTGAGGCTCTTTGTCACAAAACCTGCAGCTGTATTTTGTAGGTGAAATATGAAAAATGAGACATCAGGGTTTTATTTTGTGTAGGGTGAAGGCTGCGGTGGCCTTCGCCCTCAGAGATACAGTATTATTTGATTCGCCATGGAAACAGGCTGCCCGCGAGCGCGGAGCATGAGCAGTCGGCCGTGCAGTCAAATCAATAAAGAGGTTTTTAACTGTAACTGGAGAAGGACAGGCGATGCACGGTGTCAAGGTCTTCTCCACTGACATCATCACCCCATTCAGGTTCCTAGACTGATCTGAAAACAGTCTACCGCCTGGCACAACCCCAGTCGACATGAGCCTCAGGTGTGCAGGAGATGAATCAACACGGGACCCACAGCAGGCAGGTATCGTCTGTTCTACTTGGGAGTGTTAAGCATTAGTTTTAACCAGAGGGGGTCTGGGGATTGGTCATTTCTACCTCAGGCTACCCCGATAAAAATGACCTACTGTATTCTGAATTGACTCTACATCTCCATATCTACATCTACTGATTCTGGCCTCTGGATAACAAGAGCCATATAACCAGTTGAGATTAGATTAGATGATCCATGATCCCTGATTAGGTTGTTGCAGCCGCAAAAGTAAAAGGATTCAGCAGGAGAAAGAGACAAATAGGACACAAGCACACTAATAGATTGTAAAAGGAAGACATAGTGCATGTAAGCACAATTGGGTGATGTTGTGTTGCACATCCACATGGGCGAGTCCCTGGATTACCCCAAATGAAATGTTTTACCGCCCCGGCTGTGCATCGGCAAACTCAAATTACCGACCTCACCTGGTAACACTAATGCCATCCGGAGAGGGCTTAAGTCAATGGTTTACTTCCCAGGACGGATTTATCACGGGGTGATTGGAAGGGTTAGTCTTAAAGGGATATTACAACATGTCAAGAGTGGCTTGAAATTCAAATGGAAAAGGCCTCCAACCAAAGGGTTGGATGCCGTCTAAATGTTGTGCACCATTCAACCTGGATGCAACTTGAGTGATGGATTGTAAAAATGCATGGGAGCACATTCCTTATGAATTAAGCTCAAACTACACATGCACATACAGACACACATACACATAGTGGCTTCAAGCACACTCCTCGCTGTCATTACAACTCCACTCCCAGGTTTCATTCCTCATTTCTGCTGTGTGTGCCACCCCCACCCCCCCACCCCCCCCCGGGTTCAGGACCCCAAAGCTCAGTGTTAGCCTGCGACTGAGCACCCTCGCCAAAATCACTCCTCAAACTACTCCCGTCAGCTTGGTAACAAAATGCCTCCTGCGGCGATCCCACCTCGCCACACTGACACAAACACACACACACACACACACACACACACACACCACCACCACTTCTCTGCCATTCACGATTGGCTACGAACTCTCTCTCTCCCTCTCTCTCATTGGCTGGGGGAAAACAATAACTCTCCAACTCCAGATCCATAGTATTGACCACTTGCACTTGATCGAGCGGTGGGTGGGCCAAGCCTTCTGTTGCCCAATACTTCCTCCCCCGCCGATCCACCTCCTCCTCCTCCCCCGTTTCCTCCATTGTGTCAAACAACTTTGTCTCAGATCACGTCTTATTGCTGCAAACGCCTATCCGAGCGCATGCCAGATATTGAATTTTGGCTACAGCGTGTGATCCCTGTGGAGAGGAAAAGCAAGTCTATCTGACTTGCCCTCAGGGGCGAATGAAGTATGATGCCGCGTTGAGGTCCGGGGGAAGGTCGCGGCGGGGGTCGCGGCAGCGGCTGGTTCTCATTCTGCCCGCACACTTAAATGGTTGCTTAGCATTGTTATCAATAGGATCACTTTACGGCATGTGCCCTGCTTTGGGACGTGTTATTGAACGAGCGGGGTCTTGACACAACACGGTCACGGCGTTAAGACTTGAGAACGCATCGGCTCGCTGTGATTCCTTGAATTCGATGGAAATACTCGGCAAAGAGAAATGGGTAGAGAAGGTTTACTGGTTCTTATGTTTCAAACTACATACGAGGAATTTGGATATTGTCGTTGGTGATGCAGCTAACCGAGAGTTGGCGTTTTGCTTGGCTCTCCCTATGCCAGGTCAATAACAAAACTCTTTCTCTTCTCTCCCCCCCCCCCCCTCTCTTTCTCTCTCCCCAGTGGCAGGAGTCGGAAATTCCTCCTTTGCTTTCTCACCCGGAATTTATTGGACGCTGGCACTTTTCTGAGGAAGCGGGTCTCAGCGGGTTAGCATGCAGAAATACTGCTGGCAAATAAAGGCTCCTGTCAGAAACGCAGCAGTTTTTTTTATTCCCCGATACGCAGTTTGTTATATCTGAAGCGCAGTGTGTTGCCGTTGGCCTCTGACCCTCGCACGCACGCTAGGGCATTATGGGAAGGCGTACCGTGTGAACCCTGCTCATTCTGACTCTCAGAGAGAGCATGCTGCGATTTCAACTTGGAACTTTGCAGAAATGAGTGCAATTAGAGTAATTGATGTGTTGCTCGTTAAATAGAGTCCCTAACATCTAAATACCATTTACTGATGCTGCAGCGTCAAAGAAACACGCCACTCGTCATCCATGTGAATTTGAACTCTGACTCGTTTCGCCTGTGAGGCAGCGGAAGCTTAATTATTGTAATTAATACACGAAAACAGTCGATTAATCCGATCCGGCGTGGTGAACCGGCGTCGCGCGGAGTCACTCGCGGCGGCTGAACGCGGGTCGCGAGCGCCTTTAATTGAATTGACTAATTAAAGTTTAAGTCCTGTGGAATAAGATCTCTGCCGCTAATGAGCGAGGCTTAATCAAACACCTGAACTAAATGGTATCAGTAACAGGCTCCCCCGCGGCATCTACCTGAGTCCACATCCACTACCTGAGTCCTCTGGATGTGGACGGATCTCCCCGGTTCCTTCACGCCAGTCTGTTTTTGCGGCGTCCCTTCAGCTGACGCCGGAGAAACAGGCTGGTTGTTTTGTGCTGAGGAGGCATTTGCATTCAAGATGTCGCTTCACGGCGACATGTGAGAGTTTACTGATTGGCCCACATTAGTTCAGCTGACATCAGCCGGGCCCTGTGGTGAGAACTATGGCTAATTCACTTGCGGGTCCCTCACTTCAGAGCATTTGGTACAACTTGTGAAACATCCCCCCCCACCCACCCACGGGCAGAGTCTTCAGATGAGCACTGCAGACAGGCCACAGACACACACACACACACACACACACACAGAGAGGACTTTCTGCTCCTCTAATTAATAAACAGTGAAACTTCACAGGCTTGTCAAGGAGCCGCCACACTAAAGAGAGGCATGAGTGAATTATCATCACTGAGTCACTTCACATAGCCAGATCACGGTGAGATAGCTTGGGAATGAATCATTACAGCTCAACTAAATATAACAAAACACTATAGCTGCACTGAGCTATTCATTCCAAACTATCTCTAAAAAAAAAAAAAGGGCTTTCAAAATAAGATGAAAAATGTTATTTCAAAGTGAGTGCTTGAAACCCTCATTTTCATGCTTGGTGCTTTTCGTCGGTGAGTGTTTAAGAGTGCCTGCGGTCCGTAAATAACTGTAATATAAGAGTCTTCAGTCCCTTTAGTTGAAGGCAATTTAGTCGCCACCATTGTTTGAATTTCATAACATTGTTAAAAGGGAGGTATGTCATCTACCAATTACATGGCTCGCCACAGCAACACTGACTTCGGTGAAAATCTGTGGATTTAAACAGCCTGTTAGCCTCTTGCTGCAAGCAAAATAGTGCTAGGTTGTTTGTAATGGGATTTAGATTTAGATTTAAGTGGGCCCAGAAATCACAACTTTCCCTTTCACTCCCTTTCAATAGCTTGTACCTTTTAAAAAGCACAGCACATCACGGTTGCTCTGAGGATGCATGGAAGCATCACGTGTTGTCCTTGTTGCTTTGAGCTCCCTTCCCTTATTTGTGCAGCAGCGAGGTTTAGCTGAACAACTCCTTCTTCACATTCACACAGTTGCACACTTTTACACCTGGATGCTTTGCAGAACAATCACGCTCGTCTCCTCTTCATCGTGGAGCAGCCTCGCTGGAGTAGCTCAGGGTCAAGTGGCATGCTCAAGAGCACCTCGGTGGCAGCTATCGAGGGAAGGAAGAGCTTTGGTCGTTGACTTTCTCAGACTTCCCCCTGCAGATCGAGGGATTTAAACCCTCTGGACACAAGCCTGCTTCTCTAACCTTTGTGCTCCCACCGTGCACCCGAGTTCATGCTTCAGTAACGCCACGCTGCTTTTCACCAAGGGCGTTAAGTTGCTGCCCATCACATCCAGCAGGCCGGGTCATATTGTCCACTCTTTGCGTGGTTTGCTCTCCAGAAGAAGTCTGAACGCTGCCTCGGGCCATTTTTCAAAAGCAGCAAGAACACTGTATATCACAGGCGTTCAGAGTCTGTCATCGAAGACATGGTTACTGTGGTGCGGTATAGGGATGTTTTTCAGCAGCGATCCAACATGTACAGACAGAATCTTTCCTCTCATAATGAAAACATCTCTGTTTTTGCTCTTCCCGCTATTTACGTTGACTGATAGATAGCATGGGCGCCCATTTTCCGTTCTTTTGACTTTTCAACTATCCGCTCCGACTCTATTGACACAGACAGCCTATCTCTTTCTTCTCTTGCTCTCTTCCTGTCCCTCCATCCTCCCAGTCAGTATACCCATCTCGTTCATGGAAACAGGGCAAATATGCATCGTGCTTCCTGCTAGTGATTTGTGGCAAGGCAACATGATACCCTTCCAGATTTTTTTCCTTCACTTTCCCCATTTTTCAACAGAGAAGATTCCCTCTGTGTATCATTCTTCGCGGTAAATCATCATCTTTCTTAAAATTGGTCAAGACCATACTGAGCTGATTAGGAAGTGGAAATGTTAAATTTCAGTCAGTGTGGCCACAAGTGTGGCTGAGTAAATAGTGCCACATAAAGAAGAGACTTTCAATGAGTAATATTATAATCACTGCTGTGGGCTATTGGCACAGATATATTGAGCTCATGTAATTAATATCAGCATTGTCATTGGTATGGAAGCAACACACTTCACTCCCCTGAATCTTGCATTCACTCGCTATCCCAGCATATTAAACCTAATGACATTCGCCCCAAGGCAGCAGGCAGCACAGCATCCAGAGAATGCCATGGGAGCTGGCTAATGGCACCAACATTAAAAACAGCCAGCATCTGGCCTCTTGAGCACGGGCACATATGTCTGAGCCTCTCACCAGTCTAACCAGCAGTGCCCCGGGCCCTCGGACCAACACTGAATACGTTAGAGGCACTGGGGAGCGTTGATAGAGTCGACGTTGGGGATAATTGACCGGGCTTCTCTTCCGACTTGGCCTGTGATGAGCCTGCTGTTACCACACAGGGTCAGAAATGACCGATCCGTCCAAGGAACGGCGGAGTAATGGATGTCTGGATGTGTTTATGTAGTTTTCCTCAATTAGGGATTGGTAATTTCCATCTGTCAGCATGCACTGTATAGTTGTGGATGGTAGCATCCCACGAAGAAATGTGCTTTATTAACTACTAATATATTTACTATTTATTGCTTATTGCTTATGCCTGGGAATCAGAACTACATCTATTGAAAGTGGAAATCAAATTAATTCCATTCCATTCTTAATTGTGTTTGCGTTCAGCGAAGCATCGCATGAAACCATATGATGATTACCAGTACAGCATATCTCAGCTTGTTGATTTATTGTTTATTAATTGCCTTGTTTTACTGGATTATTGGCCTGTACTTTTTCACAGCTGTACTCTGATGCAACATCAGGACCGACTCCTGTCTGCACAAAGTTGAAGACATTTATTTACAATCCCAACTGACTTCTGCACAGACCGTGGAAGGGTGTGGAGAGGGGAGAGATGGACAAAATGAGATATAAAAAAAGGAGAAAAATAAGAGAGGAAAGGGGTGGAGAAGGAACAGATGGTGAGACAGAGATATAAGCCAACCAGGAGAGAGAGATGGGAGACAGAAAAGAGAGAGAAAAGCAAGTTGTGAAACAAACACTTGGGACATGGAGAGATCAAAATAGGGAGCAGAAGGATCAGAAATGGGGAAAGAATTAGGTGAAAGGTACAAAAAAAAAACACAAACCAAGCAAGACAAAGTGAGACGGAGAGACGAAAATAAGGAATAGGCAGAAAAAGAGAGAAAAACAGGGGAGAGAATCGGCCGTGTGCTGACTGCCGGCGGTTCCAAATGTCTCACCAGATGTTCCCCGATGCGAGCTCTGCTCCTCTGAGATGGCTCCACATTAACCTGCCTTTATTGTTACAGATGTGGCGCTATTGACTCAGTGCACCCCTGATTTGCACTCAGGCAAAGGGCAGACCGGCCTCGCCTCTCAGGACAACCGCAAAAACCAACGGGAGGGAGGAGGGAGGAGGGAGCAGCGGGAGAAGTAGCAAGTTGGGCGTAGTGGGGAAAGATTGCCAGGGAGGAAGGCATCACTTGTGTGATGTCTAGGCACCGTGCTGTGCCGTACTGTCCATGCTCCATGCTTTCTGGCCCTGGGCGGGGAGGTTCCACGTTTCCATGACCGTTTGGATGGCGGCGTAACCCAGAGCTAGCTTTCTCTCGCTCTCCAGATTCAGCCACCTCCTCTCCCTTCTCTCTCCCTGTCGCTGTTTCCTCTCAGCTCACAACGGGCTGTGGAAAAGTGCTGGCAGGAGACAAAAAGACACTGCTTTAATCAATACCACCACAAGGCCTTGGCTGAAGAGAACAGACATGGAGAGAGAGAGAGAGAGAGAGAGAGAGAGAGAGAGAGTCTCAGATGAGCTGCCTTTGCCTTGAACGCCTTGGAAACCCAGTGACTGCATGAAGGCGACAGGGAGACAAAAATACAAGTGTCTCAGCGAGAGGAACCAGAGCCAGGATGGAGGATGTCACCACCCCCTGGGGTGTGGAGGCTGACGGAGCTCACGATCGCGTCTTGGAGGGTGACGATGCCTGGGTAATGAGACCAGAACGGCTGCAATCATGAGCCAGCCAGAACCGATATGAGGGTTATTCATGTTTAGCTCACATCTGCAGTCTTATTGTCATCATCTGTGCACCTCTAAGCCAACTATAGAGGCTGCATAGTGTAACCAGAAATCAGGCCGGTGTACGTGTACAGCTCTTAGTATGCTTAGATATAGATAGGATATATGGGTTTGCTGATATATCAGGCTTTTATGAAATATCGGATATAACCCAGTCATTGTTGACAGGATGGAGGTTCTTCCCTGATCACAGTAATTTAATAAAGTAATTTTATTTTCTTTGTACGTTTTATTTTTGTCATTAATAATTGTACAATTAAATATGTGGGCGATATCAATTTTTTTTTTAGCTTTGGTGTCAATAGATAGTTTTAGTTTCCCAGGTAAGTTTTTCAGAGGCCTTTCTTGTAATTTTTTGGGATTAAAATGGCCAAATGTAAAGATATTGAATATTGGTGTAAAATATCGCCTATCAGTAGCGTCGATACAACGGCTTTCGAAAACCCAAATTGGTTGAACGCTACACTACTACACACTTGTACATACAAAGCTGGCGTCAGTAATGCCCTAAAATAATACCCGTGTTTCCCAGTACAGTCCTCTACTGCTGGCCACCGAGCGGCTACGATGAATCAACTGGGGATCAGTGCCTTGCTCAAGGATATGTCAGTGGTAATTGTTGAGGGAGGGTGGAGCGTTCTCTCCTTCCCAGTGCATCCAAGCTGCTGTGGGAATCTGGGGTAGATTTATGGGGCAGCAGTAGCCTGGAGGTTCGCGAATTGAAGGCTCGCCGGTTCAAATCCCTTGACCAGCTGGGAAAACGTGGGCGGAGGAAGTGAATGAGGGACACTCACCCCTCCCTCAACAATTACTGTTGAGGTGCCCTTGAACAAGGCACTTAACCCCCAGTGGCAGCTCCCAGGCGTGACTGTGTGTAACTGAATGTGCTGCAGGGTGAGTGTGCTCGGCCAACTGGGTAAATAAAGGTTATAAAACCTAAAGCAGCTCCCAAGAAGCTTCTCTAACCTTTGGCAACCACCATGTGATTCTTCCTAATGTACTAATCAGGGGTTTCAGGAATCCCTCAGGGTATCAAGCTCACATTTAAAGGAGTGCACTGACTTTTTGGGGAGCTGGCCTGTTGGTCAACAATCATCAAACCATCATAAGATGTAAAAGGTAAGTTGAAGAAAGTCCTTTAACGGCAGGAGTCATTTGCGTCCAGAGACAGATAAAACCACGTTCAGCTCTCCTCCTGCATACTACCTCAAAATATTTTTGCCCATAACTCATAATAAAGCCTGAATGTTTTATTAGAGCATGTCTAAAAAAAATCATCTGTTAAATTTTAAATTTATGACTTGAGCTACGCAACAAATATGATACGCTGTCTCGGAGCGGAGGAATGGTGAAGTTGGAGCATACCGAATGTAAAGGTGTTAGATTACAGTTTCAATTACAGAGCAGCAATAAATTCAAGAGCACAATAAATACCAATTATTAGCATGTCTCCTCGTCATTAGCCGATGCTGAGACAAAGTATTAACACATGTCGTCCTCTCATCCTCCTCCTCCTCCTCCTCCTCCTCCTCGCTCCTTCGTCCTGACCACGAACCACTGGGCTGTATCAGCACCGGGCGGGCCGGGGCTATCCACCGGGACTTCCCTGCTCATCTCTTGCTCATTCTTTCTCCCTTCCTTCCTTTCTCTCTCGCTCCGTCATTCTCTCTCCCCACCATCTCTCCATCAGAGCCCGGGGCTCCTTGTAATCGTCCTCTGCTGTGCTGATTGGACTTTTCATTAGTCAACTCCCTACGGCTCAGCGTGACCTCCTCCGGGTCACTGCCTACTGATTACACCCTCTCCTTTTTTCTTCTTCTTCTCCTTCTTCTTCTTCTTCGACTTCTACTTCTTCATCATCGTCTCCTTGAAGAAGGGATGGTATGACACTAGAGTGATGTATTCTGCTGAATCCACAAGGCGGTCTTGCCTGAAAGGTTCAAGGGTCACCATATTGGAGTGGTTGTAAAATACTATAAATATACTGTTGAGTACTATCAATATACTTTGTGTTTTATTGTCAATAGAGGGATGGGAGTCAGGAACAAAGGTTATGAGGTTGTCACAGATGCAACTTCATATGTGCTGAAGTCAACTAAAAAATGTTTACCACAGTATCGCTGTAAAACTGTAGTATACCCAGAAATACTGTGAGGCAAGAGGGTGAAATTGGCCTCTGCCATGTCGGTATTTCTCCGGATGGTTAGAGCTGTCTCTGCATATTTGTTGCTTGACGCAAAACCTTATTGGATCTTAAGCATTACCTTCTGCCTGTGACATGTCCTTGGAAGTCAACAAACCACCTATAACTCAGCTGCTGAAGGGATTTTAATGATGCGGCTATGCCACAGGCTGCCAGCGCTGTACACATATTACAGGTTGCATCTAAGATGCGTACTGGAATAGCAGAAGCGGGCGTTGGGGGGGGCAGACGTATTTTTGCCATCTGACTAACCGTGACCTTGTCCAAATGAAGCCATGAACCCCCCCCCCCACACACACACACCCCCTCACCCGGCCTCATCTCCGTTCCCCCAACCCCCGGCACGCTCCAAAAGCTGGAACAGATTACTCCCCTGTGCTCTTGTTCTGGCCCTGATTGCTGCTACATCCAGATAGGCTTTCAAGTGGCCTCCTGTGTGCGCAGTGCCCCATGGGATACGCCCCAGTGCACTACACATGGGGACTATTACCCAAGCCGGCGGAGGCCTGCATGCGGTGTGTCACCCCACCAGATTGGGCAGACGCCCCTCATCCACTCTGCAACCCTCAAACACCCCCCCCATCATCACAGTACATCAACAGTGACAGTTCTGTCTATGGTCTCAATCTGCTGCAGAGTTGTCTCTCTGGTCTACCTACCCTTTATACACAGGGTCGGTGTGTACGTACAGGCATCCCTGGCTGAGTGTCTTCAGCTCAAGCTGCACACACCAACAACAGTCATAGATATCTTACTAAAACATGTAACTACACATAAATGAAATAAAACTACTCAGGTTGAGGTTGGCAACCTAAACAACTTTGGTTAAGGATAGGTTAGGGTAAAGGTCAGGGTTAGTTTTAGGCAACTAAAACTTGGGTTAAGGTTGAGGTTTTGGTCATGGTTAACCTCTACAGGGTTAGGGTTACAGGTCTACAGGGTTAAGGTTAGGTTTAGGTGTGGGTCTTGTAGATCGGGTTAGGGTTAGGGTTAGGTGTGGGTCTTGTGGATGGGGTTAGGGTTAGGTGTGGGTTTTGTAGATCAGGTTAGGGTTAGGGTTAGGTGTGGGTCTTGTAGATGGGGTTAGGGTTAGGTGTGGGTTTTGTAGATCAGGTTAGGGTTAGGGTTAGGTGTAGGTCTTGTAGATCGGTACAAAGACGTGGCCTTAAGGCTGCCGAAACAAAACACCAAATGTGTTTTGTCCAGATTATGTCTGATAGGCAGTGATGAATATTGAATACTGGCGTTATGAAGCATCTTATCTTTGTCTCATCTTATCTTTGTACTTGATAACTTATAACTTGTACTTATAAAGTGTACTTTATAACTTGTACTTTACAACTTTGTACTTTTTCTATTATTTTTTGCACTTTTTCTATTATGTCTCTTGTGTTTTTTTAAATTATGTCTGTTAATATTGTCATAGCATTAGCGTAAGGTGTCGGAGAGACACAAGAATTTCATTGCCCACTTTTGCTTCGTTGTGAACGTTGTGCATATGAATAAAAAAACCTTGAACCTTGATCTCTTTCCATGGGGTCATTGCAATCATGGTATTATGCACTTTGACCTTTTTGACCTTTGGTTTATCTCTGTTCACTCTGGCAGAAGGTTACCGACACTGAGTAGGGATCAAAGGTGTCGTCTGTCCATAGAGGACAAGATTTGCTAACCTGATAGTTGTGGCGTTATACTTGATTATTTTCCTAACTATTACCACAGACCTGATATGAGAACAGGCTGACACACACACACACACACACACACACACACACACACACACACACACACACACACAAAGAGCCCTTTACAACATTTCTTGTGAATCGAATCACATGACAAAGCAATATAACGTCAGACGAGGTTCAATCTGTCTGGTAAACTGTGATGCTCTGCAGTGACGCCTCCTGTGTCAGCGTGACCTGTTTCAACTAAAGGTTTACTCCACTGAAGATGGCCTGGGTTTAGAAAAGAGAGGAGGCAGAGATAACTTGCAGTGAGGACGTCAGCGTTGCACTCCCTCCTTCGTATTGGTGTGATTGTGGACTGTGTGTGTGCAGCGTCTGTGAGAGGAGACAGAACAACATGTGGATGTGCTTGTAACTAGGTGCTTGTTTTGTAAACACAATCTCAATCAGCCACTCGAGAGCGAAGAGGGACAAATTGTTTGTCTGAGTGTTGGAGGCAACGTGCCCTCCTCCAAAAGACTCGTTAGCGAGTCGTTTTTTTAAAAATTCCAGCACAAGTCCTTTTAAGAGAGAAATTAAAACAGAAAATCAAGCTGTGGAACAATTTCAAGGATCAGTACGAGAGCTCCCGGGACGCTTGGAGGGGGAACAGCAGGTGATTGATAGAGGACCTCACTGCAAATACAGAGCCTCAAATGGCAGAAGAAGAAACGACGTCTGAACTTGCATGGAGGTAAACCACAGAAGATGATTTAAGACGAGTAAACATACCACTAATGTGGTTCGCAAGGAGCTAAGCTGCAGGGATTTAGCAGAGACAGAGAGGGGAAGACAGACAGAGGGAGTATTTTCATGTTTTCCAGTTGCATTTTAAGTATGGGCTGAACAAAGGCATGGCCAATGAAATAGCAATTACCTTCTGAGTCTGAGTCACAATCTGAGGATGTAGCAGGTTTAGGGATGATTCAGAGCATTAGTAATCACCCTCCGTTCCTTGTTCCTCCATGTTTAAATGGTGAGAACAGAGCGGTAGACGGAGTAAACAGCAGTCTCAGGCGCAAAGCCCTTGTCAAAACAAATGGAAAACAATAGATCCCGATCGAATCGCTCCCTACATATTCCTTAATGTATGACATTAACTGTCCGGCGATGTTAAATACCTCTCATTACAGTAATGCTCTCTAGTTCCGATGTGTTTTCCCTCTCCCTCTAATGATGCTGCCTTTGATTTGTTGGCGTTACGAGTCAAGTGTTGAGTGGTGTCACAGGTTGCTGTTTGCAACTGCCAATTAGCCTCCTCTGAGAATGTTGAGTCAGCAGATCTCACATGAAGTGAGCAAAGCGGCGTGAAACCAGGGGGGGGGGGGGGGGGGGGGGGTTAGCGCTGCGTTACCCGGAACGAAGACGACAGAAAGTCTCAGGCGTTTGAACGGATTCCTGATGACTTCATTCAGCGAGTAGTTCAGATTAACACAACTCCAATACAGTTAAAGTCCTTCAGTTCACTGTTAATTTTCTTGACATAAAGACATTAAACAACAAAGACGTGCAAAGGCATTCACAAAGAAGAACCTAACCTTGAGAGAAGCAGTAGTCTACCGTTGGACACTTGAATAGCCAATAAATGCAGACAGGTAAGAGTGGAAAGTGCGGTGGACGAGTTCAGAGGAGGCGGGATCGGGGCAATTACTTTTTTCCCCCCACAACATTTGTTGAATTTAAACCCACTCCGGGGATTGTCACGGCTTGTTTTAGTTGAGTAATTCACTAAAGGAGGAGGAGGTGTGAGATGTGCGTTCCCTCTGCTGCGTTTCATTTTAATTTCTGTCTCATTCGACGGGGCATTGTGGCGGGTTGCCCTCGCGACTCCGCGGAGGTATCAGGCTTTGTGATCGCCGTAAGCCTTTTCTGCACATTACTCAACAGCGAGGGCTGTGATGTAATGGAGGGCAAAAGTCAGCCTGAAAGCCGATTGGTCTGTGGGAGTTAGCCTGTTTAAAACCGGCGCTGTGTTTTGCTCGGGACTCGGGGGTTGCGGTGGAGCCTGTGACCTCACCCGTCACCATTTAGCTGACAGCCGCAGCATGCTAACGTTGTTAGTGGGCCGGGCAGAAATGTCTTTTCCTTCATAGATAACAATCAGTGTGTCTGTGAACTTCGATATGACACAAATGTGGACAGAACGGCAGCCCTGCAGCCGAGCCCACACTGGAGAACGTCAGGCTCGGACAGCGTGATAGGGCAGTCCCCTGTCATGAAACCTTGTTATGTCTGAGGGAATCTCTCTGGCGATGGCTCAAGCCACTTCGAAAAATGTCGTCTTTTTTTTTTCTCCCTCTCGGAAGTTGGAATTTGGGTAAAAAAGAAAAGGAAAAAAAGTACAAAACAACTTATTTTTTGTGTCACTGATATTCACTCATCGTACCGTAAACAGCGCTCACCTCAGACTTCACGTCAGTATTGGAAACAGCTGCTGTGGCAGTCCACAGGGGGCCGGCCTGACCCTTCCTGCTCCCTTCTTTTACAATGTGTGGGAGGGAAGCTGGGCAGCATCACAGCCACGACGCCCACACCACGGGACAGGTGGAAACGAGGGGTCAGCACATCCACAACGTACATTCACTGATATTAAACACGAATGAGTACAATCGTGTTTCAAAGTGGGCGTGTTGAACGTAAAGATTATACTGAGACTGATTCTTGTGCTTGGTTTGCTGCACGGCTGTTGATTTCTGCGATGTGCATTACGGGTGAAAGCCACTGAAGGTCCAGGCTACAGCATGCTGTTCAAGAGGGACTTCATCAAGCAGGTCATAGATCAAACTGACCAGTGGGACTGAAGCAGCTGATTCTTTTAGGGAGCAAAAAACCGAACTGCACCAGATCCATTTCAACAATCTCAAGGTATGACTCTCCCAACCGTTGCCTTCCAGCGCCACGGTCCTGTTTATTGTCGATAGGTTCGGTAATGTGATATACAGCCCCGCCGCAATAGCTCACATGCTATCAGCAGTGGCATAAATTCAGAAAATCAGCGAGTTGGACCCCGGTTTGATCCCAGCGAAACTCCCCGCCGCCGCAGCTAAAACAAACCTGACTTATTGACGGGCGCTCGTGCGGCGTTTGTTTCCGTCTGAGAAATAATCGATACGACCGAAAACTCTTCAGCCGGGGGAAGTAAGAACGCGGCATATGGTTGGCCGCTGTACAGGGTCGAAGCGAAAAGGCAACTTCGCATGAGTCAAGCGGAAATACACGATGGAGCGGATCGGTAAACAGCCAAAAACATGATGGAAAACACCGCTCCGAAAGGGCTGATGAAGTGGAGGGGGGAAAAAAAACAGCTAGCTCAATAAAATAACTCCCAGATTTTTCCTTCGACTCGACTAACGGGGGGGAAAAGCATTTTCTGGAAAACAAAAAAGGATTTACAAGAGCCGTGGGCTAGCGCAATTAATCTCCATATGTACAGTTGATGTATTGCGACAAGCTCTCACTGGAAGAAATAAAGGGACATGCCACACAAATTCAGACAATCTGTCCTCATTTCCTGGTCTGGGACACAGTAGGGAAGGGAGGACAGCAGCTCCGGGTGTTCCATGGTCACGTCGGTTTGAGAAACACCAGATAAATTGCTTTCTCTGGGCTTAATTTAGATTAACACTACAGTATTTTCCACGGCAACAGCCATTGCAGTAAATGAGATAAAAACCCAGTGATTCCTACGTGAGAAGAACATGCCGGGAGCTCCTTCTTGCCGCATCTTGAGGACTGTCGTCACAACATCCGCGAACAAAATGGCGGTGGCGCCTGCTGAGCGTCAAGGTGCAGGGCTGTAACGCATAACTCAACATGAGTTTAGCACTCCCGGGGGCTAGAGCGAGTTCAAGGGGGGGCCCCTACCTGGTGATGCTGAGGAGAGACCAGGAAGAGGATTGACCCAGAGGTGTGGAGGCAGCGGCGAGGAGAGCGGTGCTTTTGATGACCTTTCTGCAGGAATTTTCCCGGCGTCAATCAGCGCCAGGCCGCGCGGTGCTAAAGTTACCAGTCGAAGTGCTGCACTTTCCTTCAGACCGGGTGGGGGGGGTGGGGGGGGGGGGGGAAGAGCGTCACCTGCAGTCTATGATCATTTCCTGTGGCCAGACTTGTATATAGCAAAATGTTTTGGTCTGGCGGTTGAGCATGAGTCACATTACCTAGATATTGACATATGCCTAGCCAATTTGAGGAAGAAATACCCCATGACAGTTATCCACCTCCGTTTGAAATGATTCAGCAGAACAGTGTTTTCTCACTAATGAGAAGGAAATATTGGGTCTGTGCTGGTTTCTTGTGGGATCCAAAATGACTTCATTTTACTCCCAAATTGACCTAAGAACAACAGCAACTTTTTCTGAGCATATTTTCTCAGTCAAACCACGACCGCAAGACCACAAACAAAACTGAACGCTATTGGAAAGCGCTGCAGACAAACTATACTGTGTCTCTGGTGTATCTAAAACCAGGCACTCACTGTGTGCATGGGCGTACATGAGTGTGTGTGTGTGTGTGAGCGCTTGCACACACTTGTGAACATTT
The DNA here is from genome assembly GCA_034670385.1 of Hoplostethus mediterraneus. Lineage (NCBI taxonomy): Eukaryota > Metazoa > Chordata > Actinopteri > Trachichthyiformes > Trachichthyidae > Hoplostethus > Hoplostethus mediterraneus. The sequence continues at coordinate 1,153,956 of JAXDDW010000074.1, forward strand.
GTGTGTGTGTGTGTGTGTGTCTACCTATAGTATGTGTGTCACCGAGGGCTTATGGAAAAGGCACTTTATTTCAGCCAAAGAATAATTGGGCCCCAGGGCCGTCATGAGTGGCTGGGCTGTGTGATGTAAGGGTCAGGACTGACCAATACCAGCAAACACTAAGTGCCTCTATTATTGATGGTCTACTTAAAGTGAGCAAAAAACGTCTTTTTGCACTGAATTCCTTCCAGCCGTTGACAACTTTTCCTGCAATTACACCGTTAAGTACCCTATGTAATAATTAATGTAATTCCTGAGGCCACTGGAACCAATACTGCTGTTTTTTCAGGTCAGTAATCTTTTCTAATAAATGAACAAATTAACCAAATTCTTACTAATCAAGGCTCTATTCATTGCATGTCCTATTTTAAGTGGATTCTTATTTTCTTTCACCACTTCCAACGTATTATTACACGTTGTAACCTTCTTATTACGGTGTGGACGTTTTAGGGATTAACACTTCATACCCAACCCAAATAGACTGCATGCATGTATGCATGTCTAACGTCAGCCTGTGTTTTCACGTGAGCCTGCACCATTAGCGCAGTAGCAAATATCCTGGGAGATTTATAAGCTTTATACGAATGTCAATCTTCTCTGTTTGTCCCGTTAATCCTTCACATCAGTCTGGCTGATTAATTTGCCGATGCAGGGCTCGAAAGTAAGATGCAACTTCCCTAAGTGAGCTCCCAGTGCGTGTGATTTACACTATCGATCCAACATCCTGATTAGAATTTTTAATTAATGAAGGAGGCTAATTGCCTAGAGAGAGAAATCCGCCCGACCCTGAACGAGGCCAATGATTTGCGTAGCGGCACTGAGCCTAAGTTAATTGCCAGGCTGATTCGACTCGCCTCGCCAGAGATAATACGCTGTGGCACTTTTGAAAAATTGACCTGACTCTCTTTCCTATTTAAAGATCATATATGCCAAAGAGAGAGAGAGAGAGAGAGAGAGAGAGAAAAGCGTCTCCTGACGGTGTGAAGTTCTGTATATATGAATTAGTGCCATAAACGAGGTGTAAAATACAGACCAGGTATTGCCAAGCGTGTGTGCCAAATGTTTTTCTTGCTTAGGTAATGAAGGTGGGATTCAGAGGGTTGGGAAATGGAAATGGAAAAGGGGGGGGGGGTGGCTCTGTGAGAGGCTCGATACCTTGACAATAAGCCCTGCTTCTCCCCGAGTTGGGAGAAAGGCCACTAGGGGCATTTCCACAGCCTAAAGGCCTTCCATTAACTATTAATCTTCTCCTGGAGAGCAGTGGGGGGAACAGTGGAGTCGCAGCTGCCATCATGCTGCTTCCCTTCTTTCCTCCCCCACTCCTCTGTTTCCATTGGCAGGCCCTCCACGCCCCTGAGCCGGGCTAATTAATTTTAAATAAAATACATTGGTTATGCATAATTTGTGTTCAAAGCCTGGGGCTACCGGTGTTAGACAAATACACAAACTCCATACTGAATTACCGACCACTTGAGTTGAGAGGAAGAGTGCGGAGCCTTGGCGAGGCATCAAAGCAAAAGAAGCGGAGCCTTTTGCATTTCTCGGGGGTTATGGTTGTCCAAACCAAACAAACACAGTTGAACTCCAGTTGTAAAAAGAGCATTAAAAGTCATGTGCGCCTGATGTTTCCTCCGCGGGCCGGCGCGGTGTGGAGAGAGAGGTATGCGCTCGACGTATGTAGCTGGCGCGAGAGAGCTATCGCAAGAGAGTCGTTTTTTAACTGCGATACGGGTTTGGAGACACGATGATACTGCGGGGCTTCAGAAGCTGAAAGCATCCAGCCTCTTGCTTTACTGCCACGTTTCATATTGATCTTAACTCCTTTAAAAAAAATGTAGTTAGAGAATGAATCATATTGACTGTGACTGTAAATGCTGCTCCTCCTTGTATGAAGATGACTGTATTCCTTTGCAGTGTTGCTGTAAAACTGTTGCCCAGACTCTGAGAAAAAAAACCCGGCGACGTCTGGCTGTGTTTCGGCCACAGGCTTATAAAGCTGTCACTGGTCGTTCTCAGCGCTGAGCTCGGCGCGAGCCTCTGGTGGCCGTCGGTTTTTTCGCCTCGGCCCGGACCTGCTGACCTTCCGCGTTTGAGAAAAGCAGTCTACAGGGGTGTAGGCTTTTGCCGGCGCTTGTGCCCTGGCTTAGTGGAAACCCCAGAAACATTGCGAACTTCCGTCTCTTTCCCAGCCTTTTTCCCCGCCGCTTGGCGTCCGAGGTTGGAGCGCTCTGCACAGAGGCAGGATTTATGGCCTAGCGGGGCGAGGAGACGGGGGGAAAGCGGCCATTTCAGCGAGGAATAAAAACACTTTTCAGATGGTTATTGTATGGAAACCAAGAAAAACACAAGACAACTTTTACAGAACCCGCAGACCAGACTGCATAAATACATGTGCTGTGTGCACGTCGTTTAGATAATATCTGCAGTTCTGGCATTTGCTATTTTTGTTCAACAAATTATTGTTGCAATTTCTTTTTCATTTACATTTGAGGTGTCTTTCCTAGCAGCTGTTTCATCTTGCAGGCAGGATCACGGTCCCGTAGGCTTTCACACAACATTTAAGAAATCTACCTGAGGCTCTACTCTAGAATAATATAAGTAAGAGGAACAGAATTTGTCAAGGCAGCCCACCCACGGAGGGAAACGAACACTTGGATGAGATCCTACATTGTTTTCATTTGAGAGACACATAATGAATGACCATCTTCCAATGAACTGTGGACAGAGAAGAAGAGAGGCAGACAGAAAAAAAAAACAGGGGAATGTAAGAGAGAGCAACATTCCCAAGCTGGCCTGGTTAATTGCACGGGATTGGAACCAGATGCAAAGCCGCAGTGACGTGATCTGAGCAGACCTTGAAAGTCCTTCTGGTTTGAGGGGAAAGGGGGAATCGGGGGGAGTGGAGGAGGACAGCGATAGATAGGGAGGATGACAAAGAGAGATAATAGGGGGAAATAGATGGTGCTATGGTGTGAGAGTTAGCGAGGGGAACGAAATGACAGATAATGAGGGATAGGGAGAGTAATTGGGGCTGTGATGGAAGACGAGGAGAAAAATATCAAGAAAGCGAGAAAAATGTACTAAAACTGGCCTGAGGTCAAGTTGGCATCGCGCAGTCAGAGAGTGTGTTGTTGTTTTTTTTACGTGCATTATCGCGTGCATTATATAGTGCATTATCGCCCCATCGGAGCCTGAGCACTCAACACTCGACCTGTCTAATCAAATTAAGCCTTTTCCTGTCATGCTGTTCACCGCTAATTAAGCGAAAGTGTCTCCGTCTTAATGACAAAGCGGCGAATGAAGTTGTAACTGCAGCTATCTCTAAATCAGGGCTCTGTCAATGAAGCGATGCCCCCTCCCGTTATCGGGCCGACGACGATCGAGTTTCTTCATATGAGTTGCTACCATAACCAAACGAAATACTATGACACATGACTGCGCAGGGTAGAGGCTGTTGTATAGGATGCATGCAGCTCTGGACAGAAGATAGTGGCTCACAAGGCAATTATATTCCTTGGACCTCTGCGACTCTCTCTCTCTGTTTCTCACACACAAGCTGGACAGAAGACTGATCACAAGACTATTATACTCTACAACCACTGTCAGCACACTGTTGCTCTCTCGCTCTCTCTCACCTCTCTCTCTCACACACACACACAACCTGACTCCCAAGTTACCTTCAAGCCTGACCTTTATCCATTAAAAGGTTTTTGGTTCAGTTTCTGAGGGAAGCCACCTCCTGTGCCGGGGTTGTGTGATTTGTGATTAGTGGGTGGATCAGAGTGCTCTGAGTGGATTTGATGGGGCCCCAGGGCCCTCGCTCTCATAATTACACTCCGTCCCTTGGGAGGGACCCTGAAGTGACAGCCATGCAGCTCCCATTTTTACCAGGTCAGACCCGGCGATTGAGCACATCCTGTACCCTGCCAATGGCCCTTTCCTTTTAAAGAGCGATTCCCAAGGACCCTGGGACACAGGGACCAGCTCCACATTACAAGCAAGCACCTGTTCACCAACCTACTTTGAGGCTGTGAGGCCACTGATATCTGCCTCCAATCCCCTCTTTTACAAAGCCATCAAATGTGTGAGAATGTGTCTTGAAGGTTATTTCCAACTCTTTGAGAATAAGACACTACCACTCCCTTCTTCATCCTTTGAAGATGTTACATGTTTTACTAGCCAAATGTTTGCTGTTCTGGTGATCGACCCAAATCTGAAACATTCTGTGAAAACTGTTTTTTTTTTTTTTTTAAAAAAGGGGGGGGAAATGTAGAGCACAATAAATCTTGGAGTTAGGCAGAAATGCTAAACAGATGTAAGACTGCTTTTTAGCACTTGAGGTTTCTGTTAATCCATGAGAAAGCATACTGTTTCACTGAAGTGGATGTGTAAACACAGATTACAAGGCGGGATATTATTATATAGATAATAAGATTATATTAAAGCAGCAACAAAACAAACCTTCAAAACAGCATTAAATTGCGGATTATTGTCTTGAATCAATCAAACTCTGCCAAGATGGCAAACACGTCTTCAGGATGAGGCCTGCTGCTGTTTGTCTTCATATATTTGTATTCTTTCAGAGTAAACTCACATATTCAACATTAACTTTACTTTTGTTATAGACTCAATGTAATGCTTTTCTGCTTTTCTTCCTCCTATTTCTTTCCTCCTTTCCCCCTTTAATCATCCCTATTCAAAGGAAGACGTACTGTAGCTCCCTCAGCACAGAAAGCCCTCATGGCCGGAGTCTCCCTCGGCTTCTATTTACATTGGAGGGATCCGTTTTAATTTCAATTTATGTTATATTACACAGCGCGTCAGCTGGGCTTTAAACATCAGTTTCATAGAAAAATCATTACATTTGGCCCTTCTGAGGGGGCGCGGGGTAATTGTTCCAAAACTAGTCTCGAGTGGAGGTCCTTGGGAGACAGGCTCTCTTTGTATGCTGTTTGTTTTTCATGTCAGTTTAATTAATCACCCACGTATCCATTCACATTCCAGCTCCGAACTCCTCTTTGTGTCGTGTAACAACACAGGGGAAAAGGTTTCTGGGCCTGATTGGATGGATTTTAGCAATAGTTTAGCGAGCTCAGCCAATCAAGAACGAGTCTGGTGGTGAGGCGTTTACTGGAGCTGGTCTGAAACTGTCTGGAAAAAAAGGCAATAACTTTAGATTTAACACTCCAACAAAATCTAATTTCAACAATGTCTTCTTAAACATATTTCATCTAATATAAAGAGAATAAAATCTGGATTCCTATAATAGCGCCCCTTTAACACCCCGGGTGTCTTTCTAGAGGTGAGACAGGTTAACAGAAATGTTGGAGTGGAAGTTACTTGTGATTAATACAGTCTTCTATAATGTGGCTGCCGATCAGTTTGCTATTCTTAGATGGCTCAACAGATTTGCCAAATGTTTGGCACAAACACCCTCAGTTGCTCCAATATCACACAAATGCTTCTGGAGCTGTAAAGTTCTTTGAAAGACTCTGAGCACTTTTAATCAGTTTTTCAAAAGGGAAACTTTTCTCCTTCTGTGGAACACTGACAGCTGCTGAGTACACAAGTTCGAATTGCCAGCACTTCTATTAGACAAAAAACCTTGAGTGTGATCAAAAGAACATAAATTGAATTTTAGGTCCATTTGGTTGGTAGTTTAGAACAAGGGCAAGATCAAGGTGTCCTTAACCACTGCAGCATGCTGCTTCTTTTTCCACAGTTGAAATCTCTTCCCTTATTATTCCTAATCAAGATCAAATGTGAAAATCAAAAGAAGAAAATCTATAATTCTTACAAATTGCTGTTTCTTTCATTTCCAGACGAGTCACAGTTTAAGCTTTGATATATCTGATACATCCATTTTCATTAAAAAAACATTTGCAAACAGGCGTATGGCTCTCCGGCAATCCACCGGGCCCACAAATGTCCTCACGAGGTTTGACCCCTGTCACAGTGTCGGCGTGAGAGACAATGCACGGCTTCTTCGCCGTCATTTGTCTCCCGGATGCCCACGCGTGTTGACAACATAGACTTAACCTCAGGAGCTGGTGTCACGCTGATGCCATTAATATTTGTCCAAAAGGAAGCCTCTTTGTCACTGATAGCCGCAGCAATCTGTCTCATGTTTACGCTCTGAGGGAGGAGCGGTTGATTTGGTCAAAGTGGTTTAAAAGCTCTGGGCAGCATCTCTTTGAACCAAACCAGTGATTGTCCTTTGTGCTATCTGTTAATAACAGCGTCTGAAAGTGTGCAATCCAAATACGTAATATTTAGCCTGCAAATTGTAATTACTATAACTGTCTGTGTCAAGGTATCAAGCATTTCACAGATTGGTGTTGTGCAGCAGGTGGTAAAATTCAACGTCAACCTGTATCAAGCCCAGCGTGATATTACTGCACAGTAAAAAAATAAAAAATAAAATCATATTAAAACAGCGTTGGAAACTATTTTCTGATATCAGAAATATATTAGGGCCTGACAGAACGATGCAGGGAGCAGCTACCGACGTCAAAATGTTTGCTAGGTGAGGAAGCAGAACAGAGGGATCCAAAGATGCGTTGTATGCAGTTAGTAAATCTCAGCAGATGCTTGCATTTTAGCTGAGATCTCCCTCCCTCTCCCTGGGCAGATGTTTGGAGCGCTTGATGTTTCACGGCTCCACCGTGCAACTAATGACTACGGCACATAACCTTATTTCACCCCTCCTGTTCACGGGCCTTTTGAAAGGTAACAAAGTAAAGCAGAAAATCACGTCGCGGCGTAAGAGAACACGCAGCGCTTGTTTACCGCGTACTCGTCAGTGTTGAAGGGAACGGAGCTCCACGTTAATCTATACTCTGACTTCTCAGTTGCTGTAATTAATGGAAACATGTTGTGCTTCTACTTCCAAAAGTCTATTTCCCCAAGTCTTATTTATCCAAGAAAATGATGCTGAGTCTGTTTGCTCTTCCTCAGCAACTTCACATTAATACAGAACGACCCGAGAGCTGCTCAGCACGATTAGAGTTTTCTACTAACGAGCAGCTCCGGAGAGGTTGGGGGTTAGGGGCCTTGCCCAAAGAGCCACCCAGATCTTTCCAGGTGATTGAGGGATTTGCACCATCAATCTTCCAGTCAGAGGGCCTTCTTCTCCAACCGTCGCCTCGTCTCGTGCAGAATTTACATTCGGTCTCCAGCTTGCGAGCAGCACATTATCCTCAAAACAGTTTACTCCTCACCGGAGGATTGGAGTCTCTTCATTAAACTCTTACATTTATCCTTCACTGAGCTCCTATATAGATTCCTCTTTCATAGAAGGTCCCTTTGGGCACCGGCAACATCTGTTTTCTCTCTCGCCGTCCCACTAGACACGTAGTGATGTACAATACGCACCACCTAGAACAACAACGTCTCAAACGCACTTCCCCGTACATGCAGTGAGCCGTTAATCTCGGTGCCCATGTACATTCGCTAGCCCAGCTCACTTTGTAGACGAAAGCTTCTGCAGGATGAGCCCCCCGGAACAAATCCAGCATCTTTGCCCCATCTGTAACGCCTCTTACGCAAAGCTGCGGACCCCTGCTGTGCGTTCACATGTATCCCCGGCACAGAGTTGGCCTTATTTCTCTCCGACGAGAGAGAGAGAGAGAGAAAAAAAAGAGAAAAACAGAGTGAAAAGAGAGCAAAAACACACGGTAGTAGGTCAGAGGTCGCCGGGGAGTGATGAATGAGCAAATAAATATGTGTCCGGGATCTGGGCCTCCGAGAGAGGCATTCTGTTCCACATTCCGCTAGTCCGGGGATGGAGCTCGCCACAGGGTTCCTCGGAGCAGCACATGGGACGGCGGCGAAGGTTTACCCCGTGCTCCGAGCTGTTCCATAAAGCATCGGCGGGGGGAAAATACTTGACAGGCCCGGCTGTAATTCCACACGGTGTGTTTCACATTGGCCGTGGCTGTTGTCATGTTGTTCTACTCCCGTCCCAGCGCACACCACCGCGAGCTCAGCGCCTCTTTATGCTCATCTCATGTGTCTCACAGGATCGGGGTTGGACGTCTCGAACACGGTCTGGGTTTCAGCGGACACCGAGCTACTGGTTATTTGTAGCCCGTTTCAACACGGACACAGTCTTGCACCGACCCATCTGTCATGGTGTGTTTTTGCCCTTCGCAACCTCTCAAGTTTCACCTGCTGTCAGATCAAACCTGCTCTGATGAAAGCTTAGTGGTCTGGTGCCCTCTATTGAAACACCGTGACCCGTTGGGTTTAGTGACACAGTGATTTATATTAGATATTATCTTTGCTCTGAAATGTACCGTTGTTAAGTAAAATACTCCTGCAGTAAATTCTGTGAGAAAAGTTTTAAAAAATCTATCTACAAGTTAAAGGCCGTGGCTTGAGCTCCTGTGACGGCAAACGCCCAGGCTGCTGAAGTATCCTTGAGCAAGACACTTGGGGGGTCAATGAGTATCACAAAAAGGACTGTAAGCCACACAGGTCCATGTCCATGTGGTGTCTCTTAATGGTGACATTTGGTTTAAAATGTAGCATTGCTGCCAAGAGAGAAAACTGGCAACTCCCGTTGATAACCAGCATGGAGTCTCCAATATCATCAAACTGGCCTGCTGGGCCGAGCCATTAAGGCCTCGCGCCAGACACCGAATAAGGACTAAGACCTTCGATGACTGCATTCACCGTCCAGGAAAGGGGGGTTTTCTAGTGCCAGCTCGTTGGCTAATCCGTTTGTATGGTATTCCTTCATTTACCACTCGCTGAGAAAAGGTGCTAAAAGATTTCCCCCTCGCCCGGTGAGAATCCTGCTCATCCGAACCTGGCATTCGGTCAGTCGGTCATTCGGTAAAGGCCTGCCAGAGTCCCCCTTGGGTGCTAATTTAGGTGAAGAGGTGCCTGAGGAGGGGTGGGCATAAGAACATGCCAAGAGATTATCAGTTCATCGGAAAGGCTTTGCGGACTCACGGAGAGGTGAGAAGAGAGGGTGGCATCGATCCATCACAGAGGGAAATGGAGAATGCAGCGAAGATAGATACAGCGTACAGAGGAAGCCATTACAACTTGATGCCGTTGGCGTTCTCTGCTCTCATAGAAGAATTCTATTTCATATTTCTGAATACAAATGATAGAATATTATAAATGTATGATAAAAAAAACTCTAAAATAATAATATCCACCAATCTGATGTAGATATGTGTGGGTGGAGAAGTTGAACACTGGCCCTTATTGTTTCTAAGGTAGGAATTGTGGGCTTGGCTGTGAATATAACGGTACAATCTATGATAAAAAGCTATTCAACAATTTTACAATTTTTTTTCTCCTAAGCAGCCCTTTACTTTGCAGTTGGGCCCAAAAAGAAGAAACCACTGGCCCATATAGAAGAAACCACCTGTCAAGTAGCCACTTTCTTGAAGCAGCAAAAAAAAAAAAGTGAACTCTACATTTTCTAAGATGGAAGGAAAAGAAAGTTCAAATAAACTACAGAATGCTCTGAACAGTCCACCCACTGGAGGAGGAATCAAGGAGGATATCCATAACATAGGCCCCTGTGTTGAAATAAGCCTCACAACATATTTTCACATCCAGCCGAGGTCACCCCCCGGAGAAATGTATATTTAAATGTCCTTTAAAAGTACGGCGCAGAATGTTTTACTTTCTGAAGGGAAAAGAAAAGTTTATTTAGTTCTATAAAACATCGCCTAGATATTAAGAGTGCATTTCCAAAATGATGAATCCATTTTGGAAAATCACGTCATGAAGTTCATCATTCAAAGTTTCAATATCTGTAAACTTCTCATTTTGGCAGCCATGTTTTTAAAAGTACCAATAAATGTTAGAATTTGGTGCAGTCAATCATTTTGTAATATATCTCAATTTGAAATAAAGGTTTTACAGCTGTATATTACCAATGTTGGTTTCATTCCCCAAAAGATGATACATGTCTTCAACTTAAAAAAGTGCAACGTTTCATTCAAAAACAGTATATCTCCATTTGGGGGGAAATGGTACATTTATGGAACGGTGCTCAATATTTCAATCAACTGATTATATATTTAAGATATTACTATTTTGTAAGTAATTGTATTAAAATGAATAATACTGTTAATTCCATAATAATCCATAGTTTTACCTTCATGCCAGAAATCATTTTGTCACACATCTTATTTTGGATTTCAACTCAAAGTTAATCTTGCCAAGCACTTCTCAAACTTCTGCAATGTCAAAGTCAGCCCAAAATGAACTTTACAGATGAAGATGCTGTCCAAGATTATTGATAGATATCATTATTTAAACATGATGCACGGCAAAAACTGCAGAGTCAAACATTTTCACATCAGCAGATTACCCTTGATAACGTCAGAGAGGCGAAAAGAAAAAAGTTTCTCCACGCCGAGAGAGCCGAGACGTCCCGAGCAGGGAGGAGAGCGATCTGGAGGGACATGAGAGAAATTGCAAACCATTCAACTTTCAAATAAATGAGAGATATCAAAATGTGTAGGAATGATGTTTTATGTAAAACATGGACAACACTGCGCTAAATAGTTTCCCTGCCATGCAGTAGGGCTTTGGCCAGCAAGACGATTTGCTCAGAAACCTTTTTCTCTTCAAAAGTATAATCCTGAATACTTGAATATGCTATCAATTTGTTGCGGGTTAGTTCCAGTGTGTGTTTTTGGCAAGGGCTTTTGTGGGTGGCAGACAGACAAGTATGAACAGAGAGAGAAAAAAGTTCATGAAAAAAAGAGGAAAAAAAGCAGAGTATTTTGGTCTTGGACAGCAGAGCAGTAGTTAGGAAGCAGCTACAAGAAGCCGGCTCTCCCTCAAGTAATGAACTGGGCCTCTTTTTTTTTTTTTGCGGGGGAGCTTTTGTTGCCAATTTGGTGGTGCCCGTGGGATGCCGGGTTTTTTTTTTTCTCCCTCTTCTATTTTTCCTCTCTCCATCTTAAAGTAAAATCACCTGGGATGCAATTAATTAATTAGAATCAGTGCACCAGGGTGGGAGGGGGTGGGGGGTGAGAGGGTGGGAGGGAGGGGAGGGTGCACGCATGTGTTTTCGTGGCGCGCTGTGGTCGATGTGTTCCGGGTGATTGGGATTAATAACAGGGGGCCAATTTGAACTGGGAATCAGTGTGCTTAATAGACATAGGGGAGGGGGTGGTGCGGGGGGGGGGGGGGGAAGTGGAAGTGGGGGGTTCAAGGGTGTACGGACCCCCCACACCCACGGCCATTGGAACAAAAGGGTCTTTGTATTGGACGTGGGGAGGAGGAGGAGGGGGGGCCGGGGGTGGGGGAGGGGGGCAGTATTACAGCATGCACTTCACTCCAGTACACCAGATCCCGCTTGCAGTAATCACACAGGATCATTTATGGCAAACGTCTTCATTTCAGATGAGTAAATATAGAGAGAGTCCACTATTTCCATTGTGGAAATTGGGATGTTTCCATGCATTTGACTGTAAAAAGCCATCCGACACCGTTGAACACTCTATCACCCCTCCCCCCCACCCACCCCCCCTTGTAAGCTAACTCACCCTGCAAAACCAAGGTGAGAAGAGGTGGAGACCGCTCTGGGCTATGGCGCGCTATCAAAATGCTAATACACTTTATAACAGCTCTGCTGCAACACACCGCCGACAAGTTTGGAATTTCAAATCTTCTCTTAAGCGGTTCCTCCTCAGGAAGTGAGGGCACGTACGCGGTACATGTGCTCCGGTTTAGGACCGCCCAATCAGTTTGCTCTGAAATCCTGAAATTACTACTCTCGGCTATGCAATCAGAGCTGTGGTCAGCGGGTTGATGGTACGGCAATGATATAAGCTCGAGCCATGATCAGGCTTTGAGGATGTTCACTGGTGTTCGTGAAGAGAGAGAGAGAGAGAAACCCAAGAGGGAAGAATTTAATCGACTTCTGCGGTGTCTTGGTTGGTCTATCATACAGGACAAATACTGTACAGCTTAGTGCCCCGCTCATACATGCTGTATCTCCAAATCAATGCCGAGCCGGTGTTATTATTATCTCATTTAATGTGTGGAAATGTCTTCCTGCGCCGGGGTCCGCCAGGTGTCCGTCAGGAAATGACACATTTATGACACCGCGAGACAAAGAAAACAATCCAAGGGCAGGGAGGGGGGGGGGGGGGGAGAAAAAAACAACAACCCATTTACAGGAATCAAAGAGTTCAGCACTTTATGATGGCACAGCCCAAATCAGTCACACTGGCACAATGACAGCCTATATATAAACCTAATGGAAATGAAAACACTAAACCAAAGGAAGCCTACTCGTAACTTCCTTCCACCTGGTAGTCCGTAACGAAGGCTGCACACCAACACAGCCAAAGTCCTGACCCAGAACCGCTAATACTGGATAATATATAGGAGCTGTAAGCATCGCCGGGGTCTCACTTTACCCAATTAAAATGAATGACGGGGGGGGGGGATTCTACTCAACCCTGGCTCGGGACCCGACTGCGCCTACAGATCCCGACGCAGATAAAGTGTTAGGATTACGTTTCCCCCAGATTTAACAAACAGAGAGGATTCAAGGGTTCGAGCATCAGAAAGGGAAATGTGTTTCGCAGTGTTTACCACATGTTTGAACTGCAATTCATATTTGGCAGGATTACGCGGCGCGTGTTGATAAATGGATGTGTCTAAGTGGAGTAAAACATCACCGCAAACCATCATCATTTTGGGAGATCATTTTCTTCGTGTAGCTTCTCTGACTCACAGACAGGGGGGGGGGGGGGAATAAACATTGGCTTTTATCGATGATGTTTTTTCGTAGGTTGTGTCTCTGTGGAAATTGGACGGCAACCTCAGCGGGCGTGCAGAGAAATGCAGTAAATGTACTACCTGCAAAAAAAAAAAAGCGGCATACATCGCGTATATATAGAGCCTGCTGTACTTCACAGAGCAGCGGCTGTAACATGAATACGCATGAAACAGAAAAAGTGCATTAGCGGGTCGCCTTCCTGCAAGCTTCCAGCACCCACACATCAACCCCTTGTTGCCTAAGTAGGAAAGTGAACTTGAAGGGCTCTCCATCTTTACTCTGTGTCGGTATGCGCACGTACGAAACCCCCGCTGTCGACGGCTCTTCCTCCCTTCCGCTGACGTTATTGAGGTTTTTAATGTGGTGTGCGTGAGATCGCTTTAAGGTTGTAAAAGAGATCAAAGCCTGGGAGAGGATATGAACCTGGGCTGCTGGGCATTGTTACCAGTGGAGTGTGGGACGCGGAGAGACAGAGTAGAATACAACCCCCCCCCCCTATGGATACGACTGCACCACGAAAAGCTACACAACATCTATTTCACAATCTCAGTCAGCTCAACGCTTATTTTTCTTTATATGTTTATACACTTATTAAGAAATTGAAACACATTTTATTAAGAATTTGCTCCTTAACATTTTCCCTCACATGTACTGTAACCCTCCAGTTACGGGAGGGTCTCGCTAGCCCCGCCCACTAAGGCAAGGTGCGTTCAGTTACACGCCGCTGCGCCATCCACGAAGCTTCATGCCAGGCTCCACGAATATGTCCACGGTATTACCAAGGGGCACATGAAGCAGTGGGGCAGGAAGTGATTCTGCCACTGTTAGAGAGAGGTTTGCTCTCCGGGTGTACTTGCAGGCGTTTGAGTTTGAGAGAGGAAGCAGAGGAAGGAGAAGAAGAAGAAGAAGAAGTGTTGTTGTTTTCTGCCGACAGGATCTCAAAGGAGGTGCTTATATTTGGGGAAGCTCGACCACTTGACAGACACAACTGTCAGGAGGAGCAGCGCCGCTACACTCTGCAAACACTCTGATTAACCTTCCCTGACCTCCCCCCCCCATCCTCACCCCTCTCTCTGCCCTCCTCCCCCCTTTGATTTCCACTCCACTCTTTCTTTTTCTTTTCCCGCCTCTCGCTCCCGTCCCAAAGTGCTCGCTCTCCTCTCTCATCCGGAGCCCCCCCACCCCACCCCCCCCCCCCCCGGTGTCTCACGCTGTCACACCTTACCGCAAACGAGCGGCGGTGTGAGATGCGCGCACAGCCGGAGAAAACAGGAAGCCGCATGGGAGCCCCTTCAACACCGGACCACAACACCGTCCTAATTAGCCTGGAAGCTAGCTAGCTCCGCTTCGCCCACCTGATCCCCGTGTCTGGAGGTTGATTACATCCAGTGCGGAACCCTTTACTCTCTCACTTTCCTCTCTGTCTGTCTTTCTCCTACTCCTACTGCACACAAACACAACACCGTCTCTCATATATACGCCCGTGCCCTTGCGGTCCATTCCCGGTATAATACAACACGCACATAGGCTGTGAACCCAGCGTGCAAGGAAAAACCTCCTGCCTTCGTTCCGGCAGGTTTCTATTTGTGTCTTTCCTGGCAGCAATTTCTTCTTCTTATCACATTTGACACGACAGGTGACAATACACTACAGCAGCATGTCTGCCGTTCCACCGGGAGAAGGGAAATATCCGCCTTTTCTCACAGCCGATGCATTTTGATGACGCCGTAAACTATTAATTATGCCTCCGGTGTGCTCTCGTCGGGGTTTTTTGTCGCTATCTCGTCAATACGAGGCCTGATGAGGAATTTCAGCACGCAAAACTAATTCCATCCCTGCAGCCGGTACGAGGCGGTCACCGGCGCACAAAGGGAGCAGAGAAACAAAGTGTGTCTGCACTGTGTAACAATGGTTAGCAAACATTTGACGGGCGATAAAAATGTTAATTTCCAATTCAAGCTAATATGGCAGAGTGTCTGTTAATTATCTTTGTGTGCAGTTGGGCCACATGGGAGGACTGCTATTGAGTTGAAAGGTTTTTAAATGAGGCATTTAGGACACGCCATAAAGAAGCTATTAACTGATTTGTTCTCTATAATATGCTTTTAGTTCGTCCATATGAAAACTTACAGATTCTCTCAGAAGGCAGAGCAAAGCCTGAATAGCTACAAAGGTTGGCCTCTCCCTAGCGTGAATGGAAGTGGCTTTCACTGACTTTGCTGTCAACCTTTTCAAAAGTCATTTTTTAAAGTGTCATATGCAATTAAGGTAGTCGTTACGGCACGTACCGCAGAACTGCTCGACGCGTTTAGCGGCGGGGTGTGAAGACTTTGTCGCTTTGTCGGGTGAGCGTAACCCAGAGGCCCGTGCGCACGCCAACACGCACAAATCCATCGTCTTTTCAACCGCACATCACTAATATTTGACCTAGACACTCACATTCCACCTTAATGCAAACTAGCCAGTCTCAGAGCAGAACAGTGCTATATACTTAGAGATGTCTCACGAGCACAAACGCACGGGCGCACAAAAACACGTCCAGAATGCGAAGTACTCCAAACCCAAGAAGCAGTCAGACTCTGCAGCGCCGCATTCGTCCTTGTGCACACACACACACACACACACATTCACTTGCTCCATATTTGCTTCAAACTCTGCCCACAGAAATTCCATTTAAATTCTGCCTCCAACAAGGTTACACAGTAATATATGTAGAAAACTGGAGAGAAATGTGTCTTTTGTGTCAGAGAATGGCGCTGAGAGAGAGAGAGAGAGCTTTGGCCACAACACGTTTGGCGGGAATTATGTGAGGTTAGCGAAACCAAGGTCACTTTTCATTAACTAGTCTGTGGTTTTCATGTTTGATTCAGCAGGACCCGTGTGACTGTGACTTTACAAGAGCAGCACTCTTGACATCCTTCATGTTTTTACGCAATTATCTTTTTAAAATGTTTCATTTTTCATGATGAGTTTCCAATATTTACAAAGTACGAATCACAGAAAGTTTCACCTGGTTTCAGCTAAACTAATAAATCATTCTTCATTTCAGTGAAAACAAGAAATATATATAAAGAGGCAACTGTAGAGTATAAAGTACAATATGATACATTCATTCATTCCACTATTGTTTTATTGAAGGGGTTAGTTCATTTTTAATACAGTTTTGCTAGAGGTATATATATATTTTTTATTTTCAATCACAAAATGTGTTAGGTCACACTATTGCGTATGAGAGAAACGTATTAGTGAAATTAATTTTCATACGCAACTAATACGTTTCTCTCATACGCAATAGTGTGACAGGGCCCCCAGCGTATGTCAGCGTATGACCAGCGTATTCCACCTCAACATTTTTAAGCATGCTTAAAAATGTTCAGCGTGTTCAGCGTATGCCAGCGTATGCGACCGTGCTTGAAACGTATAAAACCTATGCCTAACGTACCCCTAGCGTATGTCAGCGTATACCAGCGTATACCAGTGTATGAGTGTTTTTTTTTCATACGCTGGCATGCGCTAGTCCGATACGCAATAGTGTGACAGGGCCTTTAATATGCTTATACCTCCTAATATCACTAATATCCATTGGGATCTTTTCTTCCAAACTTTAGTCTCCCAGAATATTTCAAGTTTTTCACACTTCACAAATCCACTTTATCTAAATTGCAATGTTGGCACTCAGAACGAGTGTTGGTATTAAATTCCACCCCCCCCCACCCCCCCCCCCCCCTCTCTCACATCCCCACACAATAATTGATGTTTGCCATTCAGCCAGTAAATGGTATTAAAAAGAAACGCAGCGTTACGGGTCTCCCACCGACACAGCTCAACAAAGCATCTCTTTATTTGTCCAACTATTAAGAAGTTATGGGTGGATGGAATTAAGGAGGGGGGGGGGGAGTGGGCTAACACTCTGGCAGTGTTGGCTACGAGAGCGGCCAGGCGCCCTCCCTGGTCATGTATGCTTGTGTGTGCATGCACAATAGAAATAGAAATGTAGAAAGCTTTGATCCATGTGTGCGTGCAAGTGAGCTGTGTGTGCGTGTGTGTGTGTGTGTATTTGTAAGCAAGCATGTTGTAGGTGTTCCCATGTTGTTAAAGGCTGGAGGTATGGCTCCACGGAACAACAGGCCTTCAGCTGTCAACACCGCTACCCGACCACCAACACAGCTGCTTGAGGGTACACCACAACGCACTACACACTTCAAGTCCACCAAGCACTACGTCTAGACCGAATGTGTGTGTGTGTGTGTGCGCGCGCACGTGTAGCTATTCATATGAGTCAGGTTTATAGTCTGTGTGTGTCTCATTGTGTACATGCGCGTGTGTGTATGCGAGAGCGCCTGATGTGATTTATCATTTTGGGTGGTAGTGGTGGAGGTGCGAGGGCTGAGGGGGGTTAAACCTAGCTTGTTTGAAACAGGCTTAACCCCCGGCTCTCATGTGCACTGTGTGTGAGGCCGGCTCACATTTTGCTCTCCCCCCTCACGTTCGCTCCGCCGAGCGGCCGAGGACCGCCGGGGGACAGCTGAAACCTGAGAGGGTTTCCCTGCTCCTCCAAATGTTTTTGGCCAGAAACGCTCTTTGCTTTTTTTTTTTTTTTTTTTTTAATGAAATATCCATCCAGACACGAGCTGCTTTGAGTTTCCGATGCGTGAAGCGTTTCAGCTGCTCCTCCGTCTGAGAAGTGTGAATTCAAACATACGCTCGCAGAGAGCTGCTGAATCTCGTTTTGGAAGCCGCCGCTCTCCCAGCAGGATTCAACCCGAGGTCCCTCAGCCGGTCTGCGAATGGTATCAAGCTAACAAGGAGCCTCGCCAGGCTTTCAAACGTCTCCGCCAGGACCTTTTGCTGCCAAGCAGACAGACGGGACGAGGCTCGTGTCGCACCTGCAAGGTGTGTCACGGCATAGTTAAGGCATTCTCTGCAAGTACATGTGGGTCATGCACAGTGTGTGTGTGTGTGTGTGTGTGTGTTTGGAAGGGAGTCAGTGGGATATTTCCATTTGTTATTCCAGAGTGTGGCTAGTCTAGCAGGTGTTGTTTGAGACGACCAGGGAATAGTCTCATTCAGGCTCAGAATTGACAGCAGACTGGACCGAGGGAAGTGGGATATGGTGCTTTTGAACAATGAGGAAGTAGATTACTGCAGTTCGGTCCAATAGCTTCGTCCCTAGAAGACCACGACGGCTGGAAGTATTGAAACATTTAGGGCATTTAGCCAGCATATTCACCGATCGACACAAGATATTATGATTCAAGGGTCTGCGATAGAAAATACACAAAAGATGCAGAATGGTAAAGTAGTATTTGTTTCAACCTCAGAGCACCCGGTAGGTGGGATCATATCAACATAATTCAGATGGCGTGCAGTTAAGCTGTCATGTAAATCGTCACAGAAAAACACACTAAAGACTTCCAAAACGTTTCCTTTGATTCTCTAAGCTTTCTGCACTATATTTTGCGGTAAACCCAACCAATCTGGGACCCCAAGTATGATGGGTTAAAACAAAAGACTGTTTTGCAAATGCTGCAGGTCTGCAGAGCTGCAGGCAGGAAGCCGGTACAGCATCCATCCCTAAACTCCAGTTTTTCTTCGCATGACAGCTAAACATGCTAATCTCTGTTTGTTCCCTTGTCTTTTCTCATTTCCTGTTGGGTTTGCTGGATACTGTAATTTTCCATGTGGTGTTGACACAGAGAAACCCTGCCTTGCCCGCAACCAAACAATAGTGTATTATTTTCTAAAAGGCACTCTTAACAACTTTTCGTTTTTTTTTCTTCTTCTTGCTGTTTTTGTTTATGTCACTGTTTTCCCCCATTCTGGTCGTAATTACTGTCCGTTTCCTCTGTTTTTCTGCTCGCTCTCTCCCCTCGTCCTCTCCCTGCTTATGCTTGATGTGGCTGGGGAAGAGATTGGGGGTGAGATGGGGTTAAAAAGAAAGAAAGAAAGAAAGAAAGAAAAGGACAAATAAACGAAAGGAAAGTCAACCCAAAAAGGAAGTGTGTTTTTCCCTGTTTGTGTGTGCTCTAGCCCCTGCAAGCATATCTGCCTACCTGTATGTTTCTGACTCGAGTGGAGTTTGAAAGAGAGGCATTTCCTCAAAAGCCTACTCGTGTTTGACAGTGCTAATGGGAGAGAGACGTCAACGAGACGCTGTTGGTGCATCCCTGACACCGCTGGAGTAAACGTCCTATCAGTGCTGCCTGTCAAGAGAGGCTGGCGCAGGAGCGTTGCCAACGGACAGGCGCTTTGGAGTAGCTCCGTCGATCTGCACACGAGGCATAACTGTGCAGAGCCGCTCTCGCGTCCTTTTGTTCCTGTTGTTTTTGTTTGGGCTGTGCATTTCTTTGCAGTCCAGGCTGCACGGTTTCCTCAAAAATGAATTGATTTGCAGTTTGTCGGGACGACTTCATGAACCGCTTTAGATGTTGCATCGTCAGTGTTCTGGGTAGAAAGTGTTTTCTAACCCACGGATCAAGACAAACCTTTGAACACGTGGTGCAAAACATGAAAACAAACACGAATTGCTCGCATTGTTTTTTCCTCAAATATTAAAATCTTGACATTGTGGAGTTTCTGCAGAACATTGATGAAGTATTGGTGCTGAAGCTACAGTACTGGCGCTGACCTCATACATAACCCTAACCCTTCACCGCAGTGTCATTCCAACTGTCCGCAGGGCCGTAAAATCACTCAGCCCCCCGAATCATCCCCACTATGTTGCTCTAGCTGGACTTGTCATCATATTGTAGCGACTCTGATTGATATTCCTGTGGAAAGGAGCTGCCAGACAAGCTCGGGCGTATTCTACAGGAGCTTACCAGTATAATGTGCATAATTCACCGTGCTCATCGTGAGCCATCCGCTGCACTTCAGGATGATCAGCCGTGAAAATGTGGCACACACATTCTCCGAGCGTTGGAAGTTCTGCATCCTGCAGATTCTCATGTCTGCTTCCATGAATATTCCAGGGCCTTTCCCAGGGCTTCTAATTACGGCTTGGAGTTCCTCCGTTCGCTCAGGAGGAGACAAACAGACACAGCTGGAATGTGAAAGATGCTCTATGTGAGGTGGAGGAAATGAGTTGGGAAACATGATTGCCGTGCTCCAGGGAATACATCGTTTCATGGGATTGTAGGGCCTAGGGTTCCTCACGTCAGTCAAGATAAGCAAACACTGTGATCAACGGCTGGTGTGGTAAGACTCTGAGGGTTTGACCGGGACAGAACTAAGAGGGGCAAAATAAATCATAAAAAAAACACTTTAATCGCTGCACTAATGTGCAGGAATTGGTGTCTTGGTGACGTTAGTGCAAAGACGCATCCACACCTCAGGCCAGCACAGACCCCGGCGGCCCAGCAACTCCCTGAGGACTGAGCAGCAATACCGTAGTTGAGAGGAGAATGAGTTGAAGGATTTCTGTACTATATTATCCCTGGACTAATGCTACTTCATTGCCAATGTTAACTCACCGGCACGCCAACGCGCAGTTATGCTGCTAGGTAACCTTTATCGGTTGCACTGATTTGACTTGAATCAATATAACAAGACCCAAAGGAAAACAAGGTGTTGTGGCGAAATGAAACAGGCAACAGACAGTATCTCAGCCAACAATTCAAGCTAGCACTCACAGTATCCTCCATGTTTTATTGAAAACCAGAGGCTGCTTAGTGCAGTCCGTCACAGGTGCGGGGGAAATGGCAGCATGGTGCCACGCCATGACAACTGTCAAAAGGGAATAGGAAGGCCCAGGCACAACCTGGCAGCCTGAGCTGTCGAGGCAGGCAGGGAAAGTACATGTTAGCCTCAGTTTTCAGATGAAGGATGGGCAGGAGCGCGGGCGCACTGGTGACGGCTATACAGGGGCAGCCCCTAGTCAACCTCACGTCTCCAGCCGGTCACACTTGGTGGACCGTGGCTCTCTCACCCAATCCCTCAGAGTCCCGGAGGAGCCCGGTTGACAGCTCCTTCGCCGGCCCTCGCCGTCGTCGAGAGCCGGCAACAGGTGCCAGCAGGATTTCTTGGAGCACGCTTGTTTCGAGTCCTCCGAGAAAGTCCAGCCTGGTGTGTTTTTTTTTTTTTTTTATCCTCTTGGAGAAAGAAAACTGTTACAGACTGTGGAGCCGTACATCCCCGACAAGGACGCACTTGGAACCGACTAACTGTCATGTGATGACCTGAAACAAGGAAGTACATGAGACGGCAAACCCTTTCACTGTTTAGCAAATGCATGCCCATATAAGGACTCTCTATAAACGGTGCTTGCACTAAACATCCCATGTTCAAAATAATTTCAACCTGCTTCAAAGGCCAGAAAGCAACATTTCTTTGTGGCAATCCAACAAACCGTGAACGGCGGCGCTTTGAAGTCCAAACGGTCCCCTTGTTATCATTCCTGCATATGAATGTGTGTCCTGACTGATCTGACTGATCCCTTATGAGTAAGACCACGCAGGCATAAAGATGAAAAGGGCACGGTTACTCCCGCCCCCCCAGCTGAAAGTCTTCTGTGTCTCAGATAACCCCTAAAATCCCTGATGGATTTGGAGGGAGTGAGTGCAAGTGGCTGTATGAAGTTGCTGCTCCGCTGTACAATGTCTGTGTTGGGTTTCAGATGAGGCGGGAGGAGGCCAGCTGGGAAGGTTGTACGCCCATATACACCCATATACGTCTTTGTTTGATGCCCCTACTTTCTTTAATTGGCGCAAGAAGTCAGGGAATTATGATTTTAACTAAAACAAGCTGTTTCTCAGAAGGATTTAAAGGTTGGCCATAACTTTAGTCTGTTAGTAAGCAAACAATTTACAGTAAGCCTGTTGTCTTTTACCATGTTGTAACATCTCTATTGTCTGGAAAATCCATCCTAAAACTGAAACATTGTCAACAAACAGCTGTTGGTGATGTCTCTTTGGTATTCCTGAGTCCATTTTGTTGTTTTTCGTGGTATTGATTGGTATTTCATTTATTCTACCGGGGCTGAATGCAGACGCCACGACCTCTGAAGTGTAGCTACAATGGAGTTTGATAGCAATCTTCAACATCAGCGGCAAACGTTGTTTTGGTGACAGAGCGCCCGCCTTCAACAATCGTAGAGGGAGGAATCCATCGGAGAAGAGGAAGAGACATATTATTGCTCTGCCACCTGCAGGTACGATCCGCAGAGGGATGATCACACCTTCACGCTATTCATCTGCACACAACTGTGATCGAAAGCAACGAGTTCACGCCCGTTCTCTGGGGCTTGTTGGAAAGTCATTCTGGGAAACGTAGGAAGTCACTATACTGAAGTAGAAATAAACAAGTCGAGGGAAAGCAGGGTTCACCAAAATACCACTCACGAAATAACTCCCAGAATGCACTGAACATCACAAACCGATGATATCTAAGGAAGAGTGGAAGAGTATCTGAGTGCAGGTTTCTCCTTTACACATGGTACTGAAACTCCAGCAAGTGAATATGCATCATGTTGGCTGCATGTGGAAAAAAAACAATGCAGCATTTAGAGAGGCTCGCACTCACAAACAGAACGTCAACTGACCAACACGCGCGCGGCTCGCCAGCCGGTCACGCCTGCACAGAAACTTGACGTAGCGTAAGAAAAATCCAACAGCTTCTTGATTGAGCTAACAGTCATGTAGCTAACAACATGTGCTGTGCAGTTACTGTGGGAAGGTGCCTCGGTGGCTGGAGGCTCTGGCTATTGTATATGTGTGTGTGTGTGTGTGTGGCTGCGGCCCACACACGCTGCTGAACTTGTAAACGCCTGCACCAACATCAAAAGCCTGGCGATCCACAGGCATACTTGATTAGTGAAGGGCAGCTAAAACCTAAAACCTGCAGGGACAGATGGACCCGCGACTGGTACGCCGCGCCGATGCTCGGGATACTTTGAATAACTTTAAGCCGATCCGACGCATGTCATTAACGTAGTTCAACTATTTGATCAATTTCCCAATTTCAATTTCTTTTATCGGCGGTGGAGATATTGCGCAGCGTGTCTGATTACTGCTGCGTTTTTCATTACGAAATATCTTTCCAATTTGGTAATTTTCTTTTCAATCTTGTGGTCTCTAATCTGTTCTCCTGCACCCCTGCACTCCGACTGACTGGACTTTCTTTTGTTATCGTTGAGTCCTTGGTTTTGTTTCTTAATGCTTCATTTGAAAACCAATTAGCTTCTCTCTTGGATTCAATTACCCAAGTGAAAGGCTAGAGCTATCTTGCCTCTGCAATAATAACACAATAATTGTATCCCCCCCCCCCTCCATTGGCAGACTGCTCTTTTAACCAATGTCTGATCCCCTCTGTTGGCCTTGGAGGACTGCATGCTATGTGAGTTGATTCATAGTTCGAGTGATCATATCACTCAGCGATAAACAAAACACAACTGTTGGCCGGGCTCTCCTTTCAAAATCAATGATGTCGGGAACATTTCAAAATGGATTTCTCCTTGAAGACGGAGTGAACGCCTTGAAAATGTGCTCCATATTTCCTCTGCCGTTGGCACAGTTTGACGTGTGTGTGTGTGTGTGTGTGTGTGCCTGTGTGGGCTGGAGAATGTGTGTAAAAAAAATTGTGACAGAAAACGGGTCTGTGTGTGTGATTATGTGTGTGTGTGTGTGTGTGTGTGCGTCATGTGTGTTAAAGAGGAAGTTAGCAGCGGTCAGAATCTGGAAAGCGTCACCGCTCACCACCACCGTTGACGACGTGTGTGTACAGCGCCGGCTCTGCCCTGAAATGGTCTCAGACAGTGGGGAATACGCCTGTAATGAGGTTAAAAGCGAACATAAAGGATATGTTCAGACATAATAATGTGTGCATGTCTTGACTGTTTCAGCACACAGCTCCGCCGTGTTTTCCACTAAGCCAACGTGAGCCGCACTGTTGTTTTTACGGATATAATGAAGGTTTTTCTTCATTCTGGAGGTGAATAAAGTCCCTCCAAGCTCATTCGTTACCTAAATACATATTAAATGCATATTAAAACATTTCAGCTCTTTCCCGACGATTAAGTGTGTGTGTGTGTGTGTGTGTGTGTGTGTTAAAAGGCATCCTTTCCTACATAGCTGATTCAAATATATCTACAGCTTATATATGTGTTGAGGTGCAAAATATATAAATAAATATATATATATATATAAATAAATAAAAAATATATATATAAATAAACATAAAATAAATAAACATAAATAAATATATAAATAAATATATATAAAAAATATATAAATATAAACTATTATTGTGTGTGTTATGATTAACTTTACAATCCCTCACACACACACACACACACACACACAGAAACTTCACACCAGCCGCTCACATGGATTCCATAAGGTAAGGGTAGTAGGTGCCTCGTGGCTCGCTGACCTCAAAACAGTATTCACTTCCTGTATGGGTTGAGGTCGTCTTGACCGGCGTAAATCACCCTTCACCGCGCTTCTATTACACGCTCCGCTTCTGTCACCAGAGTCTCCCCAAACAATTTTCAAAGCTAATTGCTTCCGACATAAACACGCAGTTACCGTGGCGACGTGCGGTTTGGAGTTAAATTAATGCACGAGCGTTACTTAAAGCCGCTCTCCAACCTGAGAGGGGGAGGAGGGGGGGGGGGGAAGGTTTAGCTGGTCGGACCGGGAGAGGGAAATAGCTTAAATGCTTTTGAATGCCGGCTAGCAACACAGAGCATTAACCCACATCTGTTCTAGCATCATTACCGTGTTGAATTAGGTCAGAGAGACTTTTATGAATATGCACATTTTTCATGTCACATTTGCATCACTGAGCGGTTTCACAGCAGCGGCGTCTGTTTACTGTCACACACACACACACACACACACACACACACACACGCTTGGAATTTGAAACGTCAACGCTAACCTTTGGAAGCGGGTCTCGTACGTTCTCGTATTGACAGACGCTGATTGCATTTCAGATTCAAATCGAATGCGAATTGCAAATGGAGTCTAAAGTGAATAATGTTGTCTGTTGTCGGGAGTTCGATCCCGGCAGGATGACGAGGGATGGAGAATACACAGGAGCTGCAGGGGTATGGGGGGGGGGGGGGGGGGGTTACACTCGCCAATGAAAGGAACCTCTCTGTAACGCGTGACCGCTCCTCAACGCGGCCCGGCGACGGCTTTACCAACGCAAACTTTACATGTCACATCAGCAGGGCGGTGATTAAGGCGTGTAAACAGTTTGGATATGAGGAGATGTGCTGAAACACACACCCCCGCCCCCCCCCCCCCCGTGGTCCCGAGGGACCGGGGTGAAAATCAACGAGAAAAATCGTCAGCGTTGAGGGATATAAAAGCAAGCATCCATCTTTATTAAAGTCCCTGGTTTACATTAAGGGTTGTCCTTCCTCCTTGGAGAGTAAAGAGAGTGGACAATAAACATCTGTTGGGAAGAGAGAGAGAGAGAGAGAGAGAGTCTGAAATGAATCACTGGGGCTTCCACGTCTCTCTCTCTTCCTCACTCACACACACACACACACACACACAGAAACAGACACATGCATGCACTCAAATACTCACAATAATCTGTACACACTCAAACATGGAGAAAGTCAGATGCACACATGGATGTAGTGGATGGTCAACCCACCTAAACTTTATGACATTAATACATAGTAAATATATATTTATTTATATATATATATATTATCAAACTGATTCACGTTATATTATTATAAAAAAATAACCATATATTTATTATTTCATGAGAATAAAATAGATTTTTGGCTCATATTGGTAGTTGTACCAACTGGAGGTCAAGGTTTTCCCGCCATTTATTTACCACTACACCACTGCATCCACACACAAACACTCACTGACAACAATGTACACACACACACACACAGGCAGGCACAAGCACTCCACGAGCGTTTGATCCTGCGATAAAGAGAGGGAAATAGATCCTGAAGCCCGATGTCATTAAATCTCCGCTGGTTTATTTGTGTAAGACGCCGGGGGCTCCGGGGCCGAGCGGGGCAGCGGGGGAGTGCCGGGGTGGTCCGCCGTCCGCTCGGTCCCCCGCTCGCTATCGACTGAGCTCTGGAATTCACTCTCGACGGAGAGGTGGGCGGCCGTGGAGAGTGAGCGGAGTGGAGGAGTGTGAGGAGGCTAAATCTGTGTGTGTGTGTGTGTGTGTCCAAAAGGTGTAGTCTATGGAGGGTATGTTAGTGAAAAAAGCAGTGTGTGTGTGTGTGTGTGTGTGTGTGTTTGTGTGTCTGTAAGGCCGTCTGTGGAAAACTATAAGGTGGGTAACTTAAAGAGGAAAGCAGTCTCTCTTTCTGTGTATGTATGGATGTGTGTGTGTGTGTGTGTGTGTGTGTGTGTGTGCATGTGTTAAAAGGGAAAGAGTGTGAGGAGGCTAAATCTGTGAGGAAAGCAGTGCATTTGTGTTTCCAAAAGGTATCGTCTGTGGAGAGTATGGTAGTGAAGAAAGCAGAGTGTGTGTGTGTGTGTGCGTGTGTGTGTGTGCGTGTGCGTGTGCGTGTGTGTGTGTGTGTGTGTGTGCGTGTGTCAGAGTGGCAGGGCTTGTCGGGGTACGTGGCCCATCGTCTCCAGGGCTTAGCGTGGGGGAACATTTGGAGGCAGCTGTTTTTTAGTTGCACTAAATGGAGACGTTGTCCTACGCCGCTAGTGTGCCTCAGATTCTTACCCCCCCCCCCCCCTCCTCCCGATACTTCCTCAAACCCCCCCTGCTTTCCTTACCCATGCTAGGAAGGGAGGAGGAGGGTTGGTGGGGTGGGGTGGGGGGGGTTAGGTGGCAGCCGTCTCAACTCAAGCCATCACCATCCACACTCCCCTAACCCCCCCCCAGCATGCCGACCTCCCCGCTCTCCCCCCCCCCCTCCCCCCCTTTTCCTGCCTGATGTGGCCCTAGACAGGATCTGGTCTCGCACAACTGGCCCGGCCTCCCTCTAAAGTGTCAAAGCGGGTCTTAATTTGAAAGCCCCCCGGGCCCGCCGCTAACGATTCAGCTACGCTTACCACTCAATTATCTTTCCCCGTCCCGCTTTTTTTTTTTCCCCCGCCCCCTCCTGAACAGATTTAACACCGACCCTCGCGGTGGGCATCTCCTTCGCAGATGGCCCGCTTTGCACCGAGGGCCGTACCAAGTCAAAGGTTTGAGGGTTGTTTTTTTTTTGGGGGGGGGGGATACGTGACAGATTAAAAGCAAGTCTGTTAAAAGGGCCATTGCTTGACACAGTGTTTCTCACAGCGGTCGACAGCCCCTCTGGTAGCTATTAGCCTGGATGGGGATTACCCCTTTCACTTTCAGTGGTCAGTGGGAAACAAATAATGCGTTTGCCCTCCAGTGTTTGCTGAAAAACCCCGGCGAGACCTCGAGGCTTGGAAACATTTACGAACATTCAGAACCGCAGGAAACATCCAGAGCAAAATGTTCCCTGCCTCTTTTACCACCCCCCCCCGCCCCCCCCCCTCGACTCCTCACCGGCAATGGCTGTGAAACCAGGGAGCTTGAGAAAGGTCAAAGGTGAGGGAGAGAAAAGCACAGATGACTCTCAGATGGATTAGCGCTAAGTGATCCAGACTCTCTCCTACAATCACAACACCTAAGAGGTCATTTTCACGAGGCGACCGAGATTGGCCTGTTTTGGCCATTAGTACTATACCAGGTAGCTCTACCAGACAGAGGGTACTACACGTTTCATATACTCTGAAACTAAATACTGGAATACTGTGGGAAATGACATTGTGACATTTCATTTTTACTGCTTACTATATTTAGTTTTATTTATTCTTGTTTTAATGTTGGTAGAGAATGCTGTTTTGGAAAGTGCTATATAAATAAAGTTATTATCAGTAGTAGTAGTAGCAGTAGCAGTAGTAGTAGTAGTAGTAATAGTAGTAATAGTAGTAGTAGCTTGCTGAATGCCGCTGACCATTCAGACTGTCCTGAATAACACCGTCAGTATAAACCCTCTGGTGGCCGTCGTTAATCATAAGCACATATGAAAACGGAGCCGGTGGCTTAACGTCTCTTCAACCTAAATGAACTGTGATCCATCATCTGCGGTGTATCTCACTCTTCCTGGAAGAGGACACGATAAGCGAGAGCGCTTATCAAAAACCAAACACTGTACTCATTTGTATCCTTCCAAAATTGCCGAGCCAAGAGAACATTTCCGGACGGAGAGAGTTGATTTCTCTCCCGGTTTATTATCCGTCGGAGTGAGGAGTGATGGATGCGGACACTTTGTGATATTAGGGGATTTTATGAACCTTAAATGGAGCGTGTCTTTAGGAGTGAAGCTGCTATCGAGCCTCGTGATAAAGGCCCCCGGGTTCCTCTCGTCCTATCAGGTTCACTGTTATTACACCGATTCAACAAGTCGTATCAATGGCCACACTCAGACCTCAGGCCTAAATGCTCAATTCCACATTTTTTTTGGATGACTGTTCATACTAGTTCTAGGATGTAATAATACCGATATGAAGTGACGGCGATGTTTTAAAAAGCGATGTCTCATCAGTTTCAGACGTGTTAGTGGTGGTGTGTAGGCTGGATGGAGGCGTCGCCCCGATCGCCGGTGAAGTCGGACAGAATTATGACAACGGTCTCAGTTGGATGGCGTGAGATTGAATTATCGTCATGGCAACAGGGCTGACGGATCCCGAGTGCGGACGCAAGCCCGCATCTGGGTCGCGTGCCTCAGGATCCACGTGGTCCGGCTTGGAATCGGCGAAATGTTCCCACTGATTGGAAAACTGAAATCTGAAGCGGGAGTCGTTCAGCCCGAAGTGTTGCCGTAGTCACAGTCCTCCAGCTCCCCCTCTCTCCTGACGGGCACTTTCCCTCTCTCGCTCCCTCTCTCGCTCCCTCTCTCTCCGTCCGTCTCCTCCTTCCTCCCTCCTTCCTTCCAGACGTCGCCTCTTACACGCCCATTTTCCCAAACCCTCTTCCCTCCCTCAACCCCACGGTTCTCTTCCTCCTCTCGCCATTCCTCCCTCTACCGCACCCCGCCCACTTCTCTAAAGACACACACACACACACACACACACACACACACACACACACACCAAATCTCGCCGGTATCTCTCTAAACCCAATCTCCCTCTATCTCTCTATCATTCACTCTTCCCTTTCCTCGTTGTCCTCTGTCCTATCTCTTCCTCGCGGCCTATCCTCTCTCTGCCGCTTTCTAAAGCCTTCACATGTGGATTTGATTAATGAAGCTAACGCGGCACATACGGCTAAACCGGGGGGGGGGGGGGGGGATGGGGGGATGGGGGGGGGGGGGGGGAGGGGGGGTCGCTGGCAGGAAAGCCGTCTGTTTGTTTCGAGGCTGCAATCCCCTTGTGCCGATTCAGTTCCTGAGCACATTCGGTGAATAAGACCCCATGTGCAACTCTCGCCTGTTGACTTTTCTCTGACAGTGTGGGACAATTTTGCTTTTGTTTTTTTTCAGCAGGAATGTAATAATTTGTAAAATGAAATAAAAATAGACCTTGAGAGTGTTGTGTAACCCGTTTGTGTGCCCTTTTTTTTTTTGCTGTCTAATGGTGAAATGGGCGTCTGCAGTCTAAACAGTGAGAGAATAACTTTTGAAATATTAAAGTAATATGTTATTGTTGGATTTCAGTGCATGGATTTATTAAATGTTAGAGGGGGTTATTCTGAGTCCGGACACTAAAAAAAAAGAGCCAACTTTGGTGTGATGTGTGTTATCTTTACCAGTTACTTCATATATGAGTCTGTTCTTCTCAACATTATCACACTATACAGTTTTTAGTGACAATTTCTGCAGAATTTCCCTTCCTTCCAAAGCCTGGACTTGTATTTATACCTTTTACCCAACTCTCAACTTAATAACTTAGGTGATTTCAAATTACAAGTCCATTGAAGAGGAAAGTTTTTCTGATTCATATTTTATTATTAAAACTATCTTGATGACTTGGTGGTGTATCTACGGGGCTACAAAGCTGCACTGGTCATTTAATGAGTAAAACCATTTTGGGGTAAAAGAATAATTATGAGGAAATCATCCGCTCTGCCAACTGAAAGACTGCAGTCCCAGTAGTATCGGCACAGGGAGTTGGGACGGGCAGCCATGTGTGTTTTAAAAGGAAGCTCGGGATTCAATTAGGTTTGAAATGAAAGTCATTTTTTTGTCCACTTCACTTAAATTACAGTTAATTTATTTATTAAAATTAAAGCACACATCATCTCATGAAGCAATTAAAAACATACTTTCATACTGCCATCTTTTAGTTACAGACAGGCGGAGAGAAAAACTCAGAAGTTTATCTTCCACAGCCAGATTCTCTCATCTCGCCAGCTTTTCACAGGTCCAAATCACCCTCCCATCGGAGTAGAAGAAATAAAAGAAAGGGTGTGTGGAATGAAAGCTCACAGTAGATCAGAGGTGAGGCATTTGCGGAGGCAGATAAATTAGGAGCGGCAAAATGAGCGCACGCCATAGGAGCCGCTCTCTGTTCTGATTCGCTTATTAGGCTTCAGCCCCCTCCCTGCTTTTGTTCTTCAATGGAATTTTCTGAGCGGGAGAGAAACTAACCATTGGGTTTGGGTCATGGGCAGAATTGTTTGCAGTGAGTTTTCCCACACCACAAAACACTGCAAGATGTTCTGCATTGTCATCACCTTACTAAGGATGGTACTCCCACACCCCAGTGACTGATTTTTTCTCCCATGCGAGAGTAATTAGTACGGGTACTTGTGCTAATCTCACTTTGGGGAACAAGAATGATTTCAACCAAAAATGTTGCCCACTTTGACCAAATACCCTCGAACTCATGCCAGGAAAGATTGGCTCACATTTGCACTTATGTGCGGCAGCACTCAAACACTGTCAGCCATGTCTTTGTAACACTCCCCCAATTGAGCGTACTCTCACATTCAAGATGCTTTTCTTTTTTCCTCTCCATTTCTGCAAACTTGGCAAAGAAAGTTATTTTCATAACGTAAACATTTCACTTTGCTTTGAGACATTCTTTTCTCCATTGAAAGGCCCGTTTAGGACCTAAGATTGACGGGGAGCCTTTGGGTGCTCTTAGCAGGATGTGGTTAGCTGTTAGCTGGCTCAGGTAAGCCATTTATTCCCATTAGTGCTGATGGTGGTATAGTGCTTTATTCTTCTTTACCTGTCATGGCTGCCAGATGTACATCTGTAGCAGTCTGAAACTACAACTCTGACAAGAGAGTCAAAGACATAGCCCCAAGTCTCCAAAACAGACGCTAATTGGCTGAGCTCACTTGTGTGTTGTTTTTCCGGTGCTTTTCTCACTTCTTTGGGAGGCAAAAGTGACTTATCTTGTGACAAACTACTTGTCAGTCTTTGTGTATTTCAAATGCTGAAAGGGTGAATTTCCTTGACGAGGACAGCCATCCCCGGAGCTCATGTAGACGCAGTACAGAGCCCGACATCACTTCCTGTTAGACCACTGAACAAACTTATGGGTTTCAGAGTTTGTTCACTTGGATAATGGAAACATTGGTTCTAAATACGATTACACTTGTATATCAATCATGTGAGATGAAGAACTTGACTAGCGAGAGAGACCGCCCACATTGAGATTTATTGGGAATTGGTTAAACTGTGAGACTTTCTCAAAGGCAGAGTGGGGTTGTTGTTTGGTCATTGATTTTCTCTCTGACTGGAACATTGTGAAGTAAAAGACCAGACGTACTTATGCCTCCCTTTGAGATTTTGATTAATTACGTGTTCATCTGGGTGTTTACCCCAATGTTAAGTCATGGCAGCCATGTTAGATCTTATGGATGCATTCACGTAGGTGGCTGGGGTTATTTGCCCCTCTCGTCTGGCTCCGAATTTCTCTCAACATGTGTCTCACACATTTTATTCTCTGAACCCAAATGCTGTTGTGTCCTGCACACTATAACTGTACCGTTTGCAATTAGCTCATCTCCACAAGGGGGAAAAAAAACAGAATTGGCAAGACTTTAGAGCACTCTGCTGATATGCAAACCCCTTAAACATATCACGTCCCAGTGCAGAAAAAAAAAAGAAAATAATCACCGAAAGATGTGACTAAACAGCAGAAACCCCAAAGGCTGTGTTCTATTACTGCAAATTTCACAGCAGTATTGGGAGAAAAGACTAGAGAAGAAAAGGAGGGATATGCTAGTGCTGTTGTGTGATTGCAGGGTCCTCAGCTTAGTGTGTGTGGCTGGCCGTCACTGAGCCGGACACTCGGAGAGATAACAGATCCAACCGTCAAAGTGGGGGGACAGGGAGGGGATGAATGGGATTGATTACACCACAACATCAGATATACCAAACCGCTAATCTGATGGTCTATCTGCAGTCGTACATCTTCATCTATCATCCTCCCTGCTGTCCGTCAGCGCCGAGGCCCGGGGGCGGCCCGGGAGCCAGACGGGGTGAACTCCTCCAGCAACGTGAATCTTCATCATGACTCAGTTGCCTGCGCATCCATCAACCTGTTCGTCTCCGTCCACCGCCCTGCCAAACGTGACTGCTCTCGCTGTCTGAGAAAAAAATGTTGCGGATATAATTACTGAGGATGAAGCCTCGGATTTCCAGGATGAAAACGTCTCGCTTTTGTTTATCCTCCAGAAAGGAGAGATAATGTAGAAAAAGGCACTCTGGCGCTAAGCCGGATCGCGTTCAGCCCTCTGTAAACATGTGTTCCTCACTTTGTGGATGCTTTTTTGGGCCTTTTTTTTGTTCCTCTGGCTGCATATGCTTTGTATCAGAGTGTATAGGGTCCAATTCATAAGCCTGTACTTTGTCCCATTATCTGGTCTGCTAATTACCTCAATCTTGTCGCTTAAATGCAATTATGGACAGCACGTTATGTTTGAGATGGAAATACATTTTGTACACAAGGCCTGGCTTGGCAAATGTTCCATCTAGAGGAAAAGAAAATATGTTCTGAGAAAAAACAAAAAAACGGATGGTGGAGTTTCTTATGTTTTTGATCACAACAAGTAGGACAAGGATTTTGACATCTGTATTAAGTAGAAATCTGCCTATAACTGCGCCGCATAACTATGCACCATCAGCGCCGCTAAAAGGTGCATGATGGAAAGCATGAGGTTATCCCCCAAGTAGAAATGAAAACCAGAGTTTTTGGGGGGCTTTATTTCCTTAGCAGATGGCTGCTTCCCTCACTACCAACTTTCTAGAAAAGTCTTTCATGGTGGTCAGGGAGGCGGCCTCATAGCTGTTATCACAAGCTGCAATGAGAGACATCATCTGCTTCAGAGACACTGGTCCATCAAACTCTGAGGCAATTACACTGAGAGCAGAGAGGTCAGAGAGGAGGGAGGCAGGAATGAGCCCCGGCTTATCGGACGGCCAGGAAACCCAGCAACAGCTGAGGAAACTACAGCGGCACTTTTCTCAGATGTCAAGAGAGTTCAGCGCAAAGAGGGAGGGCAAAGGTCACGAATTGGAGTTTTATTTCACAGATCTCTTTATCAGGGATCTCTTAAATTTTTCAAGCCCAGCCAGAGAAGTCAGCAGGGTGAGAGAGGATTAGAATAATTTGAAGAGACGGCGATGTGCGGTGGAACCGTACCGTACCTGCTGCAGTCAGTTTAATCAGCAGAGGCTTTGTCAAGGGCACCTATTGTAATGTGTAAGCTTTTCCAGTGGAGTGTTTGAGAGATAACGTGCCGCTTTAAAATGGTAGTAAAAGCACAAAAGAATATCTCTTTCATCTAGTGGACTGACATTATTTGATGACTTCATGCTACCACTAAAACGTGGAGGCACAATTTTTGCGAAGCAAATGGTGGGACAGGAATATCAAGTTTCATCTTACTGACAAGTGTCTTCACTGGGTTCAATAATAAATGAGTAACGGCTCGTATCAAGAGCAATGCCGATAAAAAGGCAGTACTATAACGTAAATATTTTATGAATGTCAAAGCTCAACTCTGCTTTTGCAGTTACTCTCATGCACGCAGACCTCATGAGTTGAATAACACATATTAAAAATAAGTGAAGTCTGCAAGCGGACCTCCCCTTTTCTCTGGGCTCATCGAACCGTGGTTGCCACCTGGTCTGTGGTCCGGACATCAGCCTATCAGCACATTTGGCTTCATTGTCAACTGCAGGTTTTTTTTTTTTTTTTTACCCCCGGACATGGTTTGGATCCACGAGACAGGTTCGGGAGTTTAACGAGATCGGTCACCAGAATGCCCCGGCTAATAAACCACCAGCTGGTCACCTTACGTCGGCTGACACAGACAAGCGGGCGAACAGCGAGGCCCCGGCCGGGCCCCGGGTTTCATTGGGACGGTACACGGCACAGTGGAGATGCAGCCGGTATGAAACGCTCACCACCCGGGGACAGTAAGACCCATGTAATTGTTTCTCCGTGTGGTAAACGTGGTTCACCTCTCTCCCATTCATCTCCCGTTCATTTTTTTTATGTCCATTTTTACAGTACCAAATTCTTTAACTTCTTCTTATGTGGAAGATGATTTGAAACACCCAGTTCTCGTAAAAAAAATGCTCTCCGCTGAACCGAATCAGTATTTCTGCCCCTTTGAAGATGTGATTCTCTCCATCTGTAACCGAGTCCTTCTGCGCGTCTGTCTTCAACCTTTCAGCTCGTCTGCAGTTGATAATGTCATAAGAGCGCTCGAGACCTTGAGTCCAAACACCGTCTGCATCTCGCCAGCCTGATCTCTATCTACTAAATGTACACATTTATCCTGCTGAAATGGTCATAAGCGCAGCGGGCCTGTGCTCATTAGCGGTAATGTGTGCAAGCGCTACAGGGCAGGAGGGGGGGGGGGGGGTGTTGGGGGGCGGCGGTGTTTATTTGGACTCGAGCAGCACGATCTCCATCTCCATTCCGTTCTCCCGCTAGATTAATTGGGGTAATTGACTCGTGTTTGCAACACAATATAGAAGGCAGACTCCGCGGCAGTCTGACACAGCCAACCTGGCAGCCAAGAGTAATTGGCATCTGCTGGAGCGCCGCACTGCATTTGCTGTGACGAGACAAGACGCGCAGGCACTCTGGGTAATTTAAGGCGGCTCGGCGGGGTTTCAGATGTCTGATCAAATGGCTTGTAGCGGGGTAACGGTTTTGCCTTTTGTGCGTAACCTATATGCGGGGGGGGGGGGGGAATTCGACATAAGGCGCATCGTAGATTACAGAAGAATCTCTTTGACAGACCGTCTGCGTTACTGTTCAGCCCGGGAGACGTCGTCGTCGTCGTCGGGGAGATATGTCAGCTATGCGGCGGGGGCCTCCATCAACGAGGCAGCACTTCCTCTAAAACAATTTCTCCGGTGGAGTGCCCATTAGAGCGGCAATCTATCAGCAAAGTGTTGGGCTTACAGGACCCCCGATGACATATATGGGGCACCCAAGAGATCTCCCAGCCTCCTCTGACTTATGACCTCATTCCTCCGAGTCCCGTCATTGGCTCGCACAAGCCCTGATCCCCCCCCCCCCCAGCTGCATGCGCTCTCCCCCGGCGTGCACCGAGAGGAAGTGGAAATGACCTCTTAATACTGTCACGCCTTCAACACAGGTTTTTTTTTTTTTACGAAGCACTTTGATGAAAACAGCCTCGCCTCCATTTACTCCGCGTAGTGAGGAGGAGGAAGAAGTTACGATGGAAAGTTGTGACGGTTTTACCTCACCCCGCGGAGCACTTCACGCTCGAGATTATGCATTGTGCTAAAATATTAGCGCGCTCAGTTGTGGAACAATGGCGCTAACTCACCGGAGACGTTATTATTCAAGGCACGTCGTTGCAAAGGCCGACTCCCGTACTGCGCCGTATTCTCTTTATTTCATCCACTAAATCACTTCGTTCACATCGAGTGTGTGACGGCACTCTTTACTGCTCCGCTTCATACTGTGTTGTAAAGGAATACAGCCTTTGTGGTGTTGAGGACCGCCTCGGTACAATTAAGAGAAAATGCTTAGAGTTAATCAAGTTACCAGTTTTCGGGCATCTGGTAGCTATTGAACGCTGTTTTGGACACTTAGACCCCATAGCTTACTCAACATAACACTCACATTCTTTCTTTTTCTCTCTCTCTCTCTCTATCTATCTGTCTGTCTCTTGCTATCTCGCTTGCGTTTGGTGGAGTGAAGCACATAAATAGCGGAAGACAGAAGAAAAAAAAACCCACAAGAGCAATCAGTTAAAGAGACACATCACTTAACAAGGTAATTGGCCTGATGTCTCTGGAGTACAATGAAGAATGTCACAGTAAATGTCGGCTATTGTGGTTCAGCTTCGACTCACAGTCACATTCTCCGCTACGAGGCATTGTTGGATTTTCTTGGTTGTGCCATCTCCAAAACCTCCAAAACCTCCAAACCTCACGATGTTCTCTATCCGCGATCCCTGCTGACCTCTTGGGATTGTTTTCCCCGAATGTACAAATAAAAGAACTACATGCGTCTAAGTCGTTGGCACTGAGGATTTTGAGGAAAGCCATTGCCAAGCATTTCTGATTGGTCCATTTCCATCATTATGGTAACACTAACAGTGCTAAAATGTGCCGCTGCAGAAACGAAATGCTTGTTCCACTGTGGGGGATCTTGATTTCTGGTATGCGACCTTGTGGCTGACATGGAACCGCAAAAGTAGTGATCCCTTTCCATCCCTCTGCAATTTTCCATCCAGCACCATTTGTTTTTCATTTGGAGAAACAAAACTGTTCACCCTTTTCCTTCTGTAAAAACATGGCATCCCAGAAGGCACTGGGAGGGGAAGTATCAATCACTGGAGTGGTTTGTATTGTGATTACCTCAACACACCGTATCAGACCTGCTCTCTCCAGAAAACTGAAAAGAAAACACGGGACCAGATAACATGCATTGTCCCGAAGTTCAAACTAGGAACGTTATCTGTTGCTGTACAGACAACGTGCATTTTTGCGAGGATATCCGACTCATGAAACACCCCGCGGTGGATGGATGAACGGGGGTAACGCAGGAGACCGTGCAGGCAGATACCTCTGAATGAAACACGATCCATCTTGTGTGAGGAAACACGACCGGCGAGCGCGTGGGAGAAGGATTTAATTGTTCTAACAGTAACAATGCTTTCAAACTTTTATTATCATTAGCATTAACGTTTTAAACCTCGGAGGTTATGAGAAATAATAAAGACTTTCTCACAATTAGAGCGGATTTAACATTATGGGAAGAATTTGAAGCAGCGCATGGCGTTCATTTCATGCTAGAGTTTCATTCTGGTTAAGCGCTCAAGGAGGACGAGAGCTTTTAATGGCAGATGTTAAAGAACCGAGCGACTCTGGTAACTCCATCGGGCTGTTTCTGGTAAAGTACCGGCAAGAGGAGGAACTCTCGGTCTGCACATGGCCTGCATGCACAGAGAATTAACACAAATTGCAGAGAAGTATGTAATTATCCCGGTCATCGCGGGATGCGGAGCGCTCCCGTACCGGCGGTTAAGCTTGATAACATATTACTTTCTTCTGTTTCGACCATTTAAAGCGGAAGATTTATTAAGCCGAGGGGTCTTCCTCGGGTCAGCCTGATTGGGTTTCAGGGAGAGAGGAATTAAAAACACAACTCTTTGAAAATCGACCGCGTCACAAAGTTGTTCTGGTGTCTGTGGCTGAGGTCTGACCTTTGACCTTCACATGAAAGGGTCGCAGAGTCGATAACAATCAGGTGAAGATGTTATTGTTTGTGTGAAGTTCTGCTGGATGCGACAAAGAGGCTTGTTTGGGTTTTTCGCCAGGAGGTGAACGGGCTTCGTATCTAGTAAGGACCACGAGGTGAAACGGAGGTAATTGATACAGACCGACTGAGCTCGTCTCCATATCTTACTTATGTCACACTGGCACGATCCACTCACTCAGCAAAATGTAGTAGTGAAGAAAAATATATGCTTAGAGGATTACATATCTCATGCCACAATAAGGCCATAACTCACTGGTTCACACAGGGAAGAGCTGACAAATCAAATGTTCATCAATACTTATTTCTCCTATATTCTCATGCTATGGATTATTTCTAGCAGCCTGTTCCATCTGTTCCATCCATTAATTGCAGGTGTCTCAAAGTTCATTTTCATTTTCATGATACCATGCTGTATTTCATTTAGATAGAATCCCCACGTTGTTTCACAGCAGTGGTTTCATCGTACAAAGACGACATGAGCTATTTTCCCAACTACAAACGGCTTGCGCAGCTTAAACGTTTTCCATTTGAACTGAAATCGTCGTGGAGCTGACCACAAATAGATGTACACTACGCTGTTTCCTGCAGTTACGGGTCTCCTCTCTATCCACCTTCAAAGAGCAGCTTCCCGTTCAGCCGTCCCATCAGACCGGGGTCAACTGCTATTTGCAAATAACTCAAAGTTTATTTGGATCTGTTTGGAGAACCAGATGGTTTTACTGAGACGGGACACTTCAGATAGTGTTAGGTGAGCTGCCACTCACAGAAAGCTATGGATGGACTTTAAAATGCTTTTCTATGATTGCATAAACTTTCTGGCCCTGATGTACGTGGCAAGCTAAAACTCATTTTGGACCTTTCTCATTTCTTGGTGAGATGTTTGCTAATACAATCTGGTTTCTTATGGTCTTTGCCAGCAGAATCAGCTGCTCCATTAACCTTTAACTGTTGATGCAGTTAGTTTCTGAACCGCTGAGCCGGCTGTTCCAAGCCAGCAGCGCCAGCCGTTCCATTAGCTTCTTGCTGTTGAAATCAATAGCGAGCTCAGAAATTGAGTAATGTTGAGAAGCGGGGAAGAGCCCAGGCAGGTACGGGGTAGTGGAAGTGAGTATTCTGGAGAGGTCACGGGCCGAAATCAACCAACCGTCCGCGATGGGAGGAGACCACTTGACGAGCCCAGGTGACAGACCTGCACTCGACACACTCAACGCTGTATCATTTAGACTAGGTGGCTGGTGAGCGGCGCTGCCTGTCCGACGGTCCTGCAGATTTATGACGGCGTAGTCTCCATTTGTGGGCTGGTGCATCGTTCTTTCTGACATCTGACCTGGGATCTGTGAATGCTCACCCTGGATCACGACACAAAGGACTGCAACATCACATCCTGTGTATTTGTACATAAATGTCATGAATCAAAGTTGCAGCAAAAATGTATGTTGTGTTACTTCAATAGTTAACGGTGTGTATTATGAGTATATGAGTATATGCTGCTGCCCACCAAGCCACCAGGGCCAGACACCCTCCCCTCCCATTTCATTCTCCTCTCTGCCACAGAGTTCACTATCACGCATTCCTTTCCAAACCTTTCAACACTTCACTATCACCGACTTCCTTATTCTGTGTCCGACCTCATACGGGGAGGGGGGCAGGGGGGGGGGGGAGGAAGATGAATTGCGCTGGTGAGAATTTCCTGTTGATGTCTTCAATATTTCCCTTTGTTTTCACTTTCATGTCCCATCCATTAGCGTCATGGCAGCGGACGGCCACAACGGGCTGAGGTGACCTGTTCCAGCGTCTGGTACCGGGGGTACAAAAAAGCACAAGGTTGAGTTTATTTAAACTTGATGAAAATCTTTGTTGTTTTCCTTGCTGCCTGCGGTTCACATGGTTGTCAGATTGTACAACAACACGTTAATTGCTGACGGGGTACATTTCCCCGCTAAGTGGAGAGCGTTGTTACGGCCTTACAACGTTCTTCCATTTACACAGCTGTGGATTTACAAGAGAGGTGCAGGCCACATTAACTGCCTAATGGCATAATGCAGTGCCTGGGAATTGGACCCACAACCCCCTGGTCCGCTGTAAAAGTCAAACCACTACCTGGTGAAACGATCCTACTTTAGTCTAATTCAGCCTCTTAGCAGTGAGAGTATCACCTACAGTGTAAAGTCTACTGTGTATTGTCTTGGACGATATGTGCGGTCCTGTTGAGGTGATATATCAGGCTGGTTTTGGCCTTTTATTATATGATGATGTCACCTGCTCCCTCACCACAGATAAAACAGTCTCTAAAAGCTGCAATTTTATTTTCTTTGCACAGTTTATTTATTCATGCAATTGTTCAATTATGTTTTATTTGTAAAAGCATTTTTCATTTCTCATTTATAGGCAGTAAAATGGAACAGTGTGGTGGGGAAAGAGCTACTAACGCACCTAAAAGAAAGTTATTATTTCACATGAGGGTGGGAATACTGTTTCAGAAACTCTATATAAGATATGTCAATTAAAGATATAGGCAGAAAATATCGGCTTTCGGTGACTTCAGTCTAAAAATATCAATACCGATGTCGATATCGGTAACAGTATCGTATCGGTCCAACCCGAGTCCCGTTGTCTCTGTACCATATGTGTCAGTACGCACTGTGTTTCTGTCTTTATTAACGATGAAATGTGTGAATAAAGAGATGCTGCTTCTGGTTTCGTCAACCTTTAGCAACACTGTCCTTGTGCTTGCTTCGCTGGCTCTTGACGCCTCTCTGTCTCTTTGTTTATCGGTCCCTCTCTCTCTCTCTCTCTCTCTCTCTCTCTCCTGCCTCCAGAGTGACAGAGACCAAGGTGACGCCTGCAGCGGCCGAGATACGGCAGAGGTAATGGATTTGTCCCAGGCATCTGAGAGACAACAGAGCCCGGCCTCAGAGGGGATGAAGCACAAAGGCAGAGTGTTCAGACCCTCTTCTCCTTCATCTTCATTTGGCCTCGAAAAGGAGACGAGAAGAAAAGCGGGGGAACAGCGCCTCACATCTCACCTCATCCACACCACAGCGTCCATCCATCATCCGTGGCAGCCTAAATCCCCGTTCTTTCATTCCCTGAAAGGAGGAAAGTTTATAATGAAGGGGGTGTATTAAAGGAACATTTAATTTTTTTTTTTTTACAAGGGAATAGCTTGAGGGGGGACTTGCTACATTCCATTTGAATTGCATAGTTTATCTCATTTTCTCTGAGATCTCAAGCAGCCCGACACGTAGCCATGTGTTCCTCCTCACTCATACGCTCTCTCGCTGCGGCCCTAAGGACGGATGCAGCTCAGCCTCGGGATCTATGAAAACACGCGGCCTCGAACCCGGCCTGCGATCCGAGTCGGGTTTTCAGAACCAGGGTCAGTCTCGCAAAAACCCTGGAGGAGAAACGTGGCGAGCCAAGGGCAGCTCCCACAGTAACCCTCCAGACCGGGGTGTCCGATGTCCTTTCACTGTTACTGGGACGAGCAAGCCAAACGTCCTCAAGGACTCAAACCTTTCAGAATGCTCTGCTTCCATTACAGTTGTGCTTTATGATAAAAGACGCGATCGACGCATCGGGGGGAGCTGGCTCATTGGAAACCAGATGCCCAGCTAAGGTTTCTGCACTCTTTTCACATTTTCAGCTCATAAAAACAGGAACATTTGGATGGGGGCGGGGGGGGGGGGGGGGGCTGAGATGAAGGTTTATAACATCCCCATGACTGGAGCTCTTCTCTGTCCTTGAACGCCATAAAGATTTACCTCTTTCTCTGACTCATCAGTTCTTTTTGTTTTTGTTCAAGTTCATAAAACTTCAAACGTGTTGTTTTCTTGCCAAATCTACAACGAAGATGATATAATGGATCCAGCTCAGCTAAGGGAGACGAGACGCTGTCATTCGGTCACGCTATGAACAGTAACACTTGCTACTGAGGCTCTATGGTCACAAGATCCGGTCTGAGATTACAGCTTTGGAAATCCTTGAAATATAATTGTATTTTATCCCCTGTGGTCCAATACTGAACCAGTGGTGACCTTTCATTTGAAAATCAAAGTGGGTCAGGGTGGTTAACTACGCTCTAACACATAAATAGGGGGGATTAGGGTGCCTTTATTGCTTATTGAATAATGACTTGCACCAGTACAATACATCCCCGGCAGACATTATTGATTTACTGTTAGTCCAGAAGCCATCCATAATTCATATTTAAGAGCTGCGAGCTCTTCCCTGGTAGCGGAGGAAATCCCTCACGGCGCGAGCGGGGAAGGCGTCGGGAGACACTTGAAGCCGCGAGTGAAAAGCGACCGCGAAGCAACAGGAAATGAAAAAGGGGAGCGAGCCGGCCAATCACCCGGCATTCCTGCCAGAGGTGCACCGGGGGGTCGCGGGGTCAAAGGTGAGGGGGGGGGGGTCGCTGGATGGCGAGCGCAGCTGTGTACAATGAGGAGCATATAAGGCTCGCCCCCGCGTGACCCCCAGAAGTCACCGCTTCCACCCGACGGTTACCCACAACACATCTGGGCCTGATTCCCCCCTGGCAGGCAGGTATCACGACAGAACAGAGGGGCTCCTTCTATCCTGTTTGTTTGTTATTTATTAACCTCGTCCCACCCACACCCGACCCCCCCCCCCCCATTGGAGCTGTGATTGACAGCCAGAAACGCCACCCCCACCCTGAGACACTTAATACATAAAGGCTTAGTCAGGTTCTCTAGTTTTAGCATTGTTTACACAATTAAAGGACCGGGTTTAAAGAAGCATTACAGTGATCGAGTGCTTAATGTGTATTTATTGTGAGTGATATCGGACCCAAAACCCTCCGGGCCAGGTCGAACCACGACCTGGTGAAACTCAACGTTGTTTAACCTGCCCTGCATCGCCAGTATGTAAGGTCTTGACCAGTCCCTTCCTTCACTGTATGTGAGGTCCTGCTTGTGCATTAAGCCAATATGGGCACCGACGTTCTGCACCAATGTTACCAAGGGTCAGGGTTCACCCGTTTGGTGAGCGGGTCGCAGTCTGTGAGACACCGCACCTCAGGGGTGATAACGTCTGAAAGGAGATCAAACATGATGAATCACCAGGATCTCATTTTCCATACAGATGCCCCCGAGTCTAGCAACCTCTGCCCTCCCAGGTCAAAGGTTTTGTGTGTCTGTGTGCATCTTGGGC
This sequence comes from Hoplostethus mediterraneus, assembly GCA_034670385.1. Classification (NCBI taxonomy): domain Eukaryota; kingdom Metazoa; phylum Chordata; class Actinopteri; order Trachichthyiformes; family Trachichthyidae; genus Hoplostethus; species Hoplostethus mediterraneus. Next base: position 1,196,610 of record JAXDDW010000074.1, read on the forward strand.
AGAGGTCGGGTGTGTCGCTGTATGTACGTCTGTGTGCTTGCATGTGAAACAGAGTTGGAGGAGTGGGTTGAACTCATCTCTTCACCCTCTTCCACCATAAATACACATTTTACATGTGTGTGAGTGTCTGTCCATCTTCTGTTGAAGCACAGGGTTCAGGGTTTCAGAATAGGAATTATTGAAATACCATAGAAATAACACAGTGGAAAATAAAGGCATGGTGGATGGACACTCCTGACTTCAACCCTTGACTCCCAACCGATGTAAAGAAGTTATCTTTTCATTTTTATTGAAGGTTTGGAGTCGCACAAGAGATGATTTTGGTGGTTCTCCTATCGTAACATGGAAAAGTTGAACCAATGAGCCGATTTCCCCAAAAGTCAGTGTAGCCCTTTAACCGTAACCAAAGTTGTTTTCCTTGCCTAACTTGCTTAACCAAAGTAGTTTGGATTTTGGCACCCATGCAGTGAAGCGTAAGTAACATACAAGGGTGCATACCGTTTTGTAAGCTATGTTGAGGGGATACGCCCCTCGATAGCCCTGGCTAGCATGAATTACAACTGTAACACATGCTGGTGTCCATCTGCTCGCGCCCATCTCGCCATCTGGCATCTACCTTCAGCAGTTCAGCGTATTTGCTGAATGCGTAGTATTTCGTAGAGCTGCAGTTTAGTATACTTTGCTACGGTATTCACCAATAAGCATGTTTGAACGTATAATGTGTGCAAATGGTATTACTATCCATATGTTTGTGTGTGTGTGTGTGTGTGTGTGTGTGAGCCTCCATCATCAACCTCCTCAACCCTTGTCTTCTCTGCAGCCCGCCGGTGCAGCGCTAGTCGAATCAGTGGCATTACCATAATATATTTTATTTATCAAACGGCTCGCCATGCGCGTTCCCTCCCGCCACCTGTTAACGATGCGCTCTCCATACCGCCGCATGCAAACGAGACCTTGGCCCTGCACGTAATTGAGCAGCGAGATGCATCTTCAAAGTACGGCGCAGCAGATGTCTCTCATCTCCCGAGACCTTATCTGAGAGGAACGGATAAATAAGGCATGGCTGTAGGAATGCAGATGGAGGTGGTTGAGGAGAGGAAGAAGAAGAAGAAGGGGGCGAGGAAGAAAGGGAAGATGCTGATCATTTCCTGCCAGACTGGGGTAGAATGGGCAAGAGGAAAAGGGCGGTTGGAGGGCAGAGCGTGTGTGTGGCTGTGTTATGCACTGAGAACAGAAAGAGCATGGTGGAGTAGTTCAAGGTATGTCAGAAACTTCCCAAGATTCAATGGATGAAAAATGTATAATGGTTATGATTTAGCATTCATATCTAAAGTTAAAAGAAAAGAAAGTAGAGGAATAACTGGAGCTCCACCTGTAATGGCTGCATGAGCGGAGGTAGTTCAATCTGTATTTACTCGATCAGGAAAATGACTTATTATTTGTATTTGTATTTGTATTTGTATTTGGACAAAACACATACATGCATTTCTAGCATATATGCATGAACAGGCTGAAACACACTGAAACTAATACACACTTTGATCTGACAGGAAGCTTTCAAAATGTAATCCTTACCCCTTCAAATGGAGAATTGATTCTAATCTGAAAATGACTTTTCAAATTACATCTTAATTTGAAAAGTATTGTTTGACAGTGGAAACTTTTATTTCCAGTGTCCTAAAAATGATATTTGTTTCTCTATACTCACAATGAAGTATTTCGAACATTGTGTCTGTATTTCAGCTGCCAAACAGCCCAGGATCGTTTTGACCAGTTTTAGACCAAGCAGTAAATATGTTATTATATAATTTAAACAACAGATAAACTGCTGTAAATATTTTAGATATCTGTGAATCAAAGCTCCATATGTACAAGATAATGCTTAAATTTTCATAGACGTTTCCTAAAGTTGCAGCCCAATTTTAGCCTGGACAGTATAAACTTAGACAGTAAATTTAGACAGTCTTAGTCTTTTAAACTAATCAACATTAAATTGCTCAGTAGAATATTATAGTAACCCCATTACATATAATCCATCTCTATCCCAAGGTAAATTGTGCCTTTCAAAACTCCCTTTCTTCCAGATTTTGCCTTATTCAATTTGACATACACTCCTTCGTAGTAAGATTAAGACAGAAGAAACAAACTATACTTTCATTCTGTCCGCTTTGGGAGTTATGCCTCCAATATTTACTTTATTTAATCCAATTTGTGAAGCTTCATTTTCTCATAAAGTAAATGTCAGCTTCCCCCCTCAGGCTTGTATTTGTTTCTTTGAAGAGATGTTAAGTGCGTGGACATCCCCGGTGTTGTGTCTCCACAGCATCTTGGAGACTCGCCGGGCGTGGGGAAGGGGTAAATTAGCAATTATATGGCTGGTTCCCGTCTTGTGAGCGTGAACGGAGTCAGCGAAAACCTGTCGCCACCCGCCGTCTCATTAATGTCCAGCCAGAGAGACGGAGACAAACACAGAGTCTGGGGATGTCAGTGGTTACCCTGGGCGAGGAGCGAATCGATGACATGCTCTCTCCCAGGACGGTGACGAGGTATTAATGAGCTTCCAGCACCAATGAGAGCTAATTATCAGCCTTCTGGAGGGAGAGGGGGAGGGAGGACGAGGGGGGACGGGGGAGAGAGAGAGAGAGAGAGAGAGATAGTCCACAAAGATACGCAAAAAAAAATGTCACTGCTGCGAGATCAATACTTTCAGTGGCACAAGCAGTAGAGGAGTGGAGAGAGCGTCCCACAGGGGCCGAACTGTCATCAATATCTGGTGAGCAAATGTGTAGATGATCATTAAAGTGTACTCAAACCCCCTTTACAAGAGGATTCACAAATGCACACTTTAACACAGTTATGGAGATGTTCACACCTCTCTCTCTCTCCCTGCTTAACATCTCCATATGTAACCCCCTTGGAGGGGAACTGCTAGGTTTGAAGGGACTAAGGCAGAGGCTGTATACCATAAATGAATGAACATGAAGACGGCATCAAAGTCTCAACAGAAATGGAGTGATACATGTTACAAATACAAAGCAGGCATTCATTTTAAATTAAGAAAATAAAATGTAGCCTTAAAACAAACAAAACCTTTATTCTCCGGGGGTCAAAAAGACCTGAGGGCTGTTACAGAGCGAGATTACCGGATAAACCAGGTTTATTTCAGTGAGTAATTCACGCTTGTTTTAAGAGAATTTGGTTCCACAAAGCAGGTTTACTTATAAACTCAAGCTAAGTTACCATGGAAACACCATAGTCTGGTCCGGTCTAATTTTCAGGCTTAACCTCAACTTCAACTCTATCCAAATAACATTCAGTTAACATTAAAACAAACAAGAAAAATGCTGCACTATCCCATTAAGAGAGATTTCCACGCTAAGCTAAAAGTTGCTATCATCACTTGCTAACTAGCCAGTTTAGTGGTCTGAGCCCGTGCATGAAATATTAGCAATACTGCCATTCTACCAAAACAGTAGCATGCTCAAATAAACACTTTTAGTATTGTTTTTCATGAATTTTACTCTTATCTAGCCAAGCAAAGCTAGACAGTATTAGCAGTATCAGTATCTGTTCTTGTCTTGGTGAGTGGTTTTGTGTTGCTAGTAGCTTAGCAACACAAAGAATTGCATCATCTTGGCACAAAGACGTTGGAACTTTCTGTTCTCTCCGTTGCTTATCAGGTTCAAAAGTTTTCAATGATTCTGCTCTCAGTTTTGATGCTTCTCTCATAAATTGAACAACTGAAAATGTTCAACTGTTCTGGAAATCTTTCCTTCATCATCAGTCATCAATGATCTTTGAATTCTGATCGACTGTCCTACAGATGACCAATGCTTTACCCATTTCAACTGGGAAAACTTGCAATTTCACGTACTACTCTGTGACTGGGTCTTTCTCAGTATAGACTCTTGTGCCGCCTCCATGATGCAGCTGATGTAATATCTCACAGCCGAAGTGTAATTCCAAAATGAACATGAGGGCGGAGGGTGAACAGTTGTGTGTCTTAATTGATTGTCTGACATCAAGCACACAGCCCATCTCAAAATATAAGAACTGCATTTTCTCTGTTCTCTCTCGAAAAGTTCATTTTTTCCAAGACAACTCACGATGTGTCGACTTGTGTTTTGGGATTTGACAATCGCCTACTGTGTCGCACATTAATTAAAATGGCTTAAAATGGTCATTTTCAGTATATGTGTCTACTACTAATAACATTGTTTAAGTAACATTTTTGTGCTGTTGCAAACAAGATCCACAGAAGTGTAAAAAGCATCACACATTTTTTAAGAGCAATGAAAAAGCACCACACAGACACTGTAAATCTTTACTTCCACACAACCGGGGCTGGTGGAAATTGCTTTCGGTGCGACATGATGGAATGGAATGGCTCTGCTTTGAACACTGCTTGGTCTTGATACGTTTAAATACAAACAAGAGAGAAAGTTTGGAGCTGCAGTGTGAGAGGATGAAAGCACAACACAAGCCTGCAATCTTTCCTAAACTCCCAGTTAGCTTGGCTATCGCACTCCACTAATAAATTAGACAATTATACAGTGGTAACGGAGAGGGAGGGGGAATGAGTGTTCATTAGTAAGCACAGCAAGCATTTACTGAGGCTGAGACAACAGAGCGGATGAGCCCCACCCTAAAGCATGCCACCCTAAACACAGACATACGATAATCACTTAAGTGACTGATGGAAGGCCAAGCCGAGGCCTTCTGCGGCTTCTGACAGCCTCTCCTCTCTCCATTTTCTCCAATATAAAACCACAAGGGCCATTTAGAGCCAGAGAGAATGCACTTGAGGCCGGTTACAATGGGAACGCCTGGCCACATGAAAGCATGGCAACATGGCTCAGACTGCAGCGCCGGTGCCCGTGGGTGTTGGAGGAGGATTCTGGGCACACTAACAATGCTCGAGAGGTGCCTGAGAGTGGCACACACACCGCAGTGATAATACCCAGGGCACCATCGTTCTTCGCCTCTTGTGTCTTGAAACATTATCTAATTTAGAGCCGCAGAACTGGTTCCATGTGTTAGGCCAGCCGAACGGGAAGTTTTTTTGGAAACGCCGTCAAACGCAGCAGAAAAGCTCAGCAGCCACATTATTTGTTTGGCAAGTCTGACTTGCACAGTAAAAGCCGATTTATTCCAAAAGAATTTTCTGCGGTTGGGATGATAGCATCGCAGAAGAAGTGCAAAGGGAGACTGCATGGAGGTTTTTTAATTTTGTGGTAGAATGACTTACTTGCTGGAGTGTTTGAACCCATTTCCATTTCATCTGCCTCCTATGTGATAATCTAACAGAAGGAAAAATGTTGGACCCCTGACTGTAAAGATCAGGAGCCCAGGGTAGTGCACCTGGGCTTCCCATTAATGCCCATGATATTTCATTCATTAAACAATGTCAGAAGCCAGTTACACCAGAAAAAGGTTGACGCAGGAGGAACCTTTGAAATACACACATATATTTATACAATACACAGGTCTCAGATCAGAAAGACGAAGGCATTTTGCAGGAAGCTTGGGAAAATGACAGTGAGAAAACAACACTTACGGGCTGATGGGAGGTGAACCGAGGTGTAGGCATGAACCCCCCCCCTGCCCTCCGCTTCCCCTCTCAGAGGATCTGTTCATTAGATGCCTTCCCCGTGTCTTCCTCCTCGGTGGTTTTTTAACGTTATCCAGGAATGTTTCGCTGAATGTTTTTCGACAACTCCCTGCTTCAAATTCACAGTTACACTCGTTGACACCCGGACTGGTTGGAGGCAAGGCAACTAACCCAAATTAAAACAGCCGACGGTTTTCAGGCTATCATCGCCCCATGCTTGTCAGCTTCCGCTCAGCCAAACAGATGCAAAAACACTAATCAGACACAAACAAGTATCACTGAAAATATGCAAACATCAGACTCAGATATGTATTAGTTCATTTGCGACACATTTTGTCATCGCAAAAATGAACTCCCTTCCCTTGCAGCATCCCACCAGCGAACAGAGCCTGTACAGTGTTTTTTTTCCCCCATTTCCAAGTCAAATGAGGCGGAGTAAAATCCTTGATTGGACTTGTAGATGCAGTAGCATGATAGCACCTCATCTTTTTCTTTGTGGAGCACACATAGGCCATTTGGTGGACGCTTTTATCCAAAGGGGCTTTGCAAGGAACATGAGAGCATACATTCTCCCCGAGCCTTTAATGCTTCACTCGCTCCCCTTACTTAAACTATATCCCTGTTGTTTTATGGGTGCACTTACCTGCAGGTAAACAGGCCAAGAGGCATTCATCGTCCCTTTCAGAGAGCCGATCCCCTGGATGGGGTCTGTTCTGACGGGAGGGATGAGGAAGAAGCTGAATGGTTGCCGTGTCTCTATTTGTCCCCGTGGAGCTGACCCGCCGCCCTCTGGGATGGGGTCGTGTTCTTACCAGACAGTACAACCACGTTACTTAATACCGGAGGGCCACACAACATCAATGACTCTCAGAGAAGGGAGGATAAAGCCGCGGCACTGTAGCGCACATTGATAAAGACCAAAACATGGAGTCCGGGGTGTGTGCGCGTAGGATTTCAAGCGTCGCTTTTTTTTAAAGATGTGTTTTATGGCACGTCTGTTTTATCAGATAGTGCGCCGCAGAGAAGGGGCGATATACAACAAGGTCCCAGATCCTGTAGCCTGTAACAGAACCTATAATGTGGAGGATACATGGGCCTTACCCTGCTGAACCTCCACAACACTCATTTAAACCCTCTCCACCTTGAAAGGAAACACTCCAGTAAATCCATGGGCGGCCATATCATGATAATTGCCTCCCTTTGCCTGCTTTTATACACACACACACACACACACACACAGGTCTGTGTTTCATGTCTGAGATTCATGTCTGGTGTGTTTTGCTCAACCTCGCCGTACGGCTACGAAACGACACATTTGGGGAAAGCATTTGGGCTGATTAGAGGAGTCTTGCCAGGGGTGATGAGTGGCTTATGGGTCTCAGTGGACCATGAGCTAAGTCCCACCCACCATGTATCTACGCTTCTGGACCACAGGAGATGGATGGTCCACAAGGGGACCGGGCTATTTACGTTTCTGCCCGACATCCAACCCTTGTGTGTTGTCCCTTTTGGATCCAAAAGCATCTCATCTCATCAAAGTGTTTTTATTTGACTTTTATTACTGACATTGGTTACAGACCAACAATATACAGCAATGTGCTGCAGCAAAAACACAATAATAAATAAACAAGAAACAGAAACATGTCATTGTTGAGGCTAATGGTTGAAAATGATGTCACCCGCCGCTTGTGCAGTATAGATACAGTACGGTCTTTGTCTGTGGATTCATCTGTGTGAAGTCACACGTCATATCTGAGAAGATGCATCATCGCTCCAAGTTTTGTCCAAATCAGACCAGTGGTGTCCAAGATATCAGCTGAGATATGATGTCTGATGAATGGAGGCCTGGGAGACAAAACAATGTATTTATCAAATCACAACATCAGCAATGTGAAGTCAAAACTCGTTGTATCAGAAGGCAGTAATTCAACAGACCAGCTGGGTAACAGAGCCACAATCTGTATGCTTTTCTAAAAGGGCGGGGCACAGGAGATATGGGACAGGAAGTCAAATTAGACATGCAGTTGCTGCCAAGCGGCACACTCGACACCACCACGGGGACGGGGGAAACGAACGCTCTCCACTCCTTCAACAACTGCCGTCAACGTGCCTTTGAGCAAAGCGCTTAACCCCTAATTGCATGACTGGAGCTGCTGCCCCGGCTGACAGCAGAAGGCGGTAGTCAGACCGGGCAGCTCCCAGGTGTGACTGTATTTATATGTCGGAATATGAGGCTGGTGCTGAAACGGAAAAATGAAGCTTAAAGAACCTGCACACCCAATGCCAGATGACAAAACATGCCACTATGTTTGGTCTAGCACGGGAACCGACAAACACACAAACAGTGTTTGGGCTCCTCCGGTATGAAGCCAGACCACTAGGCAGGGATTATTAATGCTGCTATTCTTTGAGCGTTGAGTGTCTGTTTACCGAGGCAGAATAGCTGATTAGTCCAACATCTGGGCTTCGCAGTTCAGCTTTCATTCCAGCGAGCCTGTATAAAATATTGAAAAGCCCACACTGTCTACACACTGTCTACGCTCCAGACCAAAAACAGGGGATGCATCATTTATAAGAACAAACCCTCGCTAACCGTACCTCTCCTGTATTCTGCTCCTGTGTTTGCATAAGGTTCTGGTCTGTTTAATTGTATCTCTCAGGTTCTCCTTCAGCTCCAGAAGCGCTTTTCTTTTGAAGTGTAACTCAGATTTCCCCTGACCTCTCCATCCGTATGAACTCGTGATGCAGCATTATCTCTCCTGTCATATCCCCCCACCCCCTCGCTGGAATCTGCCGTCCTCTTCCTGTGAGGTTTTATGAACCTCAGCCCGATAAGGTAAGCCTGGCCTCTTACCCCCCGAATGTAAACCAGACAATATAAATCTGAATTCGAAAATGTATAAATCCTTCTGGATTGGGCCAATTACGAGGCCTGGTGCAGGGCCTGCAGGCCAGAGGCAATTCTCCCCAGCTGGAGAAAGCTTTTCCTGGGCACTAATGTCAGCCCCCCACCCCCACCCACCTCTTCGCCCCCACTGAACCTATACCCATACTGAATTGTAAAGCCGGCTCTAGATGGATTGAATAAGCAGGAGGTTCCTCCGGTTTTCCTCTTATGAAGCCCGAGACCTCAAACGACACGGTTCAAAGACTTGAAATATGAGCATTTGGCAACAAGCGGAGTCGTTAATCGAGGGTGGGAAGAGAGGCAATTTAATAAAATCCATATTTCCTCCTCGTGTTTATGTCTGCAGTCCGTTTATGATATTAGCATTTGTTGTCAGATTGTGTGCACGATTTGTTTATTAATGCATCCTCACAACCAATTGGAAACTGGAGATGGAAACACAGAGGGAACAGGGAGGTTGTGTTTTTGTTGCCATACGTCCAAAGCTTCTCAGTGCTCGGTTGAAGCCAGTAATTGCTCAATTGTACGGATCCTCAGTACGCCCAGATATCAGCACGAACCCATGCATGAAGTTTCCCCCTTTATCTGTGGAAAGAAAACACGGCTCTGTCCTTCGTGAAAGCAATTTTCCAAATGATGTAATGGCTTTGAGAGGGGTCCCCCCGGGCTGTGTTCCTGTCTCGACTGGCCGATCAGAAAGATCCCCGTCTGCCCCATAATGCCTTGCTCTAACTAATGGAGGATCCCAATCAGTGGGTTCGTTAAATGTATTTACATTACAAGCCACATAAGCAACCCCACTCGTTTCATGCCTTTCTTTCCCCCCTCCTCCTTTCTTGTCTGATGTGGCCAATGAATTGCTTGTCAGCAACTGCTCCCGTTAAGGCAGTTGGTTGGTTTTGAGAAGGAAACTAGTTATTGGGTTGACATTTGTATGTATATTTCCAGGGGGTCAAAGGTCAGGGTCAGCACCTCTCGCTGCATTTTTCTTTAACCACCACAGTCACCTAAATGTGCAGCGGAGAGAAAGCTGATAGGGGCATTTGACAAGACGGAGTAACGTATAAAAGTCTGAACGTGACCTCAGGAACATGGGGTCATAAACACTTTATGCTTTCTGCGTATGTGTGTGTGAGTGAGAGTGAGTGAGTGTGGGTGCGAGTGAGAGAGCCGGGGCAAGGATTGGTAGTAATTGTGAGTGGTACGCCTTTTGCATGAAAGAGTTTTTTGTGCTTGTGCAAATCAGCTCAAGGCCATCTCAGGTCTGACTTCGGGTTCTGTGATGAAATGCTGCTTAACTGCTTAACTAAACTACAGCCCAGCAGGACCCTGAGGTCCATTTGTAGCTGAACCCCAATACAAATAGAAAGATCTGATTTTCAACAACATACAGTCTCTACCTACTCCATGAGTGATCCTGTGCAACACACCGACGTTCGTTAGAGTACATGCGAAATGCTAAATCTCCACGTAGAAGGTATTTATTTTTGTCCGGGGCAGCGCAGGCTCTTTGCATCTAAAAAAGTGAAAAAGGTAGAAATTAAAAAAAAGAGTATTTGGGTAAGTTGATTAATTTGCTGTGCGGTTGGGGGAGACGTCTCCCTAAAACACAGATCTGGGATTTTCCAGTAAAAGTGATGTTGAGAAATGAGCCTAACCCACAGGCGTAATGAGAAAGTGCATTACTCAGGCATATAGGTATCAGACACAGCCCGCCACGTAGCCCTCTTTAGCCTTGTACTGTAAACCCAGTCCTTGTATAACGATGAGCTTAGATAACGCTGAGCTCAACACTGAAAAAGCAAGATAAGAGGAGCCATAGTCACGCAGTTAAGGAAGAATGTGATTAAAAAAGTTTGGACGAAAAAAGTTGCACCGCTACTTCAGGCGGTGAAAAAAAATGAATCCAAACCAAGATACTCCTAAATGACTTCCTCCAGTGAAAAGGCAAAATAATGACAAAAGGACTGAGCTCACCAGATTGGTTCAGGTCAGTCCGTTCAGTAATTTGCAAAGAAATCCAAAGAATAAATCCAGCGAGGAAAAAGGAAAACATCAATTGAGGCAAAACAGGTGAAAAGAAAGTCTCAAACTCAGAACTAAGCTACTCACCGTGTTCTCTCAGCCAGGAGATTTCTAACCTAGGCCTCAAAAAAGTATTAGTTCCAAACAAATGAGCCACCATGTGCTTTTAGTTTGACTTTCCTTTGGGTTGTGTTGCTAGGACAGGCCTCAAACAGTCCATACGCCTGAATGCCAATAAATACAAAGGAAACATGTAGTCAACATATAGACAACACAACATACATGTGGTCCCATAGGATGCATGTAACGTCCAGTTATTGTTCTGTCCCACACAGATCCTGAAAAAGTATTCAGCCACAAACACATTTTTCACATTTTGTTGCCACAGATTCTGAATTTGAAATACTGTAGATTGAAGTGCGATTTTGTGGCAGGCTAATAGGCTAAAGGCTAACTGGTGCTGCAACGAACGATAATGTACATGGTTCAACAAGAAGGGTCTTCATGGGAGGGCTGAAAACAACCCATACCCTTTCCCACAAAGAGTTTTAAAAACGCCATCTAGAAGATACTGCAGACATGTGGGAGAAACTCTTGTGGTCTGATGAGACTAAAGTGGAACGTTTTGGCCAGTCAGACTCCTGACCTTAATCCCATTGAAAATCTGTGGCAAGACCTCAAACTTGCTGTCCATTGCTGCTCCCCAACTAACCTGACCCAGCCTGGGCAATTTTGGAGGAGAAATGGGCGAACAATGCTCCATCTCAGCGTGTTAAGTTAGTGGAGACTATCCAAAAAGACCACTGGCACTAACAGCTGCCAGAGGTGGTTCAGCCGAGTATTGACCAAGGGGGATGCATTTCTATTTTTATATTTCTCTTGTGGGGGAGCTCTGTGAAGATGAGACTCATAAATAACTAGAAGGAACTCGGAGAGGACAAACCTCCGCCAACGCTGAACAATTCCCCAACTTAGTGTCAAGACATCATTCCTATCACTTACATTTTTATTTTTTTTTACATTTAAAAGTTAAATTGATTTCTTTCTTCAAACATACCCTTATGCCGTTAGTTTCATAGTTAAAAAAAATATATTATCATCTAATGGCAGAAACCCCAGGTCCAGATCAACACCAAAATTGTTCCTTGGCCTCATTTCTTTCTGTGCACCAAATATCACGAAGATCCGTTCAGTTTTTGAGATATCCTGCTGAAAGACAGACAGACACAAACATGTTAATGGCAATAGATTGTAACATATGTCGTGTTGAAAGTAACATAAATGTGTGTCGTCCCAAAAAAGTCACACATTAAAAATGGCACATCCTTCTTTAGAGCGTAGTCGATTGTCTTTGCCTGTGTTGCTGTGTGTGAGCTCCAGTTGTCTTGGTAACAAGTTGCCAAGACCATGCCGTCTCTTCACCACCGGCACCCAAGATAAAATCCTTGTGACTTTATCGTACTCGGTGAATAAAGTGATTCTGATTTTGCCGAGAAGTGAGGTGAATTGAGTTTTAATGGTATTACGACCAGATAAATGTTTCGCCCCGAGTGTTTCATTGAGCATTTTTCTGTCTATGGGAGGAAGAGAGGATTAGATTAGATTCTAAGAGGATACCTATCTACAGAGTCAGGGCCAGTGATTAATCTGATGCCAGTGAATTATCTGAAAGAAGTTAATAACATCTTCATCATGACATTCAGATTTTTAATATAAATAAAATATGGATCAGATATTTTGCCCCGTATGACCAGAACCTGCTTTCATTAGGATGCACATACAGTATGGAAGACATGATGAATATGTCAAGACCAGCCCACTCAATTTTTATAATAAAGTCGACCAGTATCTGTTCATGAATCATTTATATTAAACCTTGTCGGGTGCCGTACGTCTGGCGCGGTGCCTGCTGCAGGTTTGCCTCCAGAGAAGCAGGTGTTGCTGGGTAATAAGCGGGTGACTTCCTGGCTAGTCATGGAGCTGGAGGACTGGATGAAACCTCCTCATGCTCCTACAACCACATGATCAAGGCGCAACTTGTACCTGCCAGATGATGGAGGAGTATTAGTTAAGGGTGTCTGTGCTTGTGTGTGTGTGTGTGTGTGTGCGCGTGCATGTGTACATATGTGTGTGTGCTCATGTGTGTATGAGTATGTGGATGTGTGATCTGAAACATTGCATACTCTCGGTGCTGCACAGATTGAAGCAGTCTCTCTTTCTCTTTAACTTTAACTTCCTCCTTCTCTTTCTCTCTCTCTCTTCCTCTTCCTCTGTCCTCCTGTCCCTCTCCCTCGCTCTCTGTTTTGACAGTAAGTCTGGTAATTACTTGGGCAGCAGTCTCTTGGCTGGGGCTTTGCCCGGAGCGCTGTGCTAGCCACGGATAACGACGAAGCATCAGCTCTGGAGCAAACAAAAAAACACACCAGAGCACGGGGCAGTCTGCTTCAATATGACTGATATTCAGATAGTTTAGTTAGTTAGTTAGTTTAGTTTAGTTTAGTTTAGTTTCTTTGCACAGTGATAAAACAAAGGGAAAAAAGTCTGATGACAAAAAACACAGGAATGGAGATGTACATTACTCATTTAAAAAACTCCAGATAAAAACCCCAAGTGACTCGTAACAATATTTCACCGCAAAACAAACAAGAGAAAAAGAAGGAACGAACAAACAGCGACAAGACTGGAGTGGATAACAGAAATGGAAAATGTCCACAGAGCTGTAAAATGGTAGAACAACACGAGGAAATGACAAGGGAAACAAAACTGAAATTAAAAATGAATTGAGATGGCCCCGATGCAGGAATGAAATCACAGGGGAAGCGAGAAGTATACAGAATAAAATAACACGACGTGAGCTGAAACAGTACAAGCCACTGAACAAAGTAACTCTCTTAACTTTGTATCAACTAAAATCCATTTTTCATGAAGCCCCTTTTCAGCGCCTCAGAGCTCAGAGAATCCTTATCCTATTACCTGTCAGTCATGTTTCTCCACAACTCGATTACCCGCCATACCTGTGACTTCCAATTACCTGCATAGGGAAGGCTAGGTGTCAAAATATTGATTCCATTAATGTCGCACTCAAAATAATGGCACTCTGCTGAAGAGTTATGGCCATCCAGATAAAGGATGAACTAATCAAAAGGTGGCAATGATGAAGTGGGTGACATTTGGGACTTGTAAAGAAGAAGCCTGGAAGTTGGAAGTCTCCAATTTCACAAGGATCCAGACAAAGGAGAGCCTTGGTGTCTGCATCAAGAGTGTCATCCATCTCGGTGTATTGATTGACTTCAATTACAGCTGCCCTTTTAACTGGAATGTGCCACTTGTCATTTCCTGCTTCTGGGATAATAAGTGTTATATAGACGGAAAGAAAAGCAAGACAAATAATAACCGAGGCCTCAACTCTTAAGACTGGCGTGATAACAGATGGTTTCATTTGCTGCTTATGTGTAATGTTGTATGTTGTTGGTCTGACGGTCGCCCTGGTTGAGTAAAGGTTCCCTGTTCCCTGAAGGGGACGACTCAACTCAGCAGTATGAGGTTTTATCTGTACTGCTTTAGCTGTGTAACATCCGTACATGGTATTGGACGTTCACGCTCAATAACAGTCCTTTATCACATCCATATCTTTATTGCATTAATAAATACAAATGTCAGATAAAAGCATCTCAACGTTTCGAGTATTAATAGTAAAGGAGCAAGCGTTGACTGTGTGTGTACAGCTGTGGATCCTCTTCGCCCATATCACGGATGGCCTTGAACAGCTGAACCCAAGGTCAAACGGTCTAAACTCGGATTAAGTTACCGGGATTAAGCTATTTCCACTCCTGTTCCCAGAATAGCGCTAAATGAATCATTAGATCCAATACTTGGAGGGCAAAGAAACGTTGCTTCGAGCGTCTGTAGCGTCTTTGTCTCTGAGAAACCTGGCTGCATTCTTTCCTCTGGAATAACGTTTGGCAAGTAAAAGGTGTACTCTTATCTTTAAGGCATCTGCTGACTAGTCATGTGCGGTGACACGGTCCTTCAAACAAAACTACAACATATTTAAACATTTACTGGCAGTGGAGGGAATTTGGGGGGGGGTGGGGCGCTAAATACTGCAATAGCTGCTTCATGCCAGAGCAGTTTCAGGGCGCCAGCGGCTAAATTGGTTTACAAGTTGGTGCATTAGAAAAACACTGATGAAAACATAATCAAAAACACAGGCCGAACCCGACATGCCAGAGAGGCGACATATAAATCAGAAAGGAACAGAGAAAGGCGAGGGGGGCTGCAGACAAATAAGCGGCACATTTTCCCCAAAAAAGAGATGCCGAATAATTGAAGCCAGACGCTACAATTAGATAGCACTTGTCATGAGAGAGACCCGGGGCTTACCTCACTGTTAGCACCGGTCGGGGCTGCTCCGTTGTGATTCTCATGTTGTGGTGTTGGAGGAGGTGAGCCAACAGCTTGTCTAGCTTTGGACCGTCTCACTCTAAAGCCTCCGGGCAGGTGCTTTGTGTAGTTAGTGTGTGTGTGTGTGTGTGTGTGTGTCTATACACATGTGTATGTCCATCCATGTGTATGTACCCGTGGGAGTTTGTGCATGTTTTTTTTTTTGCTCTACACGGAGAGAGAACTCATTGAAAGTTGAGTTATTCAGCAGTTTGAATCTCCAAATACTTTCTTTGCAGAGTATTCAGCGGTGACGGGCCGTGCAGTTCAAAAACCAGTGTTTACTCTAGCAGAGCCGACGTCGAAAGAACATTTCAAACTTTCAGACAAAACGAGCGAGCGGCGTTATTAGTCTCCCGGTATCAAGCGGAGGAGGAGAACAGCTTGTGTCCTCTTTCAAGATATGAAAAGAGAATCTGGTGCTCTTGTATCCTGGAATTACACAACAAACTTTAGCTCAAGTCTTTCCATTACTGGAATGTGTATTCACCCATTTGACCTACGCTCAAAATAACCTGCTGCGGCCAAAAATTATTTACTCCTTTTAAATATAGCCCGAGACCTCAATTAAGTCTGCTCGGCACCTTTCTGTGGGGGCTAAATGGATTTACTTCTTCCAACAAATTGCTTCTCCCGCCGCGCACTGGAGGACAGTCCATTGTGAGCAGTTGAAGGATAAGCCGGGGCTGCTTTATTTTCAAGTTGTACTCGTACCTTTTTCTGGTGTTTCTGGGAGGCCGCCGCACATTCAGGACACTCGCTTTGGAAATTGGATCCATTTAAGCACTTTGTCTGACGTTTACAGCAAAACGCAGCTCGGGCTTTGTTTTTCTGTCGGGTGCGATAGCGACTCCGTGACGGAAGCGGTTCGGACTCAATTCGGATCAATTTGTCTGACTCATCGTGACTCACCGCGGAGGCCTGATTACACTCAGTCCCGTCAGATACTCGCTGTGATTGTCAACGCATGCATACTGCTGAACCAGTTACTCCCCGTCGCTAATAACATCTGTCATTTATAACGGCACCGGTACTTATAATTGGGCTCGAATTTCAAACTGTCTCTGCGCCAAGCCTGCAAGCCCCTGCAACACTGCTGTGTTACAGGCAGTTACAAGCGAAACCACGAGTGCACCGACTGCATTCTTTCGGAGGCGTGCTCAAGTGAATCCAATAGATTCTCATTACAACTCAGCTTCGGATGTATTATTTGTGGCACTTTACAGGGAAAACATACAGCCATAATACGCGGGTTATTACAAACCCCACAGCGCCTGAAAGTGAAATGGGATAGTTTACTAGCACGGGGGAACGAGCACCACACAGTACACACACACACACACACTTCCAAATGGAATGAATGGAGTTTGTTTTTTGGCGTATTAAGAATAATAGTCCGTCTGGAGATTTTGCATTTGAAAGAAACTGATTCCACACAATTAGGAGACGGTTAGACTTTTCAATGCAACGCTTATCACAGCAGGACGGATTATGTGACATGTCTGGCTGCAAAAAAAAAACCAACCTCTTTCTGCTCACATTGCTATTGGATCTTCAAAGTTAGGCACAGTGTGCAGCCAGTCGATGCAAAGGAGATAAAGAGGGAGACGACAGATATATTTGACATTTTTGACCCTATCATTTTCTATCACGATGGATTCTGACCAAAATCTTGTCAATTGCCTCACTATAGATACACTACACAGTCCTACAGGGCCAAATTCAATCTCATAAAATCCAATGTTTAGAATCAGATCGAAATGACAACATAGCCTAAGATACTCTTTGGCCAAAACCAGAGGAATACAGGCCGTCTCGCTGTAGCTCAATACTGTCGGTGGTAGCTCAACATCGACCGGCTTTATTCTCCCTTTTCCCTTCCCTTCCCCTTTTCCCATCTGCAATTCTGATTCTACCTCTGCGCAGCCGAGCGTGTCTACTCCAATACCTGACAGGCCCGTCGGATGTGCACAGGTAGCCTCTCCGAGCGGCGGAGAGTGACGGATGGCCAACACAGCGCATTGGTCGGGGGGGTTTCGCTCATGTTTAATTCTGAGCTCAACCTTTTTTCCCAGTCAGCCAGTCATCCAGCTGCTCAGGGCCCCGGGTCCCGCTCGGCAGAACCCAGGGGAGCCGGAGAGAGAGAGAGAGAGAGCTCCGGTTCTGAGCAGGGGCCCTCTCTGTCCATCACCTTCAACATTTGCCTCTGTGGAGCATTCAATTTATTTTATAGCACCACTCCACTCGATAGGGCTGACCTCCCAGATCCCTGGGAGAGTAATGAGATGCCTACGCTGATGTCAGCCTCAAGGTTGACTGGGAGGACCAACCACCCAGCGGGGATCTTCTGGGGAGGGGGACCTTGTAAATAGAAAAAAAAAAAGGGAGCAGTGAGGGAAGGGGATTGATGTTGAGGGAGTCCTGTTCTGATTTCAAAAAGATCCCTCCCTCCGAACCCCCCCGCCCCCCTACTGTGCCCGACAGTGGTGCAGTCCGCTCACTGATCGGCGCGTGTGATCGGTTTGTCACGGAACGGGACTCATCATGAAATCTAAAATACGGGGATACGGGGTCGCGAGGAGGCGGGCGCGCGGGGTCTCCCGTGATGCTCGGGTGTTTGGGGGAAGAAGAAGAAGTGGTTCAATCTGTCACGGCGTGGAATAAAAACCCTGTCAGGGGGGGAGAGGTCACGTTTCAGTCTGAAGAGTGCCCCGCTGTGGCCAGAACAAGGAAGTACATCTGCAATTGGACTAATGAGGTATTGTTTCGGGTTGGCGTCGAGAAAATACCCTCTGTGTGTGTGTGGAGGTTTAAAAATGACCGCCGAGCATTATATCACGCGATGACTCCCCAAGCCAAAAAAAAGCCCTCCGGAGCCTGGCAGAGTACCAGACCGGAGGGGGGCTGACACAGAAAATGGCCATTCATATCTAAGCCGCGCTGGCAGTCACTCTTGCCAAAGGTCTAAGCCTCATCTGGTAGTAAAGCACCGTGGATCTGCGCCTCATGCCTCGTGTCATGGTCCTCATTAGGGCTCCGTCGATCCAAACGGAGGAGGAATTACATCTTAAGTGTCTCGCTCCGAGATGAGACATCCACCATTTGGAAAAAAGGCAACACATCACTCTCGCGGAAAGTTTGATAGCAGAAAATGACAAAGAAACGATGGTGCCTCTTAACAGATAGTCGGGAGCTTAAGTCCTTGGTTGACAAAATGATAACAGACAGACTGAATCCTCTGGTTTTTACAGATACTGAATGATGAGCTTCAGGAAATTATATTTAGAAACATTTGAGGATTGTTTGGCAGGAAAATGTTCGACACTAAATGTACAAAATATTGGCATCTTCAGTCTGAAACTATTTATCGGCCTTCAAAAACCCACATCGCTTCAATCCTACTCAGCATCCAGGTGTGCTTTAACCCCGGCGGGACAGCTGTCACATCCTATCAGACCTGTGGGGCCAGACGTACAGGTAGCAGCCATTAAACGCACCCGGCCTGACTCAAGTCATCGTCCTGTCTCTCCGTGCGGCAGACGGCCTCAGATGGCTCGACGCCGCCGTTCAGGAAGCTCCGGGTTAATGGGGTCTCTCGACTTCACCGGGGGCCGCAATCAAAGCTTCACGTGTGAACGTGCGGGACGTGCCCGGGTACAAACACACACCTCTCCAACCTACCGAAGTCACCGCCGAGCGATATAAACAATAAACTCCTCCTCGCTCCCTCTCTGAAACGTCGAGATCCATTTCTATTATCGGTCTCTCCCTGCCTGCCCTCTTTTCCCTCTTCACTCACACACAGTCAAATACTCACATTCCTTCCTGTCCCGCTGATTACCTCAAACATTAATCAGACCTTCAAGTGATTGGTATAAACAGTATTGATAGTCCATGTGGCCTCGGTGTCAGCGCGTTCCCCTGTGTTTATGTGAATGGATGCCCGTACGCTCTGCACCACCTGCTAATTACCACCTCGCCTGCAACACTACAGCACACAGCCCCGACTCCACCGGGAGGCAGTGACGGAGGGGGGGGGGGGGGGGGAGGCAGCGAGAGGTGGGTAGTGTAGAGAGAAACTTGGAGCATGAAAGAGAGGAAGTGGAATGGAAATTGGAGAGAAGAAAGGGAGGCAGTAACAGAGAAAGTTAAGAGTTTTTGCGAGAGGAAGTGGCTCAGAGTGTGGAAGACGGAGAGGGAGGGGAGGGGGGAGGGGGGAGGGGGAGGGGAGGGAGGGGGAGGAATTTGGCAGGGCCAGGAGTCCTTGAAGATGAGAAACAGAAAGTATGGCAGACAGAGCGGGCGGGGGGGGGGGGGGGGGGAGCTGTGTCTTTTTGATGGTGCGGGCTCACGTTTGGGTCCTCTCCATCTTAAATGATTTTTTTTTTCTTTTCCTTGCCATATATGAAATGCCAAATACGCTTTTTCCCTCTTCAAAAGAACGAAGACGGAAGAGGTAGCCTCACCCTGGAGGTCGAGGTAAAGCGAGTGACAGTGTCTGCTTGTGTTTGGCGAGACAAACAAACGCTAAAATCCAGTCGGACTGTCAAAACCTCAACGACTTGTCTCCGTCTCCCTCCTGACAGCGCCGAGCCCTCTCCCCGGTACCCCGGGCCACTTCTGCAGGCTCACTACAAAGGAATGCAGAGAGCCCTGAGAAACTGATGCAGTTATAAATATCCTCTCCTTCCCGAGCGCTACACACACTCGCTGCAATTAAACACCGTTTAAAGTCCTCAAAGTCTAAACAGAGAGCCGGTGGAATTACCTTCTTTTATCGATGCCATATTGTTTGCGTTCAAAGCCCACGCTCGCAGACTCCAGCCTAGCGTCGTTTTTCTTGATTGTCTGCATCACGGGCCAGATGATAAGGATCGTGCTCATTGAGACAATTTAATGCTATTTCGGGGGGAATTTCTCTCCTTGGATTGATCCCTTTGAACTGGCTAAATTAGCATGGAAACACTATTTTCCACTCCATTCCCCAAAATAAATGAATAAATACATAGAAGTTGCTCTGTCTCTGGAGAGATAAAAGCACCATATGGGAGTCTGCAGAAATATCTTGGGCAAAGAAAGCTTCCAAACAAGAGCTTGGTGGGATGAAGCAAAACTTTCATCCGTGATTTGACGATTGATAAACGCCGATCGGCATAAGCTGCACCTACCTAGCTTGTCTTTGAACCTACAGTATAAACACACCTTGAAATATACAAGAAAACAGGAGTTGGGTCATCATGGGGGGGGGGGGAGAGGGTTGGCAGTCTGTGCACTGTTTTCACACCCAGTAATTCCCTGTGACAGAGGCGTTCTGGGCCCCATTACAAAATGGCTGCTGGACTCCTGCAGGGACTCTGATTTAAGAAGATGTGCTAATATTATTCTCCACCTTCCAGGCTTCTCCAGCGCTGCCCGGGTCTTATTAGATTAGTCCCCTTCTTCCCCCCCCTAAAAACACATCGGAGACGGCATCTGGAAGTCATAGATGCGGCTACCAAGAGCTTTAAAACCCTGCCAGGGACTGCAGGAGGGGTAGAACCGTGAGGGCATTCATGTGGCCAGCGGGGCAGGAAGCTGCCACTGTGGGCAAACCTGAGAACTCAGTGTCTTGTTTTAACAATGACTTCGCTCCAGAGTTCAGCAGGAGTATATTCGCTCGGTCTGCAGACGGCGAGAACGTTAATCCGCGCTCTAACGAAAGGACAAAGTGTGTGTGTGTACATGATTAAATCCCCTTGTTTACTTGAAACTGGCTTGACTTGATGATGCCCGGGGACATTTTGGTGCTTTGCTGTGGCCGTGACGGCGTATGGGTGTGGCCAGCGGTGAGCCGGGTCTGTGATGAGGTTAGCGGTCGCAGCGCAGGGAAGTCAGAGCAACAACAAGGACCGAGAGCAGGGAGGAACAAAAGAGCAGCAGAACCCAAACAGACAAGACTCGTCGATGAACATCACTGTTGTGTTTTTGTTTTGTTGCAGATCGGCTGCGTTTGCGTTTCTGCGATGCCTGTGGTGGATTTACGCATTTTTTTCCACCGCCAGGCCGCTTCATCAAGACAAATGACAAGTGTTGTGGTGTCAGCTGACCGATTGAGTGGCAGGTAGGCGGGACTAACAATACACTTCCTGCCTCAAGGTAAAAAAAAAAAAAAAAGAGGTGAATTGTTTGGATCAGCTCAAATCTGGGTGTGGGGAGTGATGCTACCTACTCTCCCCTGCCTCAACATCTACAGTTGAGGTGCCCTTGAGCAAGGGGCTGAACCTCCCACTATTACAGTGGAGCTGCTCAGTGGCCAATAGTAGTACTGTGCAGCTCCGAGGCGCGAATGTGCGTATTTGTTTAACCCTCCCTCCCACTTCAATTACTCCCCCGGGTCTCTGTTGTAAATAAGGGTTCTTTCGCTGACTCGTCTGATTCAATAAGGTTTGAAAACACATATCTAAAGGCCGAACCATTAGAGAGAAAGATGGCCGCTGCTCCTTCCTATTCCTGTGGTCCTCCGCTGTCCTAGCTAACAGTGGTTTGGAAAGCGGCCAATGTACGAAAAGCAAGAGATAAATACTTGTCTTACACATACTTTCCCTAACCAAGCTCTCAAAGCCACAGTGTAAACACACCGTGAACTCCACTCCTAATGACAGATAAGACTGGAGTGGCTCCTAGTTAATACCAGGTGGGGAAGATGGTTAGAGATAGAAGAAATAAATAAAAGAGGCTTCATTTTCTCAAGCTCAACACAACTTGAGTAGTAGCCGGACGGGGGGAGGTTGATTGAGGTCGGCCCCGTCGCGATGCACCGCCGAGGGGGAGCGGCGGAGTAGATCTGACTCCCGAGAGGCCGCGGAGTTTATTAACTGGCCTACTGAACGATGTTATCATTTTTCAGCTATTTATTTGCTCGGCTCTGCTTGAGTAAGCCGCGCCGCCATTAATTCTTGAACAGAGAGAGAGGCAACTGAAACAACACGGCTGTAATGAGGCTGGGAGGACGAGAGCCCAGAAATGTAAGTGTGCCGAGTCCTTCTTCGGTTTGAAACGAAACCTGTGTCCGGGATTTAAGGGAGGCATTAAACCTGGATCAAAGCGCTGAGAGAGGCGGGGCACAGCGTGATATCATGCATCTCCCACGCACAACTACCTCGCTAGTATTTTGCTCACTAATGGACTGTTTTCAGTGACTGCAGAGAAAAGAGCTGAGTTTAGCTTGGCGTGTCAAATTACCCACACCCCTTTTTTGTTTCGCCTCAAAAAACCGGCTGCATCAAAGATGTCTGAGACTAAGTGCCAGGAAAGCACCGCCGGATTGTGCATTGTAAGCGAGAGCTGTTCAGAATTTGCAGCGAGTCCAAAGAGGATGCGTACAGATAATGAAAGTTAGCTGGCTGAGGCTCGCTCAGAAAGTACTCTACTGTAAATCACTGTTGACCAGCAAAAGCAAGTCCAGCACATTTGAGCGCCGGCCCCGGGGCCCTCCGGTTCTTTTGTACGTCAACACAGAATGTATTTTACAGATAGGCGGTAACCCCCTGAACCAAAAGCCCCGAGTGTCTCCGCCGTTATCAGAGCTTAACCATGGCTCTAAGATACTGCTTATGACTCATCAGACCAGAGGGGTGTGATGAACAGACAGCAGTGTTGGACGACAAGTATGTATCTTCAAACTATTTCTGGCATTATAAGATGGGATGTTAACGGGTTTCAACTCGACTATCTATTCAAGAAAGAAAGCCAAAAACAACATTTTTGGTAACATGTTTTTTCTGCGGCTGCAGCGAGACACTGTGGGGGGAATGCTCTGACGTTGCGATAGCACAAATTGAACTATGAGAAATGGTGCACAAACCGCTATAAAGTCGTGCCATATAGCATTCAAAAAACCATACTGTTAGATGCAGCGTCAACTCAAAATGTATAAGAACCACCAGCAACAAAGACAGTTGATTGATAGCCGCTCTTTAAAGTTGTGGAATGTCTTTTTTTTTCTGGCCTGTCTCAGTTCATCATCTCCGAGAAGACAAGGTCATTGCTCATTAACGTAACAGTTTTAAGTGGTACTAGGAGCCCTGTAACTGAGTGATGGTGGTGCAAAATGCCATCCCTGACATCTTTTCAGAATCACCCTTAAATGCTCTACTGGGATCGCAGCATCTGGTTAATTGAGGACATCTTGGCATATGGCAGACATCGGTTTCATTCTCTGAAAACCACTGGGTCATCACTTGTGCTTTGTGCATAGGGACGCTGCTGGCAGGATACAACACTACACGAACACGTGAACACGCCGCAGCTCCAGACCCTTGTCTTATGACACGGACTGTGTGTATTCATGTCCGCTGTACTCAGTAAAAACACTTTGACGAACCTGGCCATTAAAAATGCTCCATACATGAATGTGGTGTTCTTTATATTTTTACCAAACCCTGAAGTTCTACTACTACCCCTAATACCACTACCACTACTACTACTACTACTATTACCACTAGTACTATCACTACTACCCCTAATACTACTACTACTACTATTACTAGTAGTAGTAATAGTGCGATTACCACTCCTACTACTACCAGTACAACTATTACTACTACTACTACTACTACTAATTGTCTTTACTTCCACAGGGAGGTCAGAGGTCAGGGTCAGCTACAGAGCTGGAGCTGGTAGATAGATACTGTAGATAGATAGATAGATAGATAGATAGATAGATAGATAGATAGATAGATAGATAGATAGATAGATAGATAGATAGATAGATAGATAGATAGATAGATAGATAGATAGATTCTTTATTGATCCCCGGAAATTCTGGGGTTGCAGCAGCATAACAGTATCAACAAGAATGTGCAAAATACAAGGCAATGTACAAAATACAAAATACAAAAAACAAAGGCCTAAAAAACGAAATACTAAAAAATAAATAGAAATAGCAGAGTGAATGGTACCAGTGGAATGGAACCAATGGAACCTTCGTCCTCTGACTGAAGGACGGTCTCCCGACTCACTACATCAATGTGCTGCCAAAAACGGCCTACAGACATTTCTATATGTAGAGGGTCGTGCACATGCGCTCCCACATGACCACCTTTCTAACTTCCTATGCACATAATTTAGCAATGAGTGGCTGAACTGTTGTCTGATTTATGTGCTGCCTGGTTTCGTGCGCTGCTGGGTCTCGACGTGCAACACAAACTCTCTTTGGGCTTAATAAAGTCTATCCCGTTCTGGTCGGTCCTCTTCCACAGCATCTGACGGAGGAAGCACAAAGGCTACAAGGTACCTCACATGAAGAAAAGTTTCCCAGAGATTCCCTTTTCAGGAAGTTTGTCACGCGGGAGTGAGGATCGGTGGGTCAGTCGCGGAAACAATCTCCCCCCCGCCTGCCTCCCGCGAGACCAACCCGGAGACAAGGACTTCGCCGCCTCCTTTCTTCTCCCTGCTTCCTCTCTTCTCCTATTATTTCACACTTCAAGGATGTCTGAATGCGAACGAATACCCGGAATGAGAAAAATAAGAGCTTATTGATGCGCTCCCCCCCGCCGCCTTCTCTCCAAACAATGACTCTGAACACTGGATACGTTCACCAAATGGGAGAATTTGTTCTGACGTTGCTTAAAGGCTTGTTTGTTGATCATCGAGTGTTCTTCTTCTTAGTCTTTACCAAAACAGACGCACTCAGAGAAGTCTTAATAATGAAATTCATTTGCATCAAAATGGATGTTGCCGCCGCGCACAACCAAATATTTCAAAGGGCATTCATTTTTATAGATTATTTATATTGCTTTCGCGTGCCGTGTGTGAGAACAATGAAAGCATGACATGAAAAAGAAATTAAAGCTTGCAAGAGTTATAAAATATTAATTAAAATGTCTACCTATCCATGAATACCCTGGCCTTTCCAACAATGGCAACAAATTAGTTGGCTAGTCCTTTCATTGTTTCCCTTAATTGAGTGCAGTGTCTTAGGTTAGCACCGAAAACAAGTGAGATCATCTCGTGAGCTACAAGGTTTTTTCACTTTTCTGGAAAAAAGGAAGTGAGACTAAGTACAGGTTTGATTGACTTGCTAAGGTGAATCATTCCCTGTGTGTTTGTTGCATTAGAAGTAGCATGACAGCTAATCATTGGCTTTTCTTTGTAATTCCCTGCTGTACATGGTAATTGCGTTATAAAAGGGGATACTGGGTTTCCTCCAATTGCATGGTTAGCATCACCGGTGTGTGCTGAGCCAAATGGACTGTGGGATTGATGGTCAGGAAATGAACACACATGCTGAAATCAAGCGGCCGCTCACCGCTCTCCCACGATTAGAGCTATTCAGTTTCTCTTTCTGGAGCGGCGCCGGACAAGTGCCGAGAACTGTCTGCCCATGTGTGTTGAGCTCCTGCAGGCTGCCGGTATGTTTGTGTGTGAGGCATGTGTGTGTGTGTGTGTGTGTTACCACACCTGTGGTTCAACACGCTGCGGAGGAACATGAGTGCAAGCGGTGGTGCCGTACACGGCCATATACCTGCTGTGTGAGGGAGCGTGGCCCTCGTTGTCTGCCTGTGTGGTGCCCTTGAGCGCTAATGGCCTCCTACTGGCTGCTGGGCATCCCGCGATTAGGTCTGCACTGAGGATGATGAGGTGTGACTGCTAATCCACTGACTCAGACAGCTGCAGCGCAGCTGATAGGCCAGGGCTTGACCACCCCTCTCCTCCAGCGTTGTGAACGTGTGTGTCTGTATGAAATGTAGGCATGTGCATGTGTCGTATGTGACTACAGGCTGAGTCTCCAGAGCGAAAGACAATTTGCAGTTTTCTGCCTATAATGTATGTAGTGGTTCTTACTGCAGGTTGGAGGTTTAGTTATACAAACATTTCAGAGCTGCTTGGGAGGCAGAAATAATCTCATTGGTTGAAATAATCAATGGGCGGAGCCAAAGAGCCACAGTTTTCTGGCTAAGTAACGTTAGACTGAAGGCAACAAGTAACAGAGGAGCTAGCTAATATTATGAAGCTCCTGATGCTAACTGAAAAAATAGTCGCCATACTAAGTTATCTGGGTTAGTCTAGTCTTCATGTTCAAACTAGCCATACTAGCCTATAGCTATTGAGGTAAGCTAGTTAGCTAGCCTGCTGACCTTCCAAGATCATGAACACCACAATCATGAACGAATGGAAAAAGATGATTTTCATTTAGGTTTAGAGCAGAATTCCTTTCCTTTCCTTCCTTTGACTACCGAAGAACGTCATGGGGGCGGAGAGACAGATCTGAGATGAGCAGGTGACTGACTCGTCTGCTGACAACGCTAGATGATCATTCATGATGTATCAGCACAGCTTGTGCATACAGTGGTAACAACAGTAAACATGACAGACCATACTGAGTGACTGAGTCATGACTCAGGCTTTGTGAGAGACACCAGTAAATACAAGCTTAGCTTTCATCCCGTCAACGCGCTGACTCACCGGGTGAGGATGGAGCGGGGAAACCCAGACCTGCCATCCAGTCAAGATACAAAGCTGCAGGAAGTTGTTCCACAGCTTGACAGAGACAGATTTAGCTGATCTTCGCATTTCACCAGAGCTGGATTTCTAGCGTGTCATTTAAAACCTTTATTTGTCTTGGGAAGGTTTGTTGAGTACAACCACAGTCTTCTCCTGTTGTCTGAGGAGCCATACCAGAGCAATTGTGCCTCGCGCCAAGTGCCTTGCTCAATGGTAGTTGTTGAGTGAGAGGAGAGTCGTACTGATCCATCATCCTAGCCAGTCCAGGGATTTGAACCGGAAACCTTCTGGTCACAAACCCACTCTTCTACGCTTTAGGTCATTAACTCCAATTCAAACGTGTCCAGAAGAAACCGGACGCAGAATCAGACCACAAGACTGAAACCGCTCCACTCCCGCAAAAGCCTTATCTCATGTGACACCATCATATCTACATTTTCCTTGAACAAGGGGTCTGGGGCAGATCTGAGATGTGAATGCAACATGCTGCACAGGAAAGTCGTGACAGAGCGCCGAGGTCTTGAGTTACTCTGGTCCAGCTGTAAGGTTTCTGCAGGCCTGGGAGGCATTGTTGTTTTATTTTAGTTGGAACGGCGGCCGTGGCTGGGGCTTTAATAACATTAACCACAGTTGAAGCAGCGCATGATTACAGGATAGGAGCTGGAGAGACGAAGGGGGGGTGAAGAAGAGGAGGGGACGCTGAGGTTGAAGAGAGAACAGAACAGAAGAGAAGGGGATCTTTTTATTTTCTTCATCTCACCTCAACTGCCTCAGGAAACATCCTGACCTGAGGAATGATCTAACCTTCTGTCGGGATATTTCAGTTGGTACTCCATCCCGTCCCCTCCCTTCCCATCTCTCTCTTTTCCTTCCTTTCCCCTCGGTCTTCCCTCCTTCCTTTTGCTCAGTTTCCTCTTTCGCTCACCCATGAGACCTGGTGGTGAATTTCCAGACGGCGCAGCTGACTCCAGGTCTGTTTACGGGGCAAGATCTCAGGAAGTCAACATCAGATAAGCGGATTCCTAGGATACACAAGACGAGCATATACATTTCCAGTAAGACGGCTCCGCGAAGGATACGGCCTAAATGATATTACCCAGGGAAGGATATGAGTTGAGAGTTCAAGGATAATGAGTGTGTGTGCGTGTGTGCGTGTGTGTGTGTTCGCATGCTTTCCAAGATGACAACATCATGGAAATGACGTCGAGAGAGCACAAGAACAAGCTGCCATAAAAATGAACCTTCTTGCCTCGTTGCAACACACACTCTGCCTTCTGCTCCAAGTTAGCTCGCTGATCCTTTACGCCGTCGGGCAGGACGGCGGACTCTGGCCAGATTCTCAACTGACCGTGGACACCTCTAAGCTCCTCTCCTCTTCTGTGCTGCATTGCACAAACACAATAGTATGTCGTCTAAATGGATACCAGGTGCTTCCTCGCAGCTCTCACACTTTACTTCGGTGACAGTGAGGAAAGAAGAGTCACATGACCGCCCCGCTTCGGACTTAATGAAACCATAACACGGCATGCTTTCTGAGGTCTGGTTTGTTTTGTAGCAAGATGAAATACTTTTAATGTTTTCATATTCATATCAACCCATTTTCTGTCTGTCTCAACCCCCCCCCCCCCCCCCTCTCTCTCTCTCTCTCTCTCTCAAAGAGAGCTAGCTCCCCCAACTGAGCTTATAAGCCAGGCTGTCACTTGTCGAAGGCTGTGGACTGTAACGTGCAAGCCCATACAGAAGACACGGGGGCCAGGCGTCTGTCCCACATGAAAGTTTGGACAGGTACAGCTTGGCCTGGCATACTTAACACTGTAGAGTTCATCTCAGATCTGAAAGAAAGAAAGAAAGAAAGAAGCTAACAAACAAACAAAGAGAAAGGAAAGTGGGAGTTCAGCGCCCCTGTTGATTTTCTGACACCATTAATACCCAGTTATTTAAGACAAAGTGGAATCAACGGGGGGGAAATCATTGGCTCGCTGTGAGTCGATAAAAGACGGGTGATTGCATTGTTTAGACTCAGCCACGGGGTAACATCTCACCAGCACTGGGTAATGGAGAGAGAGAGAGAGAGAGGGAGAGGGAGAGGGAGGTGTTGCTGCAGCACATCTGTCATAATCTCCACGCTGGTAGCAGGCGGTGGAGAGCTGCTATAATGAGGTATCTTTACCTGCCACTTCCTATCCTCCTTTCATCTCCCATTCCCTCTCTCTCTCTCGCCCACAAACCCCCGTGCACTTTCTTTTATGAATATACTCTTTTTTTCCCCCCCTTTTCATCTCTTTCCTCTCTCTTTATTCCATTTGATTCATCTTAGTTAAAATCAGTCATTTAAATCCACCGCTGCACCGGCGGGTTTGGTCTGGTTAATTGGCGCTGATGCGCTACAAGACGGGATCGACACACACTGGCTGCAGGAGAACATCTAACATCTCACACATGGTTCAGAAAATACAGTAGACTACCATGACAGCATGACAGCAGACTAAACATAAACACACTATCCTCTCTGCTACCAATTATGCCCCGGCATCGTTGCTAGCAGCGTTGGCTTAGTCACAGATGTGCGAAATACAACTAAAGCCCTATTCACACGGGACTGATATTACCAGTGGTTTTTAATAACTGCGGAGCTCCTTGGTGATTTTAATCCCACGAGAGTCTGCTATGTCTGTAATTTGTGAAGTACAAATCCCGGCGCATTACCTACCATATTTTGGTGGAGACAAGAGGTTCCCCCGGATAGTACTGATCCAAATAACACTAACGCAAACTCATTTTTCTTCTTCTAGACGCACAGTTTCTGCACCGCCCCCTGTCCTGAACAACGGAGGCAGCGGTGGACCCTATGGAGGCTTCGGGATGCACACCCAGTGCAAACTTTAAGTTCTGCTTTGCTCAATCAGAAAGTGACCTTCCACGCTTATACTCAGGCGACGGTGATTTCAGCGAATTTCATCATCCCAATGCGAATGCATTTCACGAAAAGCGGAGGTTGGGGGGGGGGAACTCAACGATTCCATGTGCTCCTCACACAACACCAGTCCTGGGAGAATAGGACATTAGTTGACAAATGGCAAGAAGTTGCACAAATGACCGATGTGCAGGACACCACTAGCCTGAAAAGACATATTAACAGTGTGTGTGTGTGTGTGTGTGTGTGTGTGCACTTCAGGGCTGGGCTGTGGGTTTAAGAGGGCTTCTGAGTTGGATGATTGCTGTTGGGAAGAAGTTTGGAAGTTTAAAAAGTAAAGTAGGAAAGTAAGTCAGAGATGTATCTCGGTGTCAGTCCAAGTCTTCCTGTGGCTACTATGACAAACAGGTGGTTGCCAGGGTCGGCGGCCATTTTTCTTGCCCTTTCCCAGGCAAGCAAGACGGTCCGTATGCTGGTCTGGAAGATGGTCTGGAAATACGTTGAATTGCAGAAGCAAGACACCATTGAAATGGCGTGTCCTCGTGACTTTGACGTCTCAGTGTGTCTGGGCGCTGAGGTAGTGATGGATCACGGGGTAACAGCCTCATTCAGACTTGTCATCACCTTGTTAGCCACCCCTTGTTAGCACCATGGGGGGAGTTTTGTGAGGCGAGACATCCAGCCGTTTCCTGCTGCGTCCCACCTTATCTCCGATCTCCCGGCATCGCTCCCCTCGCTCAGGCGAACTTCTTTATTCTCGTTCCCTCGCAGCTCAAGTCACATCTCCCGCCGCTTAACGCCGTTTAACTGCCATTCCAACCATGCACACACACAGACACACACACACATTCACACACATGCACCTTTTCAAATGTTGTCTGAAAGAGTCCACATGTGGGTCTTTTTCTGTTTCAGCTCAACATTCTCCTCCTCAGGCGTGGATTGGCTTTGAGAAGGAAAAGGGCCAGTTATCTGTAGTGTACCTTATTTCCCCCAACGTTTTTTTTTTTCCTCCTGTGGAATTATAAAGGCTTCCAGCTAAATAAATACAACCTAATTAATGTGCACCTTTCCCTTCATAGGAAGGAAAAAATGGTCTGCCACACTTGATTTGTGAGCTGTTCCATTTTAGGTAATGAAGAGGAAAGCTTCGCAGGCGAAAGCAAGAGTCCATCAGACGCATGCATGATTAGACTTAAAAAATAGTTAAGAGCGCTCCTTTAACCTTTCAAGTCATATTCTATTATTGGACCACTTGCAGAACCCCCGCCTCCCCCTGCACCGTGAAACTGATGCTTGGCTCACTCGTATCAGACATTTTAAATTATAATATTACACGGACCGATATGAATCAAAAGCAAATAGAAAATCAACAACGGGGAACATTAAATATGCATGTCCTATTAGCCTCCAGCACAACTTTAGTACTCAGGGAAACTCTGTGGAGTCTTAATGTAGTACCATTATGTTCAACATCAACCCCTCTTGACCCCGCCTCCACACACACCTACACATGGACCTACTCACAACTGCAAATTACACAACTGTAAATTGTACCGTAAACTGTAAACTATAACTAAGTTATTACTCCTTGCACTACTTGTATATTTTTTGTATATTTCTTTTTCGTTGTGTATTTTGCAGATCTTTTATATACAATATATATATATATATATATATATATATAAAACTTGTTTATTGTATAGTGATGTGTGCCTCTCTCTTGTTCTTGTTCTGTACTGCTGCAAAACTGCAGCTGCAGCTGCAACTGCATCCATCCACCCACCTATCCATCCATCCATCCACCTACCTACCTACCTACCTACCTACCTACCTACCTACCTACCTACCTACCTATCTATCTATCTAAGTAACTCATGATACCAATGCAGTCTCAGGTATCCATGTTGAGAAAGGGGAAAAGGAAACAGCTCTGAGGTCAAACACCAATCAGACGCTAATAATCATTGATAATTCATGAATTCCCCAGACAGCATCATAAAAGGCAATGAATGGAATACATATAGTCCCAGAGTTTATAAAAACACATTGATCATTCATTAATGATGGAACGTCTCAGCAGAGCGGCTAATATTCTTCTGATGTTTTTTCATGTCGATGATTTTTATTACTCATTATTGCTGCAGTAGCGCTGGACGTGGAAAAGCCCCATCAGCCGTAGAGCCATTTGTCTGGCTTGGTGAGAAGCCTTGTTCAAAACATTTACACTGGAGGGCAAAGGCACACAGAGTGACCGCATCCCAGGGAGTGTGAGCAGTGCTAAACCATAGAGACTGTTTGCCTCCTGACGGCAGGCGCAAAGCCTTCAGTATGTCTATCTTTGCTAAGCTCTGTGTATGTGTTTCTTATAGGCTGAGGTTTTTGAGGCGAGATCTCAGCCCCGATAAATCACTTCTTTAAATCCAAAGGCCCAGCAGGACCGGCTGAGAGTTGCCTGTTAGCCATTTCCTGAATAACACGTTTTATTTCAAAATATTATCCCGTACGTAGAATTGTAGATTGATTAGTATCAGGAAAACTGACATTTTTCCGCGTCCCAGTGGAGTTCCAATATTCTTTTCCTGGGGAGGTGATGTGTTTCTCTTTTTTTTCACGCTCACAGCCCCCTTGTTGTTAAAGTTTCAGGTTGCTATATTTTCAACTCCCCTAAAAACTTCCCATTCAAATCCTAATAAATCAAACAAATGAAGACTGAAAATAAGGCTCGTAGCAACCTCAGTGGACCATCCAGTAACTCAATAAGTCTTGATTACAAAATATGATAGATTCTGATTAGATTCATAAAGAATTTTCCTATTGGTTCCAACAGAGATTTCTGACTAGGGTAATGCATCACTTATCCATAAGGTATAATGTTCAGAAAAGGTGACACAGGTTTGGCTAACCTTTCTCTTCCATTTAACATGTGCGCTTGAGAGTGCACTCTCCCATCATTCGAAACCCTCCACAGCTCGGTAAAAACTCAAAATGTGGTCCTAAGGCAGTTATTGGGGTTCCCAGAATAGATATTCTGTTCCGTCACGGAAAGCCAGGTTAAGTTCCCCTCTCTGGGGTGCAATGTCTCAAAATGTGTACACAGACCCGGTTCCCCGATGGCTAACGTGTTAACTTTTACCCCGAGCAATAGGGTCCTGGTCTCAATCAAGACTGAGCCTATCCAGAGACAGGCCTGGATCAATCTCTGTCTTCGTCAGGAACTGGGGGCAGTCAAGGATAGGAAAGCCCAAGGCAGTGAGGGTAGTGGGGGGGGGGTATATGGATAAATATATACATGGGGCCCTTACAGTGGGAACGAGCTAAATAATTCCTAGTGTGTCTTGGCGGGGTATGGCATGGAAGTGGAGAGAGGATAAAGTCTCTTTCCCACTAATCTGAGCTTCAGCTGGGACTGAACACAGACCACAGACAGGCTGGATCTCCTGATGGAGGGAGGACGACTGAACGAGTGTGTCAGAGGGAAAGCTTTCCAGGGATCAGATGGGCCCCTAAGTCTCTCTCGGAGGCTGAACAAGGCCCAAATAAAACAGAGACTTTGACATTAGTTTTACGTTACGGCTTCTGGTTTTACAGCTTCACGTTCCACCGTTCTAATAACGCCAATAACCACCTAACTTTTACATTTACATTTCAGCTGATGCTCTCATTCCGAAAGACTTGGAGGAGTGAGCAAGGAGCGCTTCAGTGATTTGCTCAAGGACTCTTGGACAGGACACACTGTTGTTGTGTGGCTCAAACCTTTGACCTTTCAGTTACAGGATGGTCTGTGAAATATGATCAGAAATATGATTATGTCTTATTT
The DNA here is from genome assembly GCA_034670385.1 of Hoplostethus mediterraneus. Taxonomy (NCBI): domain Eukaryota; kingdom Metazoa; phylum Chordata; class Actinopteri; order Trachichthyiformes; family Trachichthyidae; genus Hoplostethus; species Hoplostethus mediterraneus. The sequence goes on from JAXDDW010000074.1 coordinate 1,229,815, forward strand.
ATGATCTATGTCTTGTCTATTTTATTAGTTATGATGTAGTTTTATGCAATTTAGGAGTAAAAATAGGAACAAAACTACGGATTTCACTTAGTTAGGCTAACAGAATGATGCTATATTTTCAGCATTCAACAAACACTATGGATCTGTTATTTCTACCATCTTACTTGAAATGTTTAACAATATAAAATTATTTTGAAATACAGTACTTCAAACACAGGTTTGATCATTACGCGCTGAAACTCAGGAATCAAATGAATGACTGGCTTTATGTAATGACATATTATTTCCTGGATCTTCCCAACAGGTCGAGGTACTCATCCCGATCTTCAAGCTCCATCCTCGAGGAGTTCTCCGAGGTGATTTCTGTACGCCACGCTCAGACCGACTGTCTATTCTTGCCTCTTGCCCCTGGCTTGTCATTAAAGAGATTAGTTGTTCTCCAGTCCGTTTCAAGTACAGTATTCTTATAACCCCCTTCGCACAGAACCTGCATATTTTCTCCAAGAGACTCAGGGAGACACGAGTCCACCGGGGAGACGGCCTTTGAAATGTTTTCTTTGGTTGTGTCTTATGTGGGAGAGCTTGCATAAATAACCACACACACACACACATCTCATGAATGCATCAGACACCAGATACCTCGGCGGTGCAGCTAATGGTGCACGCAGTGTATTCTGGCCCTCCGGATTTTAACTCCTTTCTGTCCTGTGAGTCCCTAACAGTGATGAAATATACACTCCGGCTCTCGGGGATGACACCTAGCCTTTCGTTATTTTTACAGCCCTCATTTAGATTTTCGACCGTCGGTCTGGTAAGTAACGCTGCTGTCATAGCGAAATCCCGGTGGAGTTAGTCAAGCCCTTGTGGGGGCAAGAGAACTGGAAGGATTGCATTTAGATTTTATGGGTAAAGCGAAGGGTGATATAGTGGAGAACAGTTCTACTCTTTGACCCACTTTAAAGAAACCCAACCTTGGTGTTTTACTTGGAGAACATGAGGTCAAGTGAATGTTTTATTGTTTGTTCTTAATAGCTATTCCTGGTGCCATTTTTCTCAGATTATGTACTATGAACACCACATTTAATAGTTCATGAAGATCGGTGGTATACTTAATCCTTTTAAATGTTGTACAGGATTGCATACTGCAGCCTGGAGCAGTTTTGTAATGGTGGACCTACTTGTGCCTCTATTGTTGAGTGGACCTGTTTGTTTACCCTCCTTCCAATCCCTTCAGCCAGGAAAAGAAAGCCATTTGGGTCAACCACACATTCACCAAAGTCACTTCATTTTACTTAGTCCCCCCACAATGCATTGCTGGGTTTTAACGAGTGGGTATGATGCATGGGTTGTGATCAAACAAGCAAAGTGAGTGGACGTATTCTTCGACTCTCACTTCCTGACTCTTTTCTCTTTGCCTCGACAGGGTGCTGCGGTGGCCTTGTCAACACTCAGCAACTACAGCGCTGCAATGTGTGCTCTAGTTCCCATATGTGCTCCACTGACCCGCCCAGGCTGGATAACCCACAGGAAACCAAGGTTTTACCGATACGGCCAATTGCTTTGCACTCCAAGTCCAGCATGTGAAAGACAAATGTATATTGTTGGGGGTTTTTTTTTTTCACACTATTTCTTTCTGTCTCTCTGTTTCCATTTCCTTGAGGTCCTTGGGATTAGCTGGCACCGCGGGTAGTCGGTTCCTTTAAAGTCAGCTCCCTGAATGTAGCAGTGCTGTGTGAGGAATTAATTGGGCACTGGTCCAGGGTCACGCTGCAGGCATCTGAACGCTTGTACACTGTAGGAACTGTGTATGGGAAACAAATGTGGAGGCTGGAAGGGCTCAGCACAGCCTGATGACCTGGAAGAAGTCAAGAAAGATGAGGTCATCCTTGACCCCTTTCCAAATAAAACAGAGGACAACAGCTGAGAGAGCAATGATCCGTTAGGTCTCACTTAACCACCCACTAGGGTGTGTGACGCACATGGGGGGGACACATATGCTCAGTTAGGCCGGTATGTGCTGTGATGGTCGGTTAACTTCCTAAAGAGTGATGAGAGGCTCTGAGATTGAGAGGCTCGTTAAGTGACGAACAAGTGACCAGTGATCAGCGGAGAGTTTTCATCACTCATCGGCTTTAGAAGTGGTTGGTCTCATCCCTATGACTCAAAAACTCCTTTCAGTCCATGGGGACATATGTTCCTAAATTCCACTTCTTCAGAAAAGTTCAACTATAGCGTGCCAGAGGCAGGAAAATGTACAAACCACACCCACTGCTCCGCGGCCAAATCTCACAGACACAAGACACCTTAAAAAAATACTGCTGATGATAAAATCATTCCCGTAGACAGAAAAGGAGGCCTCCAAATATACCAAGACTGGGGTCTGTGTTTTGTCACAGTTGTCAATTTGTAATAACACGTGGGGGAACACAGAACAAATCCCTGGGATACCACAAGGATGAGACAACCCTCCGAAGCGAGGCTCCTTTCCATGTAAAACATCTCCAGAAAACGGAGCGCCGCCCCACACCTGACCATCAGAGGGGAAGTACATGTGTTTCCATTACTGAAATGCTGCCCAAGACTGTCATTTGTGGAACCCTTTTCATATGGGAGCATTTAGCTCCATCCCTAAGCATTGATTACTACTGTCGGTAGTCAACAGGCAAAAACTCTCTCCCCCCCCTCCACCTGTTACCTTGTGGACTTTTAATTCGGCCTCCTCAGGACCGTCACAGCCTCATGTAGAAACTGTTGAACGCTGTCCAACCAGGGAAGTGGTTGTACATAATGAAGCGAACAGCCTGTGCTGTTACTATCAGTCGTTTTCTCCCACAATCAAAGTGAACCGGACCAGTCAGCGCTTTTCGGGAGCTTTTTTTTTTCATTATCTGCTGCTGCTGGCCGAGGACAAGAAGAAGAAGGGGGACATAAAATGGAACCTCCTCAGGAATGGTGATTACTGGCCGCCGAATTGAAACCAGCCAAGGAGAAATGTGATCTGAGCCCGTGAGAGGCATTATGGTAGTTAAACCGAATAAAGACCTCGGCTCGCCCCATCATTCCTGTTTTCTCTCTGCCTCCTCCACCAACACGGCACATTAAAGAGGAGATGAATCAAGAGTCTGTAAAAGAGAGGAATAACCCTTTGAACTTTCAGTGGCGGAGAGACCGAGAGGAAAGCAACGGGGGGAACGAGAGGCGGCGAGGGCGTAGGTAGGAGGGGGAGCGGTTTGAAAAATGAAACGCTGTTAATCACGGCTATCACCAGGAGTCACCGGGCTGAATTGGACATGCGGGCGAGCGGCTACCAGAGGCTGTTACCGGGGGAAAACAGTAACCAAGGACTCCCCTCTGCGACTCCCTTACCCCTGATCAATCGCCGTCCAGGTGCCTCACCCCTCCTGGCTCGCGTTATTAAATTAAAGGCAGAGATTTATACCCCGGTGCCAAAGCAACGGCTTCAGTCAGATTTGGAATCATTTATCCCATCAGAGGGGCGGTGAGCCTGAGGTTTGATTGATAGAGCCGGAGCAGTGGGGGGAGTATACAGTTACACACTGCTGCCTTGCAGGCCGGCACTCCTGCATCTTTAATTCAGCGCTGAATAGCATTATAGAGTCCAGACCTGGCAACGCCGTGGTGCAGGTAAACAATCCCCCTGACGACAATAAAGGGAGATGGCGATGGGAATAGAGGCTCCTATAGGGAAGTGAGTTAAAGACCAGACTGCTGTTATGACATGGACTTGCACTTGTGGAGTTTTGTAGATAGCAGCCTGGTTATGGGTCCCCAGTCTCCCCTCACACAGAGTGGGGCCTCGGCTTCCCTTCTGTTGTTCTGTGGTGCTTACCTCCAGATGTGCAAATACATACAAAGAGACGCACTATTAATAACAGACCACAGACAAATCAATTCAACTGCAATATCACGATGCTAGCATGATCTCTCCTTTAAGTTCTAGTTAAAAGCCTAGAGAGAGAGAGAGACACACACACACACACACACACACAAAGAAACCATAACTTTGCCAAAAAGAGAAGTAAAAGTACAGCAACTGCATATTTACTCATTATGGAAAGGTGAATGATAGCAATTACTACGAGACAATTGAGTCTGCAAGAAACAGAAACCTGAAATAAAATAAACCTCTAGATCTTGAAATGAAGAATTTAGGCAGAAAAACAGGATATTGTCTTTATTAGCAGATGATGTTTTTATTTTCTCGGTTCCTGTGTGCAGCAATAACTGTGGAGAATCATCAAAGGACCACAGCAACACGTGCACATGAAGGTGGAGATTTTAGTTTTCCCCCCAGGCCCCATTGCTCTATTTCAAGTTTTTGAACGGTTGAGGGCCCATTATTTTCAAAAATAGAGGAACTGAAATCCTCGACGAAAGGTGCAGGCACAATTTGATGATTGAAATGCGAGCCGCCCGAATTCGAAACACATGATCTCAAGGCATTTAACTTAATGCTGTTAAGAAACACTGAAGGATCATCGGGATTCAATGGGCATATTGAGCCCATGTTGACTAGCTGTAAAGTGTGCGTTGAATTACGGCACGGCCTCTGCACCTGGGTTCAATGCTGTGACATCACCGGCGGAAAAGGGACTGTTTGGATTCTCAGCACTGCATCAGAGGAGTCAATCAATCTTCATCCTCCACGGATATCCACTATCATAACAGTACCTAATCAAAAGATTAAAGGAGACTCCTCATTTGTTCAAATTTGCAGTGAAACGGAGGGCGGGGGCAGGGCGGGGGCGGGGTCCCGAGAGAAGGAAATTGCCAATAATGAAAACGTGGAAAACTTTCATTTAAAATATGGGAAAATATTTTGAGGTTGGCCGCAGAATCCAGATGGATGTAACAGTTTCAGATGAGAGCGATTTCCAGAGCGCTGGTAGCAGTGGGATCAAACTCTTAGCGCAGTCACAGTGATTGGATTTAAGGGGGAGTCTGCTTTATTTCAGAGACAGAAAAAACAAAACAGAGATGTCTTCTCCTCGATCCAGTCAAGCATGGAGGGCTGGATGTTATCAGAAATGTATTGAAATGGACAGTGGTAAAACTTCAGTGAACAGTGAAATGATCTGAATATTGACATATATGTATTGATAATACCTCCAATAGATAGAAGTAGCACACATACCACTGTGTATGGAATAAAATAAAACAATGAAATTATTGTGGTAACACTTTGTATTAAGGTCCTTGTGTTAATAATAGCACCATAAACACATTTATTGTTAGATTATAAGACATTTATAAGGATTTATGAGAAACTTAACCGTTCGTAGACAGCTTAAGAACGTTAATAATAGCCTCATGAATTTCTTAGAATTGTTTATAATTGCATTACAAACACATTAATTGAGTTGAACTAACTTACCTATTATGTCATTGTTAAACCTTTACTACGCTATTTTGTTGCTTTATAACCATAAAGCAACAAAAATTGTTGAAAATGGGAATGGAAATGGTTAATTTGGACACACACAGATCACCGTTTCTGTCCTTCAACCTTTCTCAAGACACCTGATGTCGAAATGAAATGAAACATCCACAATAAAACAAAGCGAGCTGGACTGAGTGTGTGTCTGTTTGATATATGACAAACCTGTACACACACATGATGGACTGCGGGATACTGCAGCCTAAAACATCTTTTATGTGAAATATGTACATTAGGCAGTATACATGCCACGTGTTTAAGAGAGAGATTGAGAGTCACTACACAATAATGATTGATAGGTCGACATCTGGCCGACCAGCCAATCGCGTGGCTCCACCTGCTCTGTATCAGCCATAACAGGAAGCAGCTGTGGTGACGGCATGGGGCTGAGCTGACACGTGTGATATGCGGTATTTCAAGTCATCTCCATAACACAGTCAGTCTGATATAATGATGAGGTCAGGGGTTAAAGAGCTCGTTGTTTAGTGTGACTGTGATATCAAACCGAGTTGACTGATTTGTTCTGATGTAGTAAAATTCAGCGTTAAATCAAGCAAATGTCTATTCATCTTGACTAATAAACAAGTAGAAGAAGAAGCTTTTTAGTGTCAGTTGTTCATATGTCACAAAATTATTATACCAAGTGACAAAAACCAAGCAGATCAAGAAGTACAAGAGGTAGGTACTACTCACCAGGTCAAGATAACTTCTAAAATCTGCAGAGTAACGGTTACCATGGTCTGAACTTTGAATCAGAAGCCTAAAATACATACAAGTTCAATCAGTTCTAACCCTTTATCCAATCAAGAAAAAGGAAGGGTAGCAATTATCCCAAATACAATGCATGCTGGGAAGTCTATTAATAAGCTAATAATGTTTCTTACAGTTAATGAATGCTTTTTCTCTCAACTGATAATTTTAAGTCACAACTCCTGAACTCACGATTCGTTCTGAAGCTGATAATTGGCACATTGAGCTAATAATTCAACATGAGGTGATTCCACTAAATTGCACTGTGAGTTTTTACAGCATTTTTCCTCCACCTGTGTTACCTTCATACTATGATGGATACTATAAATGTACATCATAAAGATGTGTTGGTAGGTGGATTTACCATCCACTACATCCCTGGTAATATGCACACATTAGCTCATGTCAGTATCCTTGTGTAGATACATATATACACAATATGCATTGTGCATGTATATATCTCCTAACAAAATAAGAAAGAAAAATGTATGAAATGTCACTTTTGGCAAAAAGAAATACTACATGGGTTAACAGGTGGAATTTCAGCTCTTAAACTGCAGCCAGATCAGTCTTTCTCTTTCTCCTCCTCGTGTTTTCTCAAGAGATATAATGCAAATCAGCGACTGGGCAGCCGCTCCACGCTGAGTTTCTCCCCATGTGAGAACACAGAGACGCTTTCAGACTGCAGAGATGGAGCTGACCCAGGGCAGGAGGTAAGGGACAGCTACAGCCAAAACCACGTCCACCTCCCTCTTCCCTGCTGAGAGAGGGAGCGCATGGCATCCCTACTGCTGACGATAAGCATTCCCATGGAGAGGGGAGGGGAAAGAGAGTAACACATACAATAACATCTATGTTGGACACTGGGTGCTACTGAAAGAGAATCAGAATCACCATGATTATCGCTGTAGTCACCAAGTACTATACATCTCTGGACGACGTAGAGATTCACATCATAAACTGAGACATTGTACAAGGAGAGAACATCATATACCGTGGGATATATACTATAGTATATAGTATATATACTATATATACTATGGACCAACGCAGTCTCACAAAAAAAGTCAGGAAAATGAGCATGAATTATGTGGATTATGTGTTGTGGGCATGGACAATGTGAAGAATGTAATCTTCACATTCATAGGCTGAGATTTCGGGGGGGACTCAGGGGGATACGACCCCCTCAATATTTAGAACATGTGCTTTTGTCCCCCCCAATAAAAACATGAAAGACACAAAAGAGGACAGAAGAGTAAATCATGCCTGTATGTGTGTTGACTCAGCAGGGAAAAGTTGATCTGCAGGAGAATAAATATTTGAAAGCAACACAGAACGCCTGAGAGCCGTTCTGCGTTATATCCATTATATTTTGAATTGTCACTTGGTGCCTGAATTTTGTGTTTTCCTTTACATAAATAAAGACATTTCCAGCATGAATTGATGCAGTAAAGGCACAAATTGGTGCAGAAAAATACACCAGAATGTAAGAAATACCCCCCTTAATGTGTCCCCCCAAATGTTCAAACGAAACCTACACCACTGTTCACATTATCCGTTCAAAGATTCTGTAGCAATATCACAAATCGGACGTGGGCATGTGAAAAGGTTAGCTAACCCTTTGGTTCAGGTTCAGGTTCAGGTAAGCATGTTTAGATATAATATCAGCATCTGTAACGTGAATGTATCTGATGAGTGATGAGGTGAATAGTTTTTATACACTTTCTGTTCATGTCTGGCCACCTGCAGACTATTGTGAATATAATGCTATATATGATATATTGCTGTAAATTCAGATGCCTGCTTCTTCAGTTTTCATATACCTCCCTCACCTTTATATTATATAATGATATTTTCATAATATTTTCATATAATAGTACAATATATTTTAAATGTGTTGAATATAAAACACATATTTCAAATGGAGGGATCCGTATTTAATAAGAAACCGTGACTGCTGGTAACATCTGTAAATTACAACTGTACCTGCAGAAACAACTGTAACTTAATCCACACATGGAAGTAATCCATACTCGCTCCCATACTTCCCACGCATGCAGTTAGCATGTGCTGAAGCAGTCAGCGGCATGTGTTTGAATAACAGCACAACTGTTTATATTCTATTTTACGTTCCCTCTTCTATTTGCCTCTCCTCCCTGCTGAATCGTTTCACTTTCCCCGCGGGGATCAATAAAGTTAAATCTTCATATTGCAATATTTTAAAATTATTTTATTATACATTTTGCTTGATTTTAAGGGAGGTGGGGGTGAGAGGAGAGTTGGAACAGGTTCTTTTCTATTTTAAAATGTTCGCGTGCTGTTTCTCGATAACTTCAAGAAAATAAATAAATAAATTGTCAAATAAAAAAAAGCACAAGAAAACATCTGTTGCGCACTCTGTTCCAAAGGTGACCACTTACCGCTGAGTAAAGAGTTAGGGGAGGATTTTCTTTTGCCTTTCAGATATCCCACTTTTTGGGTGGAGGGGGGGGGGGCGTGGGCTGGGGGTTGAGGGCAGACACTGTCATCTGCTTTCAGGGCGGTTGTAAAAGCAGCGGGTCTGTGTCGGGTGATATGTTGAGCTGTTGGTGCTGACATAGTGACAAAAGATGTTGGTCGGGACCCCCGTTGGTTTCCTGAAATGATTTTTTTTGGCCTCGCGGAACTCTGTCGACAGGCCTGCAGGTGCGAGGGAAGATTGCAGTGTAAAACGCCACATCAGCTTCCACGCGTCTGCTGCGAGTGCAAAGACTCGGGGAAAGTCAAACAAAGATGACGCCGCTGACTGAGGTTCTGATGCGTGCCGTTGATAGCCTGCTTCCTCGAGGTCTCCTTCAAGTTTGAGTTCGCTCGGAGTCACGTCGCTGTTGTTTCCAAGTCAAACGCCAAGTGGGATGTCAGACCCCCCGAGACCGTGCGAGAGTCAGAGATAAAAACTGAGTGCATGCAATAATATACACGCCGCATGCCATTTTCATCCACAAGCTTTCATCAAACATTCCTCCATTCCTTCCTAGTAAACAATATCGGGTAAAAATATCCCACTTTTCATGTCAGTCATGGCTCAGGCATTTCTCAACAGTCACAGGACACTCTGAAGGCAGTTTGCCTCTTCTGAGTGCATTTCATCTCTGAAGGTAGTTTGTTCCAGAGCATATGTTTGGTTCTGAGGGCTGTTTGAAGGCAGATGTAGTTCCTGGCTGCATCCTTTCAACAATCTGCCTCCTGGTAATTGGCCATTACTCTAGAGCTGAGAGACGTGCTGTCCAGAGGGCAACTACACTTCTCTGGAAACAATCATGGAGTTAGCAGGCTGGCAGACAGCCTTGTCACCGGGTTATGCTGCTCCTGCTGGTGGCGTCTCCTCCTAGGGAGATGAACTCTGACAAAGGAAAATGGCTGGCACTCAAAAGTATAATTGCACGGGCCTCGTTTTCTCCATGCGCACATGTAAAATGTTGTGAAACGCAGTTAGTCATCGAGGTGGAGCCCGGCCCAATGATGTTTAGATGTTTTACAGTTATTGAATGATGAATCGTTCTTTTCTCCACGTGTGCCATTTGGGAATGAACTTTTCAAACGATCCATTCATAACCTCCAGATACTTCAAATAGTTTGGCGGAGACCTGGCAGTGAAAGGTGAATGTTTCTCGGTGGAGTATTTACCCAGCGTGGGGATGCGTTGCCCTGTGAAGCCATATTAGGTGACCTTCAACAAGTGGCTCCATAATTACAAGAGAGCACGCAAGGTATGCCGAGTGACCTCCCTTCATCTGCGACCAGACCCAAACATCACGGAGGGAAAATAATAATAACAACTGACACGTCTACCTCTGGCGCAGACTGGCAACTGGATCCAGATGGAGGGAGCATATCATTACCGTTTTATTGGGATATATCAAAACAGAAAGGCACATTCCAGGAATCCTTCTCTCTCCTGCAGACCAACCCCTCCCCCCCGCACCCTCCTCCTCTTTTGAAATTGTCCCGGCAACTTAGAAGAAGAATATATACATAAATAAGTCAAAAATATTAAAGTTGACATTGTCTCCTGTTTCTCTGCCTTTGTTCTCAGTGAGTGTGCTGCAGCTCCAGGCAGATGGCCTTATGGGTAATGCACTACTGTGTTGAGAGAGAAGCAGAATAGAGCAATACTGAGGGCCTTGAGGTAGCAGCTTTAAAAGGGGTTCACGCTTCAGACGGAAACAGGACACGAAAGAGAGTGCGCTGTCAAAATGAGGTAATTGAGGCCAAAGCGACTGGGCGAACAAAGACGAACCGGATTCACCGGCTGATTTACTTGCACGGACGGCTTGTCCGTTTGAAGCCGCACAGAAAGAAAGCGTGAGCCAAGAAGAAGAAGAAGAAGATGAAGAAGAAGCCTTGGGACAACACAAAAGGGAGACAAGAATTTAAAAACACACCTTCAGCACAGGAATCGCTGGCCAAAGCAAAGCCCCAGACACGCTCACCCAGCTTTCTTAATTAAAACACATGACTGGGGGCAGACCTACCAAACCCCTCCCTCCCTCCTCCTCCTTTGAATCTTGCTGCAAACACCGTGCTGACTCACTGCTCAGACTCGAGGCAGCGCATGAATACCTAAGAACTCGGTTGACTTTCAGCGTTGCCACCCTTTCATCCTTGAAAGGCAAGAGTCCCAGTTTTCAGGTCAAGCTCTCGCTGTGTGCAACCAGGGAGGCTTTCAGAAACCCCTCCACCCCTCTTCCACCTCATCCCCCTTTCCTCTCACCCCCTCTGACATCCTGGATCCAGTCTTTGATGGTCCCTGCTTGTATTTGAGCCTTGCTTATTTCTCTGTGTACCTGAGGATGTTTGGTTATGTATATTTCTACCAGTCCTCCCCTCTGCTGCCTCCTCGCGCGCACACAAAACGTGCACGCAGAGACACACACACTTTTGTTTTGTTCCTCAAAGAAATCGCCGCAGGGGCGCAGAAATCCCACGTCGTCTCTCAAGTGTGTCACGGCTCCGTGTTGAGTTGCAGATTTCAGCGGGGGGAACTGCGCTGCGTATGGCCTGGCACTGAAACCTACCGTAACACCCCCAGAGTCAGCATTAGCCTGATTAGATCACTGCCGGGTGGAGGAGGGTGGTGGGGCGGCGGTGGTGGTGGTGGCGGGGGCTCCGAAAACAAGCATGCCCGAGCTCTGGGGAGAGAGGAGAGGGCTCGGTGTATCCAACTTTGATCCACTGTCAGGAAGTATCGGGAGGCAGCTCCTGAAGGAAGCTTGAAGACAGGGCAAGAGCGATGGGAGGAAAGGCGACCCCGGCCAGCGTCTGGCCCCGGGGGTCGATTTTCTCACATTCGTGATAAGATTGGTCAAGTACAACCCACTCTCTTGGATGTATAAAACTCATACGGGCAGGTTAAGAGTTCAGAGCGTATGAGCAGGGAGTCAGCAGACAGAGACGTTTTAGTGATACACATCTAGGAATGCTGCAAGTCTTCTGAATGAGAGTTGAAAGCAAATGCGTTTTAAAATGTATGTCCTTGGGTACGAGGCTACGATGGTATGTGTGATAGCGGAGGCCACAGTGGAGTCCACATGTCTGTCTGCCTTGGCATGCTTGTAAATGCAGCATTGTGTACAGGATGTTCAAACCCTCTGTACAGTACATCCTTCAAGGTACTGGTGGATTGATGGACCTTTATAGTACAGAGACCTAGAATGGTGTTGCATGAGGGAACATCGGTATACCAACTGGTAAAGACTTGATACCTAACTAAGACATGCCAAGAGAGCCACATAACCGCCACAAACACATTCTGTGAATATATTAAACAGGATTTACTGGGCTTATGAAGTAATGTCTGTCACCATTTCCTCAGCATGACTGTTGAGATATTATCAGTGCAGCCATTATTAAAATATGTGGCCACATAAATTTTGCATGTATTTTTGTCAAGTCTGAACATCGCCTCCGTCCCGAGAGAGTTAGTATCTTAGTCCTGGACTAATCCAATCACAGCTGTCATTTGCAAAGGACGGTGCTCCAAATGAAGACTCTTGAAGTCTCTCTAACTAGAGGCATGACGACATAACAGTCACACAAAGTCTTGCTTCCATAATTTGATGTATTTCCAGTTGAAAAAGGATGTTGAGGCGGGACATAATGCGGGGAGGGACTGTTCAAAAGTGGGCAGATTAGACCAGAACTGACATGGAAAGAGAAAGGCAACGAAGCCCGTTGTATACTCTCTGTATTTGGCGGAGCGATCCACTGTGAAATGCTTTGCACATATTGAGCTTCACGAATTTCAGAGTCTTCAAAATGAATAAATTCTAGATATCGGGACACGACCGTGGTGTCTTAGGAAAATGAAACAGGGTTTTTGGAGGCATATGGCGATGCCACTTTGAAACTTTGTTGTGAAGTTGCAGGTTTTCTATGATGGGAGGGGCAGAGGGTGGTATCAGCTGGGATTTTTATGTACAACATGAAGTAACCACTAACAGTATGCCATTTCCGGGAAGTGAAAATAAATGAATTTTTATATAAAAATGCAAGAAAATACAAAGTTTTAATTTGTGTATGTATGACATGGAGAATTACCTAACAAGGTCAAAAAGTAATATTTCATTTCCTTGTGACCTTAACTGTTCTGTCTTTTTCGCAGCACTATAGGAAATGCACATGTCGAGGTGCTCGGCTTGTTTTCTTTCGGGGGAATGTTTTCAGCCAGAAGTGGAACGCCTGTTCGGCCGAGCCTGGGGAATCCTGCTTGCGTTGAGAGTCGGTCCCTGGAGGTTCCCCCCGGTTCGCCCTTCTCTGATGGCGGTGCCCTCTGGTGACATCACCTCGCGGTTCATCTACTCTGCTAAAGAAAATGGCGCACCTCGGCCCCTGGGCCTGATGAGGCAAGAGAAAAGAGTGTCACAGCGAGCCGACAGCTTCCTGGCACCCGGCCCACGTCAACATCCACCCTGGGAGCCCCGGGGCCCAGAATGCAGTGATGCCATTGGACCAGAGCCTTTTTACAGCACAGCAGGCCCGAACACCATCAATCATATGCACGGACATGTGTATGGTTTATGACTAAGGGATTGACACACCAATAACAAAAGGCTGAGAAAAAGCAACCATTTCTGCTGCCTGGGGAGTTGCTCTTGCTCGACAGCAATCCCAGCCACATCAGCACTTACGAATCATTTCGAGAAATGTCCAGTTGTTATATTATTTGATGATTCTCTGGCCAATCTCGTCCCATCTGCTTCAGTGTGACCTGGATTTCAATAGCTTTTTGCCTTTTTTTATTTTCTGGCACTTTGTGTGTTTTCATTCAAACCCTACGAGCTCCTTGTTAAGGTAAAAACGCTACGAGACACGTTATGTACACAAGCGACTACGGTTTACCGCAGTGGCGCATGTAAGTACTCAAAAGTGACACTGCGCAGACAAAAAGCTGAACCAGTCGACTGAAATCAAGAAATTACTCGGTGGAAAGAATCCAACAACTATAAACCGGTCAGACCACACCGTACGTAGGCTACAAGTCCATCTCCACCTCCATCCCCGCATTCCTCTTCCTCTTCGGAGCATGTGCTGGATCATTCTGCTGCTTTTTCTACCTGTTTTAATAAGACCCTCTCTGATGAGTTGTACTCCCTGCAGAAACTGTCAAACTTTTCCTCTGTTTTACAAAGACCGCTTTGAATTGTAAAAAAAAAAAAAAAAGAATGTGACAGTTGAACTCGTGTCCAAGACAAATACCGGGGCTCTGGTTGGTCACGCGCACTCTGTCCAAGTGAAGAGCCAACGTGTTTTCGGAGAGCTGCAGCCAGCGTTGCAGCGGGGCCATTAACTTTACTGTAACACGCCGAGTGAGAAGGGTAAAATCTGTGAAATAGAAGAACGGGGTAATATAAAGCATGGAGGGATTCATGGCGTTATGGGTCCCCACTTAGAACAGAGCTTTGATTGACAAGGGGGGGAAAAGAAAATTAAGGGGGTCAAGATTTATAGTTGCATGGGATTGTTTCTGCGCTGCAGCAGACATCTGGTCTAACCGATGTTTATGTGGCTTGGTGGAACAGTGAGGAACGTTCTGCGAGACAGGAGAACAAAGTCAGGAGAGAGAGAGGGAGAAAAGTTATGTCTTGGTTTCATCATGTCTGCGCCGGTTGTTAACTGCGGTGAAAATGTTGTTGATGCCAGCCAGCCCCATTTTTTTTTTTTTTGTTGATGCTAGCTAGCCGGACCTCCACTCCTGAGGTATTCCAGAGTTAGTATACTCTGGCTCTGACACACGTCGGTGTCGGTGGATTTTTTTTTTCTTTTTTCTTCTTGTAACTCTCTGATATTTCATTGTGTTGCTTGCGCCCGGAGAAAATATACAACGGCGATAGCCAAACAAGCAAGAGCAAGATTAGCAAGCATGATGTAATAACTGTGAGAGATCACACTGCCCTTTGGAAAGTAAAAACAGGATTTTATTCCTGTCAGGACGGACAGCAGGTCTTCATGTGGTTGTTTCATCCAAGCAGGTTTTTCTCTCTCATATGGTTCCTCTCACTGTCAGAGATTGAGCAGTCAGGGGAGCAGTTGGACAGAATGAGACCAGAGGCAAAACTTGGCTGCTGATCACCTGCCTGAAACACAGAGAGAGAGAGAGAGAGAGAGAGACATGTAGAGAGAGAGGGGGCGAGAGAGATTTACATCGTATGGAAAATGGAGTAAGGAAAAGTTTGATCTATGAGTTGACGGCTGCTGACAAATCTGATCACTGGCATACTTCTGAAATGATTAATGCATACTGCGTGTTATTGTCACAGAAGAGTTTCTAAGTCCGTATTAGATCCTACAATAACTCTAGGAATTCTCTCCAGATGATCACGTGAAGCCAGAACCTGAACCGGAGAAAAAAACTCTCCCTACCTCCATTTTTTTCTTCTTTGGGTTCATTTTCTGCTCTGATAAACAGTCTTGGCCCAGCCAGGCTCCACACCGTACACACACACACACACACACACTTACACACTCAGAGGGTCAGGGACACAATCCAGTGAGAAGCTGGCTAGCTGATTTGTGATCAGCGGCTACAGGCTACGCTTTATCACCCCCCGAGCGTTTCCAGGCAACAATTAGAGCCAAGCGTTTGTCTTCATTTGAGCTTTGGCTGTTAAATATGCCTTGGGGATGGCCACTTGACCCCAGGCTCTCTTGTATTCAGCCACAGAAATCACCTCTTCCTTTTCTCATTTATTGCAACTCTAATGGAGGGATGGAGGGACGGGGGTGAGAGGGTCAACAGATTGGTTACCAGAAGTGGAGGGGGAAGGACTGCCAACGGAGAGTTTTTATTAGAAATACTTTATCTGTCCAGACGGACAGATGGGTACATGAAAATGTGTGTGTGTGTGTGTGTGTCATTTTATTATGCTTGTGCATGTGTGTGTTCATCTTTGCAAGTGTCAGATTTTGAGACTGTCTGTGTGGTTGTGTCAGACTTTGTGAGTGTGTGTATGTCTGTTTCTGTGTGCATGGATGTGTGTGTGTTTGTCAAATTGTGTGTGTGTGTGTGTGCAGAATTTGCTTGCGTCACACTTTGTGAGTGTGTGTGTGTGTGTGTGTGTGTGATTGTGGGACACTAGGATGCAGTAAACTAGCCGTCCTCCTGAGTGTGTTGACGCAGGTTAACAAGGCCTTGGGGACAAGTAGCCACGGGGTCCAATATCAGGTCTGCACAGAAACTGGTCACATGACAATGACTGCCAACCACCCACTGCGATCTGCTGTACACAAACACACACACACACACACCAACACACACACACACCTCCTAACTCCCCTCTGTACAGTGACCCAGGAATGGTACCCCTTCAGGGGATCCACCCCTCGCCGTACCCTTGCCACAACCCCCCCACCCCCCACTCCCCATAGGCCCAGAGGCGTCTAGCGGTCGAGGCCCTGGCTGGCCCGGCCCTGAGCAATCTGTCAGGAGGCCCAGAGATGTCTCAGTTATCACCGTGGTCCCGATGATCCGCCGCCAGACCTATTGTTTCAGAAGGCTTCCTCTTTCCTGCACAGGACAGTCCTGCTGGGGGGGCCACTGCGGGGCCAGCGACCCGCCTGGGGCCACTCCGACTACGAAAGGTGTATGGGGTGAGTGAAAGAGCCGGACTTTCCCTGCCTGTTAGCACGTCCTTTGACAAGGCGACCGCCTGGCCATGGGTGTGTTTTTCCACTTTAAAGCTAAAAGCGCTGCGCTGGCTTTATCTGGTGAATCAGAATTTGATTCATTTCTTTATTTGTTTGCTTTTATCACAGAGACGCCGCGGTTGGTTTCAGCTGGCTTGTTTTGTCTCTATGCACAGTGGAGATAAAGGTGACTGGGGGGTCAGATCATCTATTAGCTTCACTTTGATCTCATAACTGCATTTCCATTCTCGTCTAGTCATGAAAATACTCCATGAAAGGCAATTAAATATGCTTGTCAATGTAAAGATCTGAAGTTTGTACTTACAAAGTTATCCGGGCTGACGATTTTGATTACAGCAATTAGGAATGAAGGGAAAATGAACAACTTTAACGGGGATAATACTTCATAACAACTGGCTCCTGCCAAATTCCCTTGTGAAGCCGCGTACTTGCAGCAGTGATAATTCAAATCGAGTCACGAGGGCTTGTGTTGTGCCAAAGTTATAAAAGTGGATCATGGAGGTCCACTGTCAAAAACGGCCCAATTAATTCCTCATCTCTTGGGCTGTGTTGGTGAACATGGGAAGGGAGATTTTTCTTTTCATTGCTGGCACAGGCTCGGGTTGAGAAGACCACTGGGCAAGCAAAGGGTGTTTGCTCAAGTGGAGCCAATTACTCCAAATAAATTGGGTCTTCCTCTCTATTCCCTCCTTCATTCTTCCTCTCACTCCCCCTCATCTCTCTGGTATGGGTTGTTGGTTGGAAACCGGGTCAGAGCCACGTCGAGCCCCCTCCTTCCAAATAAACAGGCTAGTAATGGCTGTTTACCCAGAGTACAAGAGCCATTATGTGTGAGGAAGTTAAACATCTCTGACAGGCAGAATGGCCGCAGACAAATCACTGTTGCCCTTTCTTGAGGGATTGATTGGAAGAATACTGATGTCTCCTTAACTGTTACCAGCAGTCCTACCCGATCGCCGGCTGCTTTTCAAAAGACATACCAACACGATGGTGTAAGGATTCAAATAAAAAACCTTTTGTTTGTCTCCAATTACGCCACGGAGCGAGCAGGTGACCTCGGCTGAGATGGATTTCATCACATCGGTTGCCTGGGCGGCGGCAGGCCCTCCAGTCGGAAAATACCCCCGTACTCCGGGAGAACATCACAGTCGACCTCCTTTCAATCATCTCACAGGATCTGGAGAGCGTAATGGTAAAATATGGAGGACGTGGAAAACGAGAGTACGTTCACAAAGTACAGTAAGGCAAATTGAGCTTAAGGTCGTTCCATGAAGTCATTAGGAGATCATAAATGAAGTCAGAAAACAATTTGAAGTGAAAGGCACCGTTCTGTGACATGGTGGCTAATTGGAATTGAAATGGTAGGGTAAACAGAACAATGCATTTGGGGTCATACATGTGTGGAGAATGGACTGCATTCAATCACAGTCCGCTAACTAGGCCATTATGGAACTTCACATAATGGGTGCCAACTGAGTAATTTACCTTCAAGCTTTGGGAATTTGCCGGTGAAGGTCAGGATGGCGAATAGAGTCACTTTGGATCCAAAAGTGTTAGAAGTTGAAATATACACATCATCCACTATAATATGCACTTAAGCATGACGTTTGGTGTAAGGAGTTGTTTGCAGCGGCAGGGTGGCTGAGTTGTTAAGGTCCTGTAACTTGAAGGTCACAGGTTTCATTTTTGCTATTGTCTGTGTCTCTATCATGTGTCTTGAGTCCTGCAGAAACATCACTGAGGAAGAGACTGAACCCAGACCAGCTCACTCATTTTAACTTATTCTGGATAAGTGTCGGTTAAATGCCTAAAATGTGAGTGTGACATGATGTAAGGTAAAGTAAAGAGTTAAAAGGGAGTTAAAAGGCAAAAGTTAAAATTGAAAGGACTTAATCTGCTCATACTGTAACAGAAAAGGCACAAACTGGTGTTGCCATCATGCAACTCCTAGAGGACTACGTGACATGGGGACAATGGCTACCACTCCTCAACAACATAGAGGTTTGAAACTGGCGGGAGTTTGAGCCATAGTCATGGTTATTTATGGTTGGATCCAGAGGCACAGCTCGCTCTGGACCTAAGGGTTTCGCCTCATGGTTTTGAGCTGTGAGAGAATGCGCAATAGGCCGAGACCAGTTGTTGTAATTGGCTCAACAGTCTGCTGCCCCCGAGATCGGAGGCGAACTTCAAACGCTTGTTGTCTCAGCTTTGATTCAGCCCATCATCATGGCACAAATCATAGACAAAGAGGACAGTTGTACAATATAGAGCTGCAACCCCCTGGCACCACACCAAACAGAATTTCTATCTCATGGATTTCCAAATGAATGCTTGGCAGGATAATGCAGCATGCATGCAGTGTGTGTGTGTGTGTGATATGTTCGCGTGTTTTCCTCTATGCACGTGCATGTATTCATACAGTATCTCCGTTTGCATCAAAGCATTGTACTCAGCTGTCAGAGTGCCAGGCAGCAGTCAACACCTGGATCAGCAGGTCTCTCCCTCATGCACATCTACTCTTACACACTCCACTGATCTCCATCCCGCTGCAGAGGGAACGGCTACACAGCTGCTAACTTTCCCAGGACTTTGCGTACAGCCTCATGCGCTGGGCTACTGTAACCGAGCCCCAGCCATGTTTCACCACGTCCAACAGCCCATTGATTCGGCGCTTGAGAGTCTAGAGTTGCGTTATATCCACCTCGTATTGTTTTACTTTGCTTTTCATGTCATATAATGCAAAGTGACAGCATGGACTTTATCCGTGAGGATTACATATCACCACGTAGGTTGTTGAGTGATGCTCGGTGTCCTGTTGTTGCTAGGTCAGTAGTAATGCGACGCCCTCAGGGCTGGCTTTGTTAATTGTGCCAGTAATCTGTTTAAAATGCGCTGCAGGGAAACACGGGGGAATTATCATTGAGGTATTTGTATTCCTCTCTAGAGTCAACAGTGAGTTCTCTTTGTTCAATAATGTATTCCTGATGCTGGCATTACAATAAACTTGCTACACTGCACACTTTATCCAGAGTGCGGCCACAGTATCCGGGAAGGTGTGCATTTTCAGTTTTGCCTCAGGTCCCCTGCTTGGAGAGCCAGGCATACATCATCATAACATCACGCTATTTTTACTTCTTTCATAGCAAGTTTGGTTTAGTTCAAAGTACAAAGCCATGATGGACAATAGCCAGGACCCCTACAGTCCCCTCCCACAACCTCCCAGGTGGCCTATTACAATTCTGTATTGAAACATGCAATCCCGTTGGCAGCCAATCAAAGACCAGCCTTCCACCCACATCCCCCGGCACAAACCCTAGGGGTCAATTTTCAGTGGTCTCCCACACTGTCTCCAATCATAATGTAAACGGCTGCCATGAAAAAGAGACACATGCAAAACAATCTGTCCCTCGGTAGAAACTGGCAAACTCATTGTAAGGGTTTGGATAAACGGGCATTGCCCAGCTCTTATGTCACCCTTCCCTGGTTCCTAAACACTGGGTGGTGAGTTCATCATGAATGCCAGGTGCCAGGGTGTGCTTAAGCGCTAGCGGATGGCTAGGAGGGATATCAAATATTCCCTCAGAGAGCTTCATGAGAGGGTAGGGAGGATGTGAAACAGCGCTAATTAGGAAATTCAGACAAACCGAGTACATAATTGTTTCATGGTCTCACACTCAGAGAGACAGAAGATATTCAAGGAGAATCTTAGAGCGCTAATAAAATAGTTAAAATGTTTAATGAATGAGGTCATCGCTCCACGCCTGACCCTCCCTCAGAGACCCTGAATGTTCTGATCTGGTTGCTCGCCAATTGAGACAGACACCAGTCTCCAGGAGTCTTGCAGTACTTAGGGCAAGGAGAGGCTGGAGAAAAGTCCTGGGGCTTACAGTTAAAGGACTTCATTAAAGGCAATAGAGCATATCTGTGCTGACGGGATACTCTGTTTGAACTCAAACTTACATCAACCATTCTGTCTAAACAAGAAATTCTCAATCTTATTTCTTCCATCTCCTTCAAAGAATGCAGAGTCGGCTTTGAAGTGAATTATCAAGTGCCAGTCAGCGTGATAGGGGGGCCAGAACCAATGTGTTTGCTATTGGTGATAATTGGGGTGTAAAAATAGTATGGATCAGGATGGGTTTTGTTTTCTATGCTGTATCAGAATAGTAGGATTATATAGTGTGCTTTCTGTGATAAAATATCATGCAATGGTTTTAAGTTTCATTTTAATCAAAAATTTTGGCAAAAACTAATTGTCATGCTTTCTTATCTTTCTCATGAAACATCGTTTTTATTTAATCATCTCTCAAAGCAGGCAGTCATAAAAACGCAGTCCAACTCCAATCAACTCATTTACTTTATCACAGAATAAAGGCTTAACGAGCCGTGAGAAAACATATCCTAATCAAGTACCAAATTCATGGTCTAAGCCGGTACTAGTACAAGCGTATGTTCATTAGAGAGCATAAGGTCTGCACCACCACACTACATCAAGACTCTAAAAATAGCCTCCTTCCCATCCTCCAGGCCTTTGAGGATCAGAGTTGGGAGTGAGGCAGCTGAACGGTGCTGGAGTAAAGCCTCAGTCCGTGGACAGATGTTCCTGAGAACAGGTGGCTGAGGTTGTCCCCTGGATTTGCATGGCTATGACAGACACAGCAGACCTCACAGACTTCAAAGGGTAGGAGAATGGCTGCTAATGATCTGTGGAGAGAGTGAAGAGGAGCGACTAGCTAGCGCGCTAGCTTCAGAGGCGCCATGCAAAGACATCCTCCACGAAGTCCATGGAAAACTTTTCTGCTGCAGCTGGATGTTTCTTGTGCTGAGGTCACGGCTTCTGCTACCGTTGGAGGGGTGTTTGCTACTTGAAGCCACGTCATCACCTGTTGTTAGAATGAATAATAAGGTTTGTTTTGAGTGTGAACAAATTGAACTTAATCTAAAATGGAATAGTTAAAGGTGCATTAAGTAGGATTTTTACTGTCCCCATTAGGCAACAGTAGACGATTGCCTTAGGCTCCAGCAGCTAGAGGGCCCACAAAAGACAATAATATCAAGTACTACATGTTTATTTGTCATCAGTTTAAAAAAAATGTACTTGAAACTCACCTCTCTTCTTGTTACAACAAAAGAAGAAATTCATATTCACTCTTGAGTCATGGCTTCCCCACTACTCAGTCAGGCTACAGTGAACTACTCCACCTCTAGTGCTATATTGACACGACTTCATTTACTTTCCCATAGACGCTGTGAGAGAAGTAAAAACATGTAGCAAAGCCACCCAAGTGATGTAAACAAACAATAAAAAGAGGAAAATAAAAGCTTTGTTGACAACTTTTTTCAAAGAATCTGCTGCTAGTGTTTGTTGCTAGCAATATTACCACTGCCTCCAAGGTCAACGAGCTATAGTGAGCTCTAGCCTTACATGTATACTTTACTCAGCCCCAGCTTGAAGGAAATCTATAGAAAGTATGGATTGAAAAGAATAAAGGTTGGGATTCAGGGAGCCCCATGGGAGCCCCATGCTTGCCTTCGCCTCGGGCCCCAAAATCGCTAAGTCTGCCCCTGTGTACAGTATCTGTGGGGGTTGTTGATCAATACCAATGACTCAATGATTGCTTCTCCAGATACTGAGATTACTGGCTTTGAAAAACTCACTCCAGCCCATACCATCACCACCACCACAACCTCTCACATTTTCAACTGCTCAAAGATAGAGGATGGTGCTACAAGAGGGAGCAACCAGCGTAACAACAAATTCTCAAACCGGAAACGTAAATAACAAAGCAGTGTTATTTTGCATCATGATACATTACCTCCTCACTAGATGCTTCTGGTGGATCTCAGCTCTAATTTGCTAGCTTAACTATTCTATTATGAAAGTGTGACTTTTATATTTTTGTCCATTACAGGCTACGGTAAACTGTGCCAGAGACCTGCCAATGTTGTTGCAATTACTTGGTCGCTGATAGAGGCAATGCATTACTTAATTCACCTTTACTTCTGAAACAATCACAATCCACATTAAGAAACAAGCCTGTTTGTAAGAGCAGCCTACTGAAGAATACGGGAAAAACAATGAAAGACAATGAAAACTAAACTGAAAGGCACATTAATCTGGTTTAGCCGAATCAAGTTCTGTTCAAAAAAAAAAAAAAAAAACTCTCTCAGATCACGTTTGAAACCAAGCATGAACTCTTCAAATCTGACTTGATGAGATTTCCTCTTGCCAGACAGCAATTAAGTGAGACAAGCCAAATCTCTCAGCCTGCCCCCTCCCCTTCATCTGTCATATTTTCTGCTTTGATCTCCTCCAACCCCATTCATTAAGCAAATACAACACACTGCCACTTAAAGTTCGCAATGGAGCCCTTAACATCTAATAAATAATGCATCCACCCCACCCCATTAGATTGGCACCAAGCAAAGGGTGAGCGCATGTTTGGCTCTGATGGGACCGAGTGTATTTTGATGGGAATAGGAAACATGCTCGTATACAAACGAGCCGCTGAAGCTCAGCAGTCTAGCGCTGGATTAATAGGAGGTATTAAGAATGCAGAGGTTTGTTTCCACCCATCAATCTGGGGCGCTCGGTAGTGAAGGTGAAGAGTGATACTGGATAGCGATATTAGCAATGCATTTTAAGTGCTAGTCTCTGAGCTGTTCTGAGCAATTGGCAGTAAAAAAGTACAGTGTAGAGACCTTTTCATTGGAATTGGTTGGAATGAGACTCAACACAATGCTATTACTACTTATTTATTTAATTATCAGAACATTATTACCTGAAATTCTTCATTCGATGTCTAAAATTAGACAATACAGTCATTGGGTTAACCAAGCACTTCAGCTTTAAAAAGCACATCATTAGTTTTAATGCTGTGCTATTATTTGCTTGGCAAGAGTGTGTCGGCTTTGTAAATGGTGCATAGCTCGTTTTGGAATAAAGCTCCAGATATCTAAACAACCTGAGAGATTTGACACTGAATGAACAACATGTACTACTAATGAAACTACAAACTCCCACAATCCTACTAACTCTACTGCTGTCTTTCCCTGTGAGTGTAACCTTACTAATACTGTCCCCCTCATTTCAGTTCCGGGTGGCCTGAGTCAGCAGGGGGGCTTTGACTCCGTCTTACTCCCTCCTCCCTTAAATCTCCCGGTGACCTCCCTCTCTTCTGTGCCATGTTCAAATAAACATCCAGGAAAAACTATTATTCCTCCCCCTGTCCACTAATGTCTTCTGGGTTCCTTCCTCATTTTTCTCTCTCTGTGTTTGTTTTCCCTACCTTCATCCTCTGATGGGAGACACAGTATGACCTCTGCTCTGCCTCCTGACCCCCCCCCCGCATCTCACCTTCCATGGAGTCCAGTGGTTCGGCCTGGTGGCGGGGTTATGGTGTGTTGACTTTATGTCCACTGGGGTGTGACTTTGCTGTTGTATATTGATGATCTTCTTCAATGCAAGCCGCTAAGGACTTGGAAGACCCGCTAGCTTTAAAAGGAAAGCAAATGGACTTCCTCGGCTTTTGTTTACACGAGTCTCCATAAGCTGAGCTCCCAGCGCTATTCCTTGTTCGCATGGAACAAAGAATGAGTTGCCAAAAAGCAGGAAAACGGCTCTATCAAATGGCCGTCCGCACGGAGAGTTATAGGAACGCGTCGACATGGTTTCAATCTGAAGACGACACCATGCTGTGTGAAGAACGCCAACACAGGAAGTGCCTCTCTACCGGCCCTCAGAAAACCCTATAATCGTTACATGATCTGCACCGCCCCGACAACTCACACATGGCCCATAAGAAATTACATTCAGTCACAAGGTGGGCTTAATAATGTGGGCCTTTGTAAGTGGTTGCATTTTTCTCCCAGCTCCTTTTCCTCCCGTGTGTTTTCCGTAATTGGAATACTGTCTCTAGGCTTTCAGTGCAAAAGGGCCCTCCCAGGTAATCTCCACCATCTTGGCGAAATGCAAACATGGCCAAGTCTCTCCTGAGAAGCCGCCAGCTCAGAGATGTTTATTTTCCCCTTTAATAACCCCTTTTATTAAAGCAGGGTGAAAACAATTACGGGTGTGCGAGTTCTGTGTCTTTAATAAGGGTTTTATTGAATAAGCGTCCTCCCGTCCGCAGAGGGAGGGCCTCTGAATGTGACACAAGTAGTATTGCTTAATGTTTAAATGGGGGGGGGGACGCCTAAAGGGATTGCAGAAGTAATTCGATTAGATGTAATATGCACCAAACCTCCCCAAAATTACTGTCTAATTCCTTTCTACTGATAGGGAGAATAGCATAGACATCCCAAAACAGCACACCCGGCTGATAGATGGAGCCACAATGTGTCCAAAGGCATATATCACAATAAAGTATCTTAATTATGAGTAAACCGGAAAGGGGTTACTCCTCAGGAGATTAGTTGATACAGTACGATCATATTTTAGTTATTTTTCACTTCTAACATGTGAACTTGTTTAAGCCAGAGAGGGGCCAAAAAGGGCCCGAGGGAAGTCCTCGAGACAGGGAAGTGAATAAGAGGAAGACATATTGAATGTTACTCATTAGGGATCGGCGTTTCCTTCATAGGTTTTCAACAACATAGGGATTGCCATGAGTACAACGTTTCCGGTCCAACAACAGTTTACTTGTGTTCAAACTCAGCATCCCGCGTTTTGCACAGGCCGGCAGAAGTTTGCTCTGCGATGATGATAAATGCTTTAAAATAAGAACCCTGAAATATTTTAACTGAGTAGGAACAATTTGTCGGTCCATCTTAGAATTTATCAACACGTATTATTATTCATTGCTGCCAGATCGTTTCATGAAACCAGCATGAGGCCTGAATTCACCTTAAATGGTCTTTCCCTGATCGCCAGCGTTGAGCTGGTCAATACAATCCAAGGTTTTCTGTTTCACTAACAAATAAACTTTCTTCATTGGTTTCCTTTTACCTTCTGCCTTTGTGTGGCACAGATGTGCTCCCTCTCAGTGGGTGTCATTAGAGGTCTGAGCTGGTTCCCTGTAGCTTTGCCACCTCACCATGGGGTGCAGCTGCGCCAAGACATCAAAAAGCATCTCCCTGCCTGTGTAAATCCCCAGACCACAGACTTAGAGCCAAACAAAACAGCTCAGGCAGTCAGTCAACGTAGCAGCACCACAGGGGGGCTCTACAGTACCAACCTCATCCTGTATGAGGTTGGTGGAGTGCCCCCATTGGCTAACAAGCCAAGTTTGTGCCTCCACCTCTGAAGGGTTGCAGAGAGTTCTATTTGGTCTGGTGATTTTTAAACAACATTATTACCCTTCCTCTTAGCACTTGCCTATTTGTCTGAGCTCTTGTTTATTAGATTTTTTTATTTGTCTCATTTGTTTAATTAAAAAGTAGGTAGCTCACTTATTACATTTTTACCTCAGCACTGGTTCTGCTCTTAGTTGCTTGTTTAGGAAGGAAATGCACTTACGATTTCTGGTGACTAGTAGTTTTCTTGCCTACCTATGTTGAATGCACTTATTGTAAGTCACTTTGGATAAATGTGTCTGCTAAATGTCTGTAATGTAATGTAATGTAAATGTTCAGGCAGATCAAAGTGTGATAGTATACTCACAACTTATGATACTACACAGACAGAGACAGGAGAGAGACTGTGCTTGTTTTGCCATATACATTTATTTTCCAACACACGCATTCCTGCATGTATGCTGGGTCAGGGAAGCAGGCCTCTTTTACTTGAATTTGCAGTCAGATGTGGCAGCGTTCTCAGTGCCTCAGACCAATTCTCGCCACAATCTGTCAAAATTGAGAGGCAAAACAAATTAATTTTGGCTCAGGCAGAGATTGGCTCTCAATTGATTCAGCGATTTGCATTCTGCAAGCTCATACATTCCACACACTCGACTCCATCTTCACCTTACACCAGACTGGGAATGTTTTTCCAGGCACTGTGCAATTTGAATTACCATTGATGCACTAAAAATATCTTATGCCTTTTTTTTCACTGAAGCCAAATATGGGTATTTAAATGCATGAAGCGAGAGCGGGAACAATAAGACGGGGATTCAAAACAATCTGCATGCAAAGAATTTCTCCGTGCTCCAAACGTTCCTCGGGGCGGCTGCTGATTGTTGGACCCTCGGACTGGGATTACTCCTAATCATTTCCAAACACTGTAGCTACTGCCTAACAAAGTTAATGATGAGGACCAAATGCGATAATCATCGCACATGAATTGATCTCTGGAATTGAAACTCTGAACTGGAATCTCCTGGTTTACATTAAATCCCATCGACAACAAAAATGTCATTTTTTTCTCTCAAAGGCACAAACAAAAGAGCTCACATTCAAATATCATTATAAAGAACATTGCCGTTTGACGTTGTTACAGTGCTCAACGTTGAGCAAAGGTGATTGACTACGGCACCGCAGTCCATTTGGAGTGTGGTGACAATTAGAGCAGACAATGGAGAACGAAATGAATTGACCAGCGAGGATGAAAGGGATACCTTTGAAGTGCCGGGCCTCTGACAACACATCTGAGCAGAAAGACATTATCAAATTTGTCAATCGTTCACATGATTAGGGCTTGTCTAATTCAAGTGGACGGACAGATGGTCGGGTGAGGAGGCCTGTGAAATCCAAGCCTTATTTAAAAGCACGCTGGTTTTGAGCAAGGGGGGAATAAATATGTAAACCCAACGTGGTCTGTGAAGTGAATGTGCCTCCTCTCATTCCCAGTCTTGCAACGTCCTACATTTCATGCTTTCGGGGTCCATTAGTTATAATGAAGTGTAAAATAACCTTCAGTACACCTTTTGGAAGCATATAGATGTGCAGGACAGAAAAAAACACCAAAATTCCTGCTGGCTCAGATCATTTCAGGATGGAGAGTTTCGAGAGAGAGAGAGAGAGAGAGAGAGAGAGAGAGGGAGAGAGAGAGAGACCCTCCTTTGTCTCTGGTTTGAATCAAAGGCTTACGGAAATATGTCTCGATGGAAGTAAACTGTTCTCAATGGGAAACATGTGACCTCAGAAGTGGCGAGGCTCTTTGAGAGGAGCCGTGAGCGGCCCTCTTTGCGTCTGGGCGGTGCGTGGTGAAGCGCCACAAAAGCTGCAGGGTGCCTCCTTTGTTTGGATTTGCAACGGCCCCGCTCGGGGTGAGAGGTCAGAGCGATAATCACATGTGTAAACACACCTCGACGCTTTGGAGAGCCTTTTGTTTGACCCCGCTGTTTCTGGCAGGTAAGTGTTTGCAATGCATCAACACGCGGGAGTAAATGTGTTCAGCTCCGTACGGTGCAGTGTTTACTGGGCTGAGTCTCTCAAACACAGAAAAGCTGAGGCAAGATAATGATACACACACACACACACACACACACACACACACACAGCTCTCTAATTAATAGCCCCTCTGCCTCCTGAGTCTGTGATGCAAGTCCACCCTAATCCCTTGGCACGTCGTCCAGAATAATCAGCGCACGGCGAAGTCCGCCTTCGGAACGCTCTAATTAGCATCATTGATTTCCTCCTCAGAAGCTGACATGCGAAGAGCCCCAAAAACAAGTCGCTCTTCTTAGAGGCCCCATTAGTCAAAAAAACAGGACTGTAGTTCATTGTTTTGGCGGCACGGGTTCAGGTGGAGCCGGGGCTAGCCGTGGTTACAGTAGCAGCGGTGGGAGGGACGGCAGTGCGGAGAACAGCACGTCTCATTGACTGTGAAGGGGACAGATTGGAGACAAATTCACATATGGTTGCGATTGATGATTACTTAAATACAAGTACTATCAGAAATGTTAAAACATAAATGTGTCAAAGCTTTTTTGAACATGTAGATTTTCAAAAGCAACCATTTGCTGTTTTTGAGGAGGAGGAGGAGGAGGAGTGTTATGGGCTAATGCTGTGGAAATCATCTCAAAGCGTAACTGGCTTAAAGGATGTTTACACTGATGCTCTCATTAAGGTGTCTCTCTGGTGATTACTTAGCTAGTCGCTTTAGCAACTTCTCTTTTTGGGGTAAACTGGGGAGCCCGCAGCCCGAAACGAGCGAGCAAAGCAAGCCAACATCAATAAGAATTGCCAGTGTCCACATGCCAGGGGGAGAAGAAAATTGTAAGTAATGGACTGCGAGTGCGGAGATGTTTATCAGACTAAATGAACAGATCGCACCAGAGGGATGCGGGGCTCCGCGGGACGACATGCCAGAGCCGCCGCCTGCGTGTGCAAATGGCGTGTGAATTTATGTATTATAAGTTATAAGGGCAATCGCTCTCGTTATACCCAACAACATGTTTGTCAGTCAGGCGGCGGTTTTTCCCCGTCCTCCCAGTGAAAACAGATCTCTCCGCCAGCCCACGCGACACGAGACACGCGACACAATGGGTCGCTGTGTCTCCGGATTCAAAACAAGCATGAGATTGTGCAAAAATGTTGTGCTAATTAGCTACCGGCCCTGTCCAGTGAGTCACATCAGAGCCACCGCAATCATCCCTCGCCTTCTTACGAGTGCGGGTGAGGAAACCATCAAGACTTGACTTAGCCATAACCCTCCACTGGCAAATCCATAAAGGGAAAGAAGAACATGGAATTAGAGAGATTCCCTGTCTTCTTCCAAATACACAAGCCAGGCGCCAATGCATCCCTCCTCTCTCATTCTCTCTCGTTCTTTCTCTCATTCTGGCTCTCCGATTTTTTTTTCTCTCTCTCTTTCTTTCCTTCCCTCTCTATCTCTTTCTCGCTCTCTCACTCGGCGTGATTGCATCCATATGCTCTCCAGGGAGAGATGGGGTCAACACCCTACTTACTCACGCCACACTGAGGCACTGACACTTGTGAGAAAGCCCATGCACACGCACGTGCACACACGCACACACACACACACACACACACATGCACTATCAGTGTGATTGTCTCCGTGCAGCAGGGCCCAGACTGTGTATTCTCAGCAGAGAGGATGGGATGTGGGATTTTCATGCCAGCGCTTAATACCGTAACATGAACGTATGGAGCGCGTTACTCTGCAGCGATCCACCTCCTCCTCCCAATACATTTACGATTGGCCCCTGAGAAGATCTGGCATCAATTAAGTGGCGCTCAAGAAGAAACGGGGCTTGATGGGGGCCAATGGATCCTTCTGCCTTCAATCCCCTCTTTTGTTCGGCAAAGCCAGGAGAGGTCGTAAATCTGAACCTGAAGACAGTGCGCAAATTGCAGTCACACTTGCAAGCAAAGGGAATCAAGGCCAGTGGGGAGGGAGGAGGAATTAGGCCGGCCTCCACCAATTGCCCAAATCCTTTCCTCTTTCCATGTCCTATACAGTCATGCAGGGAAACACACACACACACACACACACACACACAGATATATATGCCGCCAGCACATGTTGCTCTCAGGCAGCTGTGGTCCTCTGCATTGTACACAGACAGGAAAGCAGATGCACAGTGACACACCTACCCTAATACACACTCACACACAAACACACAAACACACACACACACACACACATATATTTTAAGGCACCAAGGAGACACCAAAACAAACAGCTACACTAAACACAGGCAGTCCAAACAGCTCCCTTCATCTCTCCTTCTTTACTCACTCCCTCACCCTCCCATTCTCTAACACACACACACACACACACACACACAAACACACACACACACCAACATGATTGAAGGACATCGATAAAATCTGCCATGATGAACCCCTCCCCCAGACCTTGCCACTGACCTTTGGGAATCCGATTTACTCCGCCACATCTCTGATCATATCTCTGCTGTCACTCATAAATTACCACAATATGACATTGGACGATGCATCCTCCCGGACCGCCGCTGACAATGTGTGTGTATTCGGCCAGCCTTTCCACATCCCTTTGTAGGAGAGAGATGATAGTAACACTGCACAGGAACAGGGAGTCGGTTCCCTTTGTAGCAGTAAAACAGTAAAACTAGGGCTAGGGTTAGCTTGTTTTGTACTCCAAGTGGGCATGACATGTAAGGTCACCTTTTCCTGTTTTGTTTTGTTTACCCATAGTTCAAGCAGAACTGCATCACAGCAAAATCTCCAGTATTATTTTAACTGTGGCAGTGGAACAAACACTTTTTCGATGGCTGCCCCAGAGTCATATCAGCTCCATGAGGGAACAAACAACTCTCCAATCAACACTTGTCATCGCCAAATAATTGTAACCGAAAAATCATCACTTATTAACTTATTAACGCTGGACGATTTGTTGTGCGGCTCAGATTCCATCTTGCAAATCAGTCATGGCCATGTAGAAGTGTTAAATTAAGTTTGATGGGTGTGGACTTGCAGAAACACATTTTTCACCCTGATGATTTTACTGCAGCGTTCCCACTGCATGCTAGCCACTCATCTGTCTACAGCGTTATAATAGCTTAATTCATCAAGTACAATGAGGAATGTGTCTTGGTGGCATTGGTGCAGGAACATGTCAACAATTCACTTCTGGAAAAAAACAACAAGATATATTTAGCTTTGTGGTGGATATTCCCCCAGCGGACTCTGAAGAACCAGGTGCTTCGTACAAAAACCAGCAATGTCTTTCATCTGGTGAAGCAGCGGTTTTCACAAGAGGTCGAGGGTTAAACTTATTTCAACCAGGAGCGATTGAGCGGCCTGCTACCTCAACCCCCCCAAAACCGCGGTCACAAGATCAGAGAGGGAGCGCCCGGATTAGCACGCCATGCGTTTCAAAAAATAAGAAGAGCGTTCTGCTAACTTAATCCTATGAGAGAGACCTCAATCGACCCTTTGACCTCGCAGACCGCAAGCTTAGCGCAGAACTTTGATTTGTCAACGATGACCACAACAAAGCTGGCCACACTGGCAGTCAGGGCCAAGGCCGCCGCTTCCTACGCAGGGTCATGTGATGCCGAAAACAGAGAGGGTGTGGGGTGTTATGATAATAATAACCTAATACGAGGTCAACCCTCACTAGAGGAAGAAGAAGAAGAAGAAGAAGAATGGGCCTAAAAACTGTACATGATTGCTGAGTAGTTTTTCACAGTTTTTACTCTTGATGAGTTTTTTATTTGTAGAATCTGGATATTTGCAATGTAATGAAAAATGTGTAAGAAGTTATATTTATATTCCTAATTTATATTAATACTTTATAAATGATTAGTAGTAGTAGTAGTAGTAGTCATTTTATTATATCAGTATTAATATATGAAATCTATATTTCTGTCTCTAAAATTAAAATTAAGGAGGTATTATGCAAATTTTTAAACATTAAAATAACATTAAATACATATAGGCTCCATTCTACAGTGTCAGTTTGTCTGTCTCTGTCTGTCTGTGTGTTCATGTCTAAATCCCTTGGCCCGTTCGCCGTCTGCGGTGGCCTTACAGATGCTGGTTACCTCAGCCTCTGGCTGGAGGCCGTTTCAAGGTAGACAGCTCATCAAGATGATTGACAAGTGTTGGGGGCGGGAACTTGACCAACTGAGGGTGGGAGGGCGGGACTAACTAAACTCTGCTGACAGGCAATAAGTTGCATAATGTAGCTTTAACCTCAGTTGAGACCGTAGACCCAAAAATAAATCGGATGATAAAAGGCACATTTTGTCATTTCTGTTCCAGCGAGATGGAATCATTTTTGAGGCTTGGCCAGTCTCAAGCCTCCCCGAGTCCCTCTGCCCTTGTAAAACTCAACGGTAAACAATGGGAGAAGTAGTCACTTTCCCACACGTGAGGCCCACACCTCGGCTCCAGCATGTTGAAAGCACAGGCCAAAGTGCAGTTTTGTTTGTTGTTTCATCGCCGACTCATGTTTTATTGGTGGTGACTTACAAGCTTCAACATCCATCGTATTACATGGACGGTGAGAGGTTGAGGTCAGCGTTGAACGACGTGCCTTTTATAACTCACCATCGCAGAATGAAATACTAGGCTGCAGACTGCATGCTTTGCACGCTATTTCATTTCACAAAATCCAGGGCAGTTATTACTGTATATGCAAGGTAAAATAGCCAAGGGAAAAGGGTAGGAGCCAGAATCAAGTCTACTATAATCACATTTTTATGAAGTCATAGGTTGATGTGAAATATTACGGATACAGTACAGTAAACTGTGGCAACGTTGAAATTAAGGATGTTGACTTGTAGTACGTGTCAAGCACATTTTACGTCTGGCACGATCACACTGTGAGTCACAGTGGTTAAGAAAAAATGGGCATCCCTTGGTCCAGATGAACTTCCACTTTGAGAGAGGCACACACACACACACACACACACACACACACACACACACACACACATACCTATTTGCCAGCTCTGCACAAGACTGATGGAAACCATAACATGGAGCCCAAGTCCTCTGGGGGATTGAGGAACGCCACACACTAACACAGCTCCAGTTACCCTGTAACCCAAGACCCAATACAGCTAACACTGGGGAGAGAGGGGGGAGAGAGAGAGGGAGAGAGAGAGAGAGAGAGAGAGAAAGTGACAGAGAGTAAGAGAGACAGCGAGGGAGTGACAGAGGGAGAGAGAGATGTCCAGATGCAGTCAGAGTGACACACCAGCACGCAGACCCGGATCAAATATTTTATTTGCAAATAACTGTCAACATTTGTTTAAAGCTCCTCGGGGTTCCAGACGGACGAGGTTTACTGTATCAGGACCAATGACAGGTAAGCTGTCAGTCAGAGGAAAGTCTGCTAAATATACTTAAAGGGGCAATAAGTAATCTATTACCTTTATGGCCCTCTACAGGTGACCTCTAGGGATTGCAACAACACCAATAAAACCTGGCTCCTCCTACACCTACTTTTTAACATTAAACTGTATACTTTCTTGATGCAAAGCACTTTGCTTCAAAATGCTGAATTTTATTTATGATTATTTTTAATTAATTTTTTTTATAATTACACTAGACTTTTATTTTCCTATTGCTCCTTTTAATTATTTTTATTTCAATTTTTCGTTTTAATGTAAAGCATTTGGAGCTGCATGTTTTTGTATGAAAGGTGCTATAGAAATATTTTTATTATTATTATTATTATTATTATTATTATTATTACTAAGAATTTCAGTGGGTGGGGAGTTTTTTCCCTATCAACACCTGCAGATATATTACGGTCAAAATACATTTTCAGTCAAGCTGGAATAAAGAATAGAGACTGGGAGTCTGTAAATGTGTGTTTGAGATCAAGTTCATCCACTAAAGACAGATGAAAAGAAAGACGGGGTTAAAGATAGCGAACTGGGACACCCTCACATCTCGGTTAGGTGAGGTAAGACAGACGAATGTGCAAGAGGAAGACCGAGAGAGAGAAGTTATTATGGAGATCTCAATCTTCCTTCGCCTCTAATCAGCAGGCGAGCCAAGAGCAACAGAGAAATCTTCCTGATTCCCTGCGAGCGCCGAAGGAAGCCTCGTTATCATCGCAACTTCTATTTGGTTACATTATCTCACTCTGTTGGTCCTCCCTCCTCCCCGTCCGTCCATTAACAAACACCAGAGTGAGCAGCAAAGTGCAAATGAGGGTATCGGGGATTGGCTGAGCGAGAGAGAGAGAGAGAGAGAGAGAGAGAGACTGCTCCGCCCATGAACTCAAGGCGTTTTATCTCTGAAATGAAGCGACCCCTTTTAACCTCCTAACATATTAAAAGGTAGAAAGTTTGGTAGCGAGTGGAAACAGTCAAGGATGGAATAATGTTACAAAAATACATTTACCTCAAAGCTAAATTGTATTTTTCTCCCAAGACGGGAGTTTCCTGCTCGTTCAGCTCAGTCGAGGAATTAGTACGTGTCTCCCAGGTGGGTCAGCGTGTCCCGTAACCGAAAGATTACAGGTTTGATCTCCACAGCTGCCAGTGTGTTCGTCAACAGCCGCAGCGAGAGGCCCCTTACCTGCTCACTCATTGTAAGTCACCGTGGATAAAATGGGCTAAAATGTAAATGTTGACACGGTGGAAGCCCCGCCCCCGCCCCCCCCCGGACTCCCGTGTCCTTCCCTGCAGCGTGACAGACATGTAAACACCTCAGACCCCAAAGAAGTCGGACTAAACTAATCCCAGACGCTTCACCTCTGACCCCTCCCACTTTCCGCCCAGGGGCCACCGCTCCCTCGGGGGGGGGCAACGCCGCGCTCCTGGTTCTGCTCGCCGCCGAGTCCGCTGCACGGACGTGACACGCTTGTGACGCGGGGGGGGAACCGACGGCGTCCAGGAAGCTGAGGAAACGCAGAACCGAGCGCGGCCCCCCCCCGGGGCTTCCTTCAGGGAGCCGGCTGGGAGTCTGGGGCCCGTTTGAACTCCCTGGCCTCGGCTTTTGGAGTTCGCTAAAATGCTAGCGCGCCGGGGCTGAAAGGTGAATCCCCTCAGGTGTACACAGACCTGGGAGGTGAGGGTGAACATCGAGGTTTACACGATGCATTGCACAAAACTCCCGTCTTAAAATCTCTTTTTTCTTAAAATAGGGCCAGTGGGATGAGCTCACTTTACTTGTTATAATACTTTATTATAATAACTTTATTAGGAAAAACACAATTGTCAGAACGAATATGAGATCACTTGTTAGCATGTGCGCTTTTTGCAGTATAGATGTTAAAAATGCACACTCAGACTTTATCCAACAATCAGTACTGTGATTACACGGTGAGCGCATGGCTTCTCCTTCACGTATAACGCAGCATTTGTAGTGGAGCCAGAAGCAGACAAGCGTTGGCACCGGCGCTGCATTTCAGGATTAACTTATTAGACGTCAATTTATCCGAACGTAAGATTGAACGCGGACCATCTGCCTGGCGCCGTCACCTCGTCTCCAACCCGGCTGCATCCAAAAAAAAAAAAATGCAGATTGCGCAGGCGGATAAAAGCGAACGCACATTCCCGGCCGATACGCCCGGCGCGAGCCCCCGCGAGGACGAGGGGGGCGTTTAGCTTGTTGGTGTTGGTTGCTATGAGATGGGCGCCGTCTCATTTTAAGGGTCACAAATATAATGCCCCTAATTTGGGTGGGAGAGCGCATCTATGTAATTACAATAATCTGGTGCTTCCCGGGGGTTGAATGGAGATGTTGCGTCATGGACTTGTGGTGCAGAGAAGCTGCAGGGGCGGGTGATGTTAATACTGGAGACAGAAAATTAATCTTCAAGAATTTAAACAAAATTCAACTTGGTAGGCTGCGTCTACCGACATGAAGGTTTTACACAATGTTAGCATGGCGGTGCTGTGTGTGTGTGTGTGTGTGTGTGTGTGTGCGTGCCACTAATTTCAGTTAAGTATCGTAATTGTTATCAGCTGTGCATTGTTGCGTATGTGCAGCCATGTGTGCATCATTTAACCTTCAGCACCGAGTATTTACAGTACGGCAAAAGGCGTACACAAACACAATCGCAGGCCTCGGCGAGCTCGCTGCCAGACAACGCATTCCACAGACCTATAGAGGCTCCTTCGTCTTCCTCGCGCATTTTCTGCTCGTACTCGACTCCGCATCCGTGACATATTTTCACACTTCCAAACCAAATACAGAATCAGAGCTGAGCTGCATTCGACCCTAGGCCACGGTGAATATCATTTCCATTTTAAGCGCTTTATCCGGGGCATCGATGAGAGAGCAGGGTCTTCCTCCAGGGCACCTCGGCAGGCGGCCTGGTCACGGTGTCTTATAATGCAAATACATGCTCTGAGAGGGCTGGAACATTGGAGGAGACGCGAATAGAAACGGGCAGTAGATTGACATTGAAATAGCGATTTGGAAAGTAATGGTGTGTGGATGGGCGTGCACGTTTGGCTTCTAACTCCGGTTCAATTCCAACTCCAAAGTTTTCTTCTAGAGTTTTCATTTTTTCTAGTTTTTCTTATTTCTTACCCTAACCTTAACCGAAGTTGTTTTACTTCCAAACTTAACCGTTAGCTTAAACTTTTTCCACATGATGAAGAAGTGAAACTGGCATGTCCAATTCAGGATACTGTCATCTAACCCTTTCACGGCGGAGGAACGTAATATGTGTTTAATCTGTGTTGCCGATGGACAGGCTGGCTATTGCAGGGGATCAATCTTGTGACATTTTGGTTCTGGGACGGTCTTTGAAACCATTTGGCCAACCTACCGTCCATTTTAAACCTTCACAATACGAACACAAAGTAGCTCTGCGATGAAGGTTGCAGTCTGTGCCGTGGAAGCTCCGTCCCTCCCGATGCATTGATGGACATTGGTGTCACAGCAGGTTGCCAGAGGACCCCAAGGTCTGGCCAGAGATATGCCTGTGAGTAATTACTCCCCTCTATCTAGGGAACCTCAAAGGAGACATGCATCACTCATTTATTGAAGGAGGGAAAAAAATCTCAATGACTCACAATGGCACCCAGGAGCAGTGTGCAATTAATTGATAAACGCTAGGACGTGATGTCCCGTTAGATAGCATGGAAGTGCTGCTAAAGAGCGCGCTGGGGCGTGAATCAAAGACTGGAAAATGCATTAAGAGAAAGTTAGCGAAATGCCATTAACCTACCAAAGCCCCTCAACTGATAGCAGAGGGCAATAGAGAGAGTTTTAAATTGCACCAAGCCCTCGAGACTATGGCGAAGTCGGCGAGTCTTCCATGAAAGGCTGCAAACCCGTTTTGATTGCTTCTGACATGCGCTCATGAAGTTCCACCGGCAAGACTTTGAATCCGAAAACCGTCATTAGGGATGCGGTAAAAGTGTTTTGACCGAGTGATTATTGTATATACACGCGCTGATTTATAATCAGATTGAGATTTTTTTTGGGGGGAAAAAATCATACTTTGCCTTGGACGGGTTTATTGTAAATACTGCGCGCATGCCAGCATGAGTGCATGTTTCCCATAATAAGACGAGTATTAGGCTCTTCCCAAAGGGCACCATCAATAAAAACTGAGGGTTGAATTCCTTGTCGAGGCAGCTGACGACAAATCAGACGACTTGGCAAAGAATAGGAGCCCTCCCTTAGACAAGAAAGCTCAGTTGTCATACACACACAAACAAAAACTACACGTGTACACACACACACACACACACACACACACATCCTCCCTCCTCATCTCCCTCTGTCTGCTTGCTGGAGAGATTCCCTTGGCTTTGATTAATCTCCGCTGTCAGGGGGAAGTTCCTGTGTTTGGGTCCTGACAGGCAGGTTGCCCACTCCACATCTGGAAGCTCTACCCCTTGCCATCCCTCACACACACACACACACACACACACATGCACATTAACACACACAAACACACAGTCACACCAAAAGGTTTCCGCCGCCAACAAACCAATCAAACCAATCACAGCTCTCGCACCCGGCACACACCTTCTCCACATTTGCTACCTTTGTTTTTTTCCCCTCTGTAACTAATTATTCCTGGAGATTCAAAGCTTTCTTCAGCTTGTGTCTCTTTTACTTTCTCTGTTATCTTTGTTGTCGATGGGCTTAGCTTTGAGGATCTATGTAACTTAAAAGAAAAAATCCACCCTTAACACGCTTCAGCACTTAGAAAACAGCTGCTGGCTATGTTCGTTGCATCTCCGGATCCATTTTGTTGTTTTTTCTCAAAAACAGTAATGGTGCGGACGGTAATGGGTCGAGATATTTCCAGTGCAGTTACGTCGACATCAACAGAGTTTGATAACAGACATTTTTCAGCCACAATCAAAGACCAAGGGATTCTTTCTAGACTCATTTTGGACGTTCAACAATCATACACAGAGAGATCCATCACTGCCATTAACCTCATGCAATGCAGCCACAAAACATATTTGTTTTCAGCAAGGGGCCCCAATGTTCATGAGCTAGTTGGCTAGCTAGCTGTATTTATATGCCCATACACCTACCTTTGATTGAAAGCAGCACGTTAACACCAAAAATTCTCTGGGGGTTGTAGCAAGGCATTCTGGGAAATGTAGGAAATCACTAACTTAAGTCGACGTGGACCAGGCAGGTTGAGGGAAAGCAAAATAATTCCTGTAATGCGTTGAACATCACAGACTGACGATGAACGGTGTTGGTTTTCACTCCACTGTTGACTGTTTGTACTGTAGAAACCTGGTACCACCTCTAAACACATGCAACGCTCATGTTTAGCTGACAACTCCTCCGAAAATAAACTTCACTGAACGCAATGTCCTCATTTCACGTGTTCGTGCACAAGCCCAGAGAAAGAGGAGGGAGAGTATGACATATTAGTTCAGAGACTGGCTAGTTCTGGTTGCTCCACTTTGACATCTTTTTTGTGTGTGAGACGGGCCACCTTTCATTCCCAGACACTTCGTTAAGTCGAATTCCTCTCTCCCCTCAGACCAGAGTGTTATTGTAAAGTGTCACTCGCTGCTGTCAGAGATGGAGGAGATTGTTCTGTTACTGCGTGTGTGCCTGTGCGAGGGCATGTCTGTTCTTTATGTGTGTGTGTGTGTGTGTGTGTGTGTGTGTGTGTGTTTCTGTGTGCATTTGTTCACCCATTTGTCCATTTATCTTTCCGACTGGTCTGTGAGCATGCATGCCTGTGTTTATTTATGTGTTTGTGTGTGGGTGTGTGGGTGTGTGTGTGTGTACAGTATGTGTATAGGTGTGTTTGTCTGGTTGCTGTAGGCACCGGCCTGCTAGCTGTGACATGACACTGCCACTCAGTGGACTGATGCCAGAATGCAGCAGAGGAAGGGTCATTCTCTGTGGAGGACTCCATAACATCGACAATTCACGTTTCAAATCATTTATTACCGTTTATACTGTCATTAAAAGCTGCATCAAGTAATCTATGACTTTTATCGGCCTCTATTGGCGACCAAGGAATTGCACATTTTCACAATAGAGACACATATGGTGGTTAAATAAAGCAGAGATCCACAAGAAAGGTGATATATCATCATAGAGAATGTAGTAATAATACTGCTTTGTTGTTTTCTTTTTTGGCTTGAGAACGAATCATTGGTATTGATCAACACGCCTATCAATCCACTACTTATTGCACCTTTAAATGCATATAATAACTATTAATATTAGCTTTATCGTGGCCTGAGAGAATACTCGATTCTGATTGGCTGAAGGGTGTCAGTTACATTTATTCATTGGTGTTGACGACGACGATGATGATGAGAGTGGACGTCGACATGTGGACACTTTAATGGGACGGGTATAAAAAAAGCATATCAGTTTAATACTTACTGTATAGATTTAACCATCAATCATTGAAGCATCAGTTTTTACTGCATGTGCTGCAGCTGCATGTTGCCAGACTAATACAGGACATATTCAGGACAGATACACAGCTGGGAGTTCATCTGATGGCTAATACTCTTACAGCAGTGGAATTTCGATAACACCCCCAATTATCTCAAAGTGCTGCACCAATTATCAGAACGTGACATTGAAGCGAATGTAAGATAATAGTCCTCTAATTTGAATTGCCACTGCCAAGCAACCGTTGCTTTGAACTTCCAGACGTACATTTCACCATGAAGTCACCCAGATTGGCTCCCCTGGGTGCTTGGGTGGAGCGGGTCACAGGGAGAAGGCGAAATTCGCGGAGAGACGAAAGTGATGACACAGATGGACAGAGCGAAAAAAGCGAGAGACAGAGAGCATAACAACGGAACAATGGAGTAAGAGAGATGGTGACGGCGATAAAGGGAAACCCAAGAGCAAGCCAACAGATGGAGGAGCAAAGAATGTGACCTACCAAGTTGCTCGTGGCACTTCAGGGCCCGGATAGACGGATACGTACAGTCGGGAGATAAAAAAAAAAAAAGGGAGGGAGAGCGGGAATGACAGATGCGCAGCAGGGAAGAGGCAGGGAAGGGGGAAGGACAGACGGCGAGATGAGAGAGAGGAAGTGAGACTGTAGCGCAAAGAGGAAACGAGGTGAATGGGCAAGAGCGAGGGGAAGATCTTGTGAAATAAAAATAAAAGAGTGGGAGACAGAGAGAGAGAGAGAGAGCAAGCGAAAACGAGTGAGAATTAAGAGAGAGAGCTCAGGAGAAACAGG
Organism: Hoplostethus mediterraneus; assembly: GCA_034670385.1. Taxonomy (NCBI): domain Eukaryota; kingdom Metazoa; phylum Chordata; class Actinopteri; order Trachichthyiformes; family Trachichthyidae; genus Hoplostethus; species Hoplostethus mediterraneus. Next base: position 1,270,158 of record JAXDDW010000074.1, read on the forward strand.
CAGCAGATCGAGAGGGGGAAGCGAGGCGGCAGGGGAGAGGCCACAGCTTGTCTTCCTCCGATTCAGCCGTGGAACAATAGCTGCCTATCATTCTGTCAGCACCTAAGGGCGCAGAGGGAGTGAGAAGGCAGGAGTGACACGGTGTTAGCATCAATGAGCTATTGTCTGAGCATGGGCCTCTGCTAGCCAAATCTCACCCAGCTTCCTATTAAAAAGTCCTAACACTGTGAGTAATGGCCGGTGCTCGGGGAGCCTGCTCCCCTTCTCGACGGCTGCAGAATAGCGTGATGTTGCAGATGCGTGCAACCTGTGGATGCGCGCATGTGTTTGAGCGTGACCACACCATGTGAGATGGTGCGTTACACACATAGCCTAATACTCACATTAGAGTAATCACAGATGCACTGGACACACACACACATATACAGACACACACTACACACAGTAAATATTGAACAATGGTGTCCTGTAATGATTTCCATTACCTTCCTGCGAGCTCGGGCTCTGTTTCGATTTAAACTTTTATTGTTCCTTGACAACACGCATTAAGCCAACAGAGAGTGGAGGAGGCCCGGAGTAAACATCCAGGGATTCTAAAGGAGCATCTGTGTGTGTGTGTGTGTGTGTGTGTGTGTGTGTGTGTGTGTGTGTAAAAGGGTGAGCTCCCTGACAGTCCTCCTCCGGCTACCAATGCACTGTAAACAAAAGAAATTGGACTTGGTGCACAGAGCCAGTCGGCCTGCCAGGACCCAGACGTTCCCAAATACATACAAACGAAGAAACATGCATGTCTGCTTACATCCAAATGTCTCTCTCATCACTGGTCCAACCTTTGACCTTTTCAAAGATGCAACAGTGACACAATTATGTCAAAAACCCAAAGGGAGATCTAACGAGTATCTAACGGTTAGAGAGACTCTCCTGTATCCAAGAGGTCATAGGTTTGATGTGTCCTGTCAAAGTGTCCTTGAGCAAGGCACTGAACCCCCACCTAGTAAATACCATCAACTAAATACCTCAAGTGTAAAGAGTGTGTGAATACAAAAACTACTCATGTATGTAGAATAATGTTTCACTTCACAGCGTTGACTTTAAGAAAATAAATGTTTTGTATATAGTCTTTAAATCAAGAGAAAAAAAGGTTAAAGGAGCATTAAGTAATCTATTAACTTTATCACCATCTATGGGCGGCCAGTGGGAATTGCAACAATACAATGATGATGTGGTCTACCTACATCTCCTCCTACAGCAGCTTGTAATTGACACAATCTCTAAAATTGGATTTTCATAATAGAGATGAGTAAACTAGTTAATGAGAGCAGAACAGAAAGGTCTAGTAGAGAAGTAAAATATCACCCTGCAAAATACTGTAATAGTATTAATACACAAACCGATCGCTTGTACCACCATCCTACATTGGTGAAAATGTGTGTGTGTGTGTGTGTGTGTGTGTGTGTGTGTGTGTGTGTGTGTGTGTGTAGGAGCCAGAAAGACAGACATTTCAGCACCTGGTGAAGTAATCATTGAGTCTCATTGGTATTGATCAACAATTCCATCAACCCCTTGCATACAGTACTGTACAAAAGTCTCAGGCATGTGTAAAAAAAGTGTAAAGCGAAGATGCTTTCAAAAATAATGAAATGAAATGTTTCTAAATATCAAACAATTCACTATAAAGAGCCTTAATGTAAAACACAAATGCAGAAAACAAAACAAAACTAAGAGCCTAAGACCTTTGCACAGTACTGTATATTACTATATATATTTTGGTCATTTTGTGCTATGGGGCAGTAAAAACCCGTTGAAGTTACTCTCATTGCTGTATATATGTATATATATATATATAAGGACTGGTGCTGCGGTGGGAGCTGAGGAAAACACACATATTTACATTGCCAACATTTCTGACCCATCAAATTCACCAGAAACATTCAGGTAAATGAAATAAACAGAACATGTGGGCACAAACCTCAACGCAAACCCTCTTACGGCTTCATCAGCGGCGGAACAAATACCCTTCCCAAGTAATTTTGACAAGGTAATCATTGAGAACACCAGGCAAAGCTTATGGCGAACCGTTGGTTTATTTGACTTCAGCCCGCTACATGTAATAACATGGCTTCTCTGCGACCTGTTAATATGGTACAGTTATTAGCCTGGCTGCAGCCCAGCTCTATGTGCACCCACTCAGTTCATTTCTACACGTAGATCTGCTCTTGGTGCTCATGTGTTCAAAGGCAGGGTCAATGTGGTTCTGGTTAGGAGGGGAAACAGGCGCACAAAGAAGAGAGAGAGCGAGAGAGAGAGAGAGAGAGAGAGAGAGAGAGCGCCCCATGTAAATGTTCTCTTAAATCAACATGTTGGAGCACACGTTCCCCCCGCAATTTTGACATACAGAACTATAAACAGCGTAAAATAAATATCTGCGAACGATAAAGGAGCGCTTTGGGGTTTATCGGTCCCGTGTGTGTGTGTAGAGAGAGATGAGGGAGGAGAGTGTGTGTGTGTGTGTGTGTGTCTATGTATGTACACGTACTAATGGGAGTTTAGGCAGAAGAGTATATGCTCATATGTGCCCTCGGTGCAGTAACGTGTGTGTGTGTGTGTGTGCTAGGGGTGTGGTGGTGGGCGTGGGGAGTCAGTGACGGCGGTTTCTTGGGCGTCTTTTCAGGGTTTGTATGTATAAATATCCATTAAAGCCACATTTAGAGAGCCAGCCGGTCACACGCAGCGCCAGACATTCCACAACACTCTTTTCCCCCTATTTCCTCTTTCCTCTCCCTTACCAGTAATAGCGACTTGCTTTGATGGGCTGATATACTGTACTTTCCGTATCAACTTGTTATCTGCCTGGTTTTACGAGCAAATGAGAAATATTGCAAGACTTTTTTCCGGCTCGCCATTCCTTATGCTCTTTGAAGTGTTTTTACTGCAAAAAAAAAAACATCCGTCTCATCAAGTCCTTTAATTTAGTAGCAGAGTCCTAAAATCGTATTTTTTCTTCAAACGAGGATGGAAGACGTGCGACTGGGGTCCAATGCGGGTCAACTCATTTCTAGAATATTCTCCAATCAGGGGGCATAGCCCTGCTGCTAGCGGATTGATCTGCCTTATTTCAACATGTTGTCACTTTTTTAAAGAAACTTTGTGAAGCCGGCTTTGAAAACACGTGAAATGATTTCACCTCAGTGGCAGATTTTATACTCGTTTGAACAAAAATAATTTGGGATAGATCGTGTTTTTATTGTGTTGGTGCTTGAGTGGCAGTGTGGTTAGTGAAGGGCTTGGAAGGTTTTTGTGCCTTGCTGGATGCTCAATACAGTGAAATGTATGAGTGGTTTTGTTCCACACTGAGACACTGAGATATCCATCATGTACCCTGACAAAAAAAACCTTCTGTTATGAAAGTAAAACTTACTCTTGTGTGTTTTCTTAATATTGATCAATGCACACCATGTGGCTCTTTGGTTGTTTGCTTTGTCTGAGTGAATTTGAAGCATTTTGCATTGAAAGCCTTCATATTTTATGGTTAAGCATAAAATGACCAACACATTCTGCAGCTGTGACATATAGATCTGTTCAAATACAAACACAGTAATAATAATAAGAATAATAACTTTCATTTTTAGAGCGAAGGTGAAAAACAAAGAGAAAAAAAAAACAAGCTAACAAGGAGGAAGATAATACGACAAACAAAGGACAAAAAGGCAAAAAAGCAGTAGACAGTACAATATATATCAAACAAATCACAGCAGGTTGTAATAGTATGAAGCTGAAAGGAGTAGAATAAGAAGTTTCTATTTCTGTTGGTCACCAGTAGAATATTGAGCATGAGCCCACATTTCCATATCTCCAGTCAGTCAGCCGACCGCTCTGCTCTGCCCTGCGGACTTTCCATCCCCACATTCTCCACTATCTGACTGACACGCCGCGGAGCAGGAAGGGTGGGAGGTGCATTCAGGAGCAACGATGGTTTTCACGGTCACAGACCACTGCACGGGACCCTATAAATGTCATTCTGTCTGGTGGGAGGAGGGAGTGAAGAGGGGGGGGGGGAGCTGAAAGCCGGATCACCCTGGCGATAATGTGTTCCACAGCCACTGCACTGTAACCACCTGCAGGTTTAAATCAAATCTCCCATCCCATCTCTGCGCGGCGGTGTAAAAAGCAGAGATTGAACCCCAGGATTCTGGCACTCAAACCCGACGGGCCCTGCGGCGTTCCTGTAGTCCTGTTGGGTGTACGGGAATGGGGACGGGGGGGCGGGGGGGGGCGGGGGGTAACATCCCAGGCAGGAATACGCTTCCAAACCACCTCGGTGTCGCCCAACCAACTTGTGGACAGCTCGGTCCTGGTTAGTGTTGCTCGTAATTACATCCAACAGCGATCACACTGAACAGGGAGCCTCAGTAAGATAACCCAGCGTAGTTCTGGTACTGGAGGAATTGGGGTTTTCCTCTTGGAATTTCCACAGTGGATCGTGTTTCTGTTTGTGGAGATGTCTCGTTAGGGAGCAGCGGAGTGGGTAAAGGAAAATCAAACCTCATATTTCTGCGTGATTTATGGTTACTTTGAATTTGTTTGGCATGGCCCACCAATTGGCGGTTAGCATGAATCACAATGGTGAAAGTAGTTAAGGACATCCAGAACATTTAAGCTGCAGAGTATTGTAGCTGCTTGGCTTATCAAAGGAAATGCGCCTCAGGACCTGATGAGGTCTCGTTTCAAAAGAGCTATTGAGTCGTGTTTGATGAATTTTCCAAGGGTCTAGGTTTGCTTTGTGACATTGTGCAGAAACCGACTGGTAGTAATGCTAAAGCCACACAACAAATAGCCTGGCCAGTTGCCAAGTGTGTTAAAGAGGGCTGCAGTCGTCCGTGTACATATGCATCTGCTGCCATCAGTGAGTCCTTATGCTTATTTATCTAAATCTCAGCCCGCCGCCGAGCATTAAACCGCAGCGATAATAATCGGAGGCGCTAATGGATACTGATAGCACACAGAGTGAGTTCTCTTAGCACCCTGCTCCCACACACACACACACACACACACATACACACACACACACACACACAGGCCGGCAGGGCTAATCCAAACAGCAGGGCTTCTCACTAGGCTTCCTGCGCCAATGCGGGTGTCAGTGGCCCACTGCCCTGAGGGCACTAGCCTATCATGCTGCCTGCGGGGCCCGACTGGACCTCCGAGCCCCGAGGGCAGATGCTTCACTCCGCCATGCCCAGCCATCAGCTCCTCTCTGCTGCATTATTGATGAGCCCCTCTGCCCCGGAGAGCAGTCCACCAGCCTCTGCTCTGATATACAAATGGATGCTACTGTAGCATAGTTGCTAATACAGCTCGCAGCTAGATGAATCTCGAATTGCACACCACTCGATGGATGAGTGTTGATGAGAGTGCATGAACGCCTCATGGACTATGCCTTGCAGGCTATTTAGTAAAACAGTGTGTGGTGTGAAATCATACTGGGTCACCAACGGAAAATGCTGATATGCAAGCTGAAAACCTCAGCTCCAGTTGAACCTCACGGACTGCCAGATCCAGGGGAGGAAGGGAAGGCTTCTGGTGGGATTTCAAAGGAAACAAAGCTTTGTACTTGAGTCATGCGTCGGGTGCTGTACGCAGCAGAGAGGAGAGGAAGGGGTAGTCTGGAGTGTGTAGGTTTAACGGAGGTGGAGGAGTGCAGGATGGACTGACTGAGTGAACCTGTGAGTGTACTGTACAGTGTGGAAAGATGGTGAGTAATGGTTTTGTCTGAGAGGAGGCTAGCTTCCAGGCAAAAAGACTGCAACCCTGTGAGCCCTAACTGGCAGGGATACCATAAACCCTCTTTCTTTGGAAGCCATAAATCAGAGAGAGAAGTCTGTACATTTCAAATAAATACCGGACTAAGGAGCAGAGGGAGGGATAAGGGGGCGGATTTTGGCCTATCCAGCCTTGGCAGGGGATTGAGGCTGTGGTGACATCATGGTATTGAGTTTAAATCACCTACACATTGAGGAAAAGATGGTCATTGGAGTTGTGAGCCTGAAAAAAAGGTTGTCATTCTGAAACACTTGGCCCACTCCGAATACTGTGTGTGTGTGTGCGTGTGCGCGTGCGTGTGCGTGTGCGTGTGTGTGAAACATGCTAAGAAATTCATATTTTTCAGGGAGTATTTTGGTATTTTTCACAGACAATCTGTATTGAACAATGATACCTTACAACAATACATTTGTCTTGCATATTGGGAAATGAACACTCAACTTGTATCACTAGGATTTAGTTAAATCATAAATCATAAATATCATCACACATCCCATACTGTACTTCTTTCCCACTCCTGGAAACTGGCAGCCGGCCCTACAGACGAGGTTGGAGCCATTTTCCCTCCTCTGGAAGACGTCAGGCTCCCTCGTATCACCTTCCAGGGGACAGCAGTCGCCATCATGGACCGATATTTGACAACTCAATAAATAAAATGCGAAGAGCGGAAAATTCAATAAAGGAGACTCCTGATTATCGCATTTTATGAACTGTCAAGGGCATTTCTACCCTGCGACCCCATTCTGACCCTGATGTGCAACAATTTGTTATGCAATTGGGTTGCTGTGTGTGTGTCAGTTGGTGTGTGTGTGTGTGTGTGTGTCCCTGTGTCCAAACCTTATCTTTATGGTCTGTCTGAACTTGTGACTGTCTGGCCAAGGGAATGGGTGACCTGTCCTGTCGTTCTCTCCCCTCCGGAGCCCACCCTGCTCTCCGACTCTCATAAAAAGCCATATTACAGAGCGATTTCCCCTTAAGAGTGACTGACAGCTTATCAGTAGGGGATCAGTTAAGATCAGAGGTAAATGGGCGGCGAGCGGGGGGTACGACTCCATGCAAATGGAAGACACTTGAGAAAACACCAGTGCCAGGCCTAATCTGATAGAGAGGGAGGAAAGGGGAGAAGGAAAGGGGAGGAGGGTGAAAGGAACGGAGTGTGTAGACGAGCCAGGGGGAAGACGAGTAAGTGAGTAGAAACATGAGGGAGAAAGTAAGAGAGAAGGGGAGCTGGAGAGGGGAGGAGGAACACGACGGAGAGAACAAGAGAAAAACTCGGTGTAATGCTTTCCACTATTGTTTCACTTCTTACGGTTGGTGAGATCGCGGTCAAACGATGACAGCAGGCTGGCTTGTGCAGGCAGTGGGAGAAAATTGCGAGGAAAGGGAGAGCGTTGCCTCTGGGCAGCCGGCGCATAGGTAGCGCACTGCAAGTTCGCTCCAGCCAGGCTCACGCTGCATGCCACTTTGTGATCCCCGGTGCCGTTTGTGGGCGGCGAGGCCGGGGACCGGAGCTGTCAGGGCTGTGCCTGAGACGCCTTGCCTGAGCTTTGGCGTCGCTCTCTCTCTCTCCCTTTCTCGCGCCCACCCGCAGTTTCCCTGGCTCCCTCCGTCCCGTCCAACACCACCACCTCAACCTCCCCAGCCGGCAGGCCAGCACGACTCCTCCGACCGCTGTTTTGACAAGTGCTTTAGACATAATGTCACAGGGAGCCCCACGCGCCTGCCAAAAATGCTAACTAACCATAACACTAATTAGTCAGCAGGAGAAAGGGGTTGGAAATGGTAGCTGGAACAGTGAGTGGTGGCGGTGGCGGCGGCGGCCATTGCGGGGAGACTTGGAGCCCGTCCTGATTGACTGAGGGAAAAGGGAGACCAACAGGGGGAGGCGGGGGAGGGCGGGGGGGGGGGGGGGGGGGTGCAGTAGTAGATGGAGGGCCAGAGTGGAATTTCAGGGAATCCATTTCCCCGCGTTGAGGAGAGCGGGGTGAACAGCAGGGCCTTCAGGGGTGGGTTGAGTTTCGCATGGACCATTTGTGGTGTGTTCCCCTGCCCGCACGGCTCTGATACCATCAGTGTCAGTGGGGTTACTTCTCCTATAATTGTTTAATGGTTTCATCGCCCGTGTCCCCAAGACATTTTATAAGACAAATAAAGTCCTTTCTCTTGTTACTCGCAGGTTTCTTTTTTCCTATGGGTGCTGACTGAGGAGGACCTTCATGGCCAAATTCCTCGGCCTGGCAAAGGAAGGCGGATACGGTATTAAGATTATTGAATCGTAAGCGCACTGTTGATGAATGACTATTGATTCATACCAGCTGGAGGGTTCTTCCTCTTGCAGATGCTAAAGGTATTATTGTGAAGTGTATGTGGACAGAAATGCAACCTGATTTCGTTTTTTTTTAAAAAGTTGCTGAGTTGCAGAGTTGTGCTCGGTATTTTCCTGGACATTAGCGCAGGAAGTGAGAGATTCCCCTTGTAATGTGCAACAGACATTACATTTGTCCGAGTCTTAAATAACTTGAAGGAAGAGAGCGATTGCATTTTGGATTTTGTTTGTTTTCTTATCTAAAACATGTGGGGAGCGGAGGAGTTAAGGAGGACGCCCTAAAGCTGCTTTCGGAACAGCAAACACATGCTGTCAGCAGGGTAATGACAGTCTGATTGGTCCTCGCTCCCACATGAGGAGGACAGTGGAGCTGCTGACCCCGTCTCTATGCAGCTAAATGATGTCTCCAAGCCTATACACAGTCATGTGGCTTACCGAGAGAATTTTCCCCCTCCAAAGTCATCTTCTGGGCACACAAAGTTATTTGCTTGGATTGGCAAGGCACCGTGAGTGAGGTAACAGAGACAAGAGACAATGCAGCGAATGAACTCTGTATTATTAGTTTCCTCCAACTCCAAAAATGAATAGGAATGTGACAATACAGAGAGATTTCTGAATAAAAATGTCTATAAAAACGTCTTGTGAAACATATGACCTGGCGGTAAACCAGCAAATTCCGGCTGCAGCATCCAAAAGACCTAAGGGACGACATTGCATCCAACAATTTGCAAACTTGAGAAATATCTGTAGTTGTGCAGGCAAAGAATATAAGTTTCAGTTTATGATCCATCACAAATTCTGTGTGGTTCTATGTGGACGGGTTATTCATCAGAAATCCAGTTCGTAGTGAGAACGGTGATGAAGCCAGAGACACAATGTGTTTAATGTTTAAAACAGTGGGAGGCTTGTGCATGCAACCGTGGTTAGCTGTCATGCAACCGCTACCGGAGTTTGTTGATAATGGCACCGGCTCGGTTTCCAAAATGAGCCCCAGTGCCATTCTGTTACTCATCCAGCGGGCCCATCCGTGTCTTTCTGAACATCAGAACCTCAACATAAACCAACGCTATCCCCATCAAAGGTCTGCAAAGGCAGCCCGGGTCATTTGTGAGTCAAAGAGAGGAGGAGAGGCGATCAAGTGGCCATTTGGGTTGCAAATTAAAAGGACATTGGAAGTTGTAAACAGATAACCGTGGAGTTGGATTGCAAGGATATAGTGAGACTGGGTCATTAATCAAACACCTACACATACATACATACATGCACAGACACACACCGTCACGCCTCCAAGCTCACGTTACCGTTCTCATGCACTTATCCAAACACACACACACATTCACACAGTTGCTCTGCAAATTGCGCCAGAGGCACTTTTAGATGCTTTAGTTAAACAATGGAGATTTTCACTGTCGAGGAAATGCAGAAAGAATCGCGGCACCCAAATTGTTCTGCATTGATGTGGAACATTATATCCGAAAGATTCTCTTGTATTACATCAAATACCTGGAATGGATTCAGTAGGAATCAATTCAATAACCATGTCTTTCCCCTGTACAAACGCACCACACAGATAGATATGGCGATTTAGAAATGATGGGTTTTGACAGAAATAACGTCTTCAAAATTGGACTACACGATTTATTACTAGCCTTGGACGGCAGAAAAAACAGAATATGCTTGGCAGGACAGAGTGGAACACTGTGAAACACACACACACACACACACACACACACACACACACACACACCATAACACACATAAAGATAAATATATGAGATCTAGTATAAAGGAAGTGATATGAAAGGCATACGAGATGTCCTTGGACCGCAGAGTAAAACCCTTGTCAGAATCCTGAAGTTATTGCCAGTCATTGTTTTTCATGTACTGCGTTTATCAAGAGCTTCAATTGAGCGGTAAAAATATAGACCTCGCTTTCCGACTCCAATGCCGCTTGAAGAGTATATGATGCGAAATGAAAGGCTGAGTGCCATTATTCTGATGCTCACTGACTCCTATTTCCGACCGCTGAAATAAAATAAGGTTGAAATGCAGACGCAAGGTTGATATTGTCCTGTTGTTAAAAATGTGGGGGAATGTAGACAAAGTATGTTTCACTATCATTGATGGAGGATGGAGAGATGCAACATAAATAAATGGGGAACCAATACAAAAGCAGGATTACAGCTGGTTCTCAAGATGTTGTTGTAGGTTTTTTCTAGTGTTTTCTCAACTTGGCCAGAATCTAAACTGATCATCTTAAAGTGATAATTCTTGAGGTTCTCGTTTTTATTATTTTGTCTTTGGTGCTCAGCGCTCACTGCTGTGGAGTTATTAACCCCATGAAGATAATCTCAAATTGCGGTCTAATCACAAAAGCCTTTTCTGTAAATTCTAGACTCGACTGTAAATTCAATCATCCAATAAAAACGTTCATTCATCCCTCAGTTTTGTCTCTCCTGATTGAACTGAAGTCAGCTCTAAAAGGATGTGCTGGAGCACCCCCGCTGGACTGTGTTTGACATAACTAGGGCAGAGAATGGGGAAGTGATAGTGATGAGAATGTGAGGAGAATGGCGAGGTATTTTTGGTGCTTTAAATCTTTATATAGCCAGGAATATTTGACTGAGCACGCATGCTCTTTTCCAGCAACGCCCTGCTGCACATTCAGTTACATGTATTAACATGCCGCACTCCACTGGAGCAGTTGGGAGGTTAGTGCCTTGCTCATGGGCAAGGGCAACAGGCGTTGAGGGTGGGGAGAGCATTCGATTTCTCCAATCAAATCAACCCAGGCAGTCTATGGGAATTTGAACTGCAACATTTCAGTCACAAGCGCAATTCTCTAACCTCTAGGCTTCTGCCAGCAATAGTGATATACCCAGACAGGCAGTGTGAACAGTTTGGACGTGGCCAAATTTCCCGTTGGGGTAGAGATGAGAGGTTTCAGTGGAGGAACTGTGGAGAAAAAGACAGCTAGAATCTCTTCTCCCAAGCTTTTGTCATGAACAAAGAATGAGGTCAATGTCTCCAGGGCCTTGCTTCTCTGTGACAGTCACAGGACTGCTACAAGAAAACATGATTGCTCTTGAATGATAACTTCTGTAGAAGCTCTGAAAGAAATGTCACTCTCCTAATTTTGAGCTGCTATGGGTCAGCCCAATACTCGTGAGGTCAAATCTTCAGCCCAGTTCTTTCAAGACACAGAGCCGATGACTCCAGGCATAGTGGCATCACTTTCATTGGGCTGTGAAACAAACCTCTTAGTTGTTTTCTTGGTAATTTGAACCACATGAGAATGGAGCTTCAGGATCAAACCTATGGGTAAGGGTCATCCCCACAGTGCCTTATTAGAGGAAAAAAGGTCATTAGCACAACAAAGAAAATCTTAAGTGTCAGCAAAGGAAGTGGAGACGAGCCACTGAGAGTGGATCAGTGTTACATCACTGGATGGGCTTTAAGGGTTAGTCTGGATTTCTTTTTACCAGGAGGACAAAGTACCTCTAAACCCATTGGGCCTCATTCACAAAACTTTTCTTAAGTTCTTTGTACATTTTTCCTATTCATGTGCGTACAGTAATACCAATGTGGGATTCATGAAACATGCAGAAAACCTTGATTTGTGTGTACCCCAGGTGGATCAGGTGATGAATGCCAATCGTTTGTAAAATGGATGCATGTGCCTGTTCAAGATTATAAAAATCTATCTATCATTGGTATACAGTATGTGACATGTCGTGGCATTATCTAACATAAAAAGATAAGTAAGTTAAGTGAGTTACCAATCCATCTGCCAATCCTCTCATCTCATAAAGGGTAAGTGGACCAAAGGGCCGATTTCCCAAAAGGTCGATGTAATCCTTTAAGACTTATGGACTTATGCATCACATCGTGTATCAGCCCTGCAAGATTCATCAATGCATGGTGTTATGACCAGCGTCAAAAAGTCTGAGCTCTGCCTTTAAAGACCCTACGAATCAGAATCTGTTCATTTGTCAATAAATTCACAGGAATTTGGATGATACTGGTCCAGAAACAACAGAGTTTCACAGTACACACTCGTGGTACAACAGGGCCTCACATAGAGTACAAAACACAACATCAATGACACTATACACATTCCATTCCATTGTATTTCCTAGTATATATTACATATATTCTATATATAGTGGTACTTTCAATGTTCTGTGGCTCAAAGGGACCGTTCCACATGCTGTCAGCAGTTCAATTCTGTTGTGACTTTTTGGACCAATCAGGGCAGATTTTGGCTCATGGACTTTGTTTGACAGGTATGTCATCCTGTGCACTAGCTTGTTTACATCAAGTTGCTGAGTAGTCAAACTGACTTCAATCACATTTCTGTTTGGCCCAATAAACACACAATATATCCCATCCACAAATCAGATCCAGAATCGAGTCGATCGTTCCCAAGCTGGAAAACAAGCCTGTCACCATCATAATTTCACCCCACGGCGTTATGTCAGTGACAAGCTTTTTTGTTGTTTCTCCAACACAACTGAAAACTTTGAGTGAATTTGTAGCATTCAGTCTATGTTCTATTGCAAAGGGAATAGGCGATTTAAGATCAGACACGAGTCTGCACAAAGACACTCTCACACATACTTGCAGGCATACTGTAAACACACGCAAATATACACAAATACTCCTGCAAATGATCAGTTTAGTGTTTTCTGGAGAGCTTCAGTCAGGCTGGCTGCAGATCTCAAATCATCCAGACGGGCCATTATAAACACATTCACACACAAGTACACATGCACACACATAAGATGAAAATTTAATGATACCAGTGTGAAAACTGGTATACACATGCACACACATGTATATGTATATGCATAAACACACATGCACACACACACGCACACATCTCTCAGCTTTGTTTGCCTGCTCCTGATCCAGAGGGCCAACAGACGCCTCTGTGTCCTTCTCTCACCACGGCTAGTTTACACAGCTTCTGATTTATGAGGCTGCAGCGTACAGCCAAAACAACTCCTCTGACCTCTTTTCCCACAATCCTCTCCTCCTCTGTCTTCCTCCTGTTCTCTCGCTGACATGCAGACGCTGAGTCGAGAATCTTTTTACAGTTGGGGTGAATCCACTAGGCCGGTGTCAAATGTTGTTTGCAAAAAAACCTTTTAAAGGTTGATTTAACCTACTTAGGTGCTAAATGGGAAAAATGTCTGCATGACACAAACAGAGCCAGAACATATTTGACTTTGTATTTGAATGCCAATTCAGTTTCTGTGACTGATAACTAATCTGATAGAGCGACTCCAAGTGGCAGCGAGAGGTAACTGTCTGAATTTCTGAACTTCTTCACCCAGAAATCAGATACATTCCTTCTCCTTAGTGGCTGGTGGGGTGGAGGTGGTGAAGAGGCTATCATTGGTAAGTCCAGTTTTATTTGGACAGAGCGCTCGCTTGCTGCTGTTCAGAGAGTTTTGTCTTTTGCTCTTGAGTTTGCCCGCCAGCGACTGCTCCCAGCACTAGAATTTCATTTGAGCAACTAAAGTGAATCTGTGGCATCTCAGGTTGGGGGATGCTCTTCTGTGTTGCAACCCTAACTTGTGTTTATAAGGCTGATAAGATACGTGTATTTTAACATAAAACTAACGTGCCTAGTGCAGCTTTAAAATCCTATTTTTCTTACCACAACTGAAAAAATATGCTCTTGATTCACTTGTTTTCAATAATTCTTCACTTGTTTCTTCAAGTTTTTATTTAATTTTCAAGTGTCTCAGGTTTGATGTGAGTGGAGTGATCTGCCTCAAGATATTTTCAGATATTGTCACAAAGAATGTTTAAAAAATACATGATTAAATTCCTTGTTATGATGGACACTGTGCAGCCAAGGCTGACAGAGCTGGGCTAGCATGCAGGAGAAGCCCCTGGGTCCACGGTGCTCTCTGAAGAGGGCTGAATGGAAAAGTAAGGCGGGCCAACAATGGGACTCTGAGGAATTTTGCAATATGGAAGTGGGTGTGAAGGGTCATCTGGGCTGATATTGACCTCCCCCTCCCACCCCAATGATTCACAGTTTGGATATCAACACCACCCACACACTCGTCTCTCTCTCTCTTGATCTCTCGCCATCGTTTCCCCACTGGTGGTGAGTTCTTTCAGTCTCTATCTCTGGCTCCAGTGTCTTTCTCTCTCTCTGTCTTTCTCACGCAAACAGTCATACATGCAGACATCAAGATAATTATCACAGGAACTCATGTATTGGGTGGAGACTCCTTGGAGCCCAAAATTAATACAGAAGAGAAACAAAATATTATGTTGAGTATTGTAAGCGCCGAAAAACTTGGAGAAAACTGGGGGAAAAAAGGAGCAAAATGACAGAGGTCTTAATTCTATTTTGTCAGTCTTGCCAAAGGCAGGGAAACAAGCGCCAACCCCAAGTCACCCCAATTTCTCCCCTCAAAGAGTTCGGCGATTTTGCAGAATTACTGGAAATTACATGTTGAATTAAAAGCCTGTTTTATCTAAAGACAGAAGGCCTGCGACAGAGAGAAAAATAGATGGAATGTTGGCAACAGCTCTCTGCTGGCTTAACTTCTCCTACCACCCCTCACAATTTTACATTACTTTATTGTTTCAGTAAAATAGCTTTTTCCCCCTCAGCTTTTCTCTTAATTTCTCAACTTTTCTTTTAATGGATGTCATTTGTCAAAAGGCAAAGAGATAAACACACGTTCGGCTGCAGGATTTAAAAAAGGAAGACGTTCGGCCTTCTTTTCTCCCCCAGAAGAACAAACTTTTTGGATTAGTGTTGTTATTCCTCTGTCTATTTTCATTTAATGATTGTTAATTCCCCTGCCTCAGTTCCAAATCTCCCGTCGTCCACGGAGCCACTTGGCAGGCGGCAGCCAAGCCAACGGGCTGCGGTCCAGAATGACAGTCTGTCTGTCTATCTGTCCTCCCTGCACCCTTGCAAACAGTCACACACACACACACACACACACACACACACATATGCAATCATACTGCACATGCTGACCCACCTACACACAGTGAACCGCCTAGTGTACATGCACACACACACACACACACACACACACACACACACACACACACACACACACACATATATATGCAGCCATGCTGACCCACCTACACATAAATTGAGCCAACTAGTGTACACACACACACACACACACACATACACACATTGTGGTGAATGTGATAGTACTAGTACAATCTGTCTCAGTTGACATGTAATTTCAATGGCTGACAAACACACTTCCCCACACTGCTACTCTGCAGTGTGTGTAACTCCAATGTGACCTGCATCATAACTCTGCATGTGATTGGGCTACTCTGCTGCTCGCTCGCTCTCTCTCTCTCTCTCTCTCTCTCTCTCTCTCTCTCTCTCTCTCTCTCTCTCTCTCTCTCTCTCTCTCTCTCTCTCTCTCTCTCTCTCTCTCTCTCTCTCTCTCTCTCTCGCTATTTTTTCAGTCTGAGCGGTCAGACCCGGTGGCATCACTCCTCCCACAGGGTCTCGCTATCTCTGTCTCGAGTCAAGCTGGTTGTTGTGGAGGGCATAGCATGGTACGTCCCTCTTTGGTTCTCGCACTTCCTCCTTTCCCCTCCATCTCTCCCTTCCCCCGTCTTACCCCAACACCTTTCACTCCCCCCCTTTCATCCTCCATCCATTCACCATCATCCATCCTACTACTCCACCCTTGTAGAGTTGAAACTTCCCATTCATTTTTCCAATAGGGAATTTGATTATTATCCTTAACAGTGCCAAACCAAAACCACACCAAATCATGATGGAGCAGCACCAATCGCATTGAGCGGTTAATGTTTCTATGGTAACAGCAACGTCCCTGATTTGTGGACTCGTGAATCTAAGCTTGTGGATAGTGTAGTCTTTCTCAAGGGCCTCAAAAATAAAAACATTTCTTAACAATGAAATTGAAATCAGATTTACCGAAGGCTTCTACGGGAACATATATAGTCGTAGAGCTCATGGTAAGTCTGCCTCACATTGTTAAAACACGATGGTGAATAAATTCTCTATGTTTCAGCTTTATATTGGCTTTGCAGTTGCATTGCAAATCTCCCAGCAGCCCGGTCTGGCACCATAATGGAGGTCTAATAATAGCTAAATATAATAACAACCAGGCAAAAGTCAGCTAGTGTGCTAATCAGATGACCTGATGCTATGGTTAGCTAGCTAACATTATCCAAACACAATGTGTCAGTAGCAAAATGATCCGTTCCCAGTCAAAAAACAGCACAGACATTAACCACGTCTATTTAATTCTGTTGAGACAGCCGAGTTGTACAACCAGATGTTCACAGCCACTGTTGCCCAGGAGCTGAGGTCCTCCAATATGGCTGCCAGAGGGCGTGTTACATCACCTCTACTGCAGCACTCTATTGCCTCAATGCATCCGTAGTTAATTAGAGACAGCGCCCAGCCTGGGAGGCCCGACTCTCTGTCTTCATTTTCTTGTTTCTGACAGACATCAACAACAAACACTCGCACCTCATCTAACAGTCAGCAGCTTTGCAACGCTCAGCGGGGGAGAAATGCGAACCTCAGGCTTTTGTTCCTGTGTCTGTCCGTTGCTTTCAAAGAGTTGTTGGCTTCCTTCAAGCAACAACTCTCAACAGTTTCATAAGCAGCTGCGAGAACCTGCGGCGTTTTGTTTTCCTTTCCTGTCTTCCTTACCTCCTTGGTGAAATCATTCATTCATTTTCTTTACCCCGATGGAGCCTATCCCAGCATGCATTGGGCGGAAAGCAGGGAAACACCTTGGAAAGGTCACCAGTCCAGCTTGGTTAAATAATGTTATCAAATTAAGTGTCTGTATTTTTCAGTTACAGTGTTGATTTTTAGACCCAGTTAAAATAACATTGACGATTTTGTTGTGTGGGCAGGCTTTCACCAGCATCGGGGACACTGTCGAGTCAGATAACGTCAAGTAGGTTGTCAATCACAGAAAAGTACATAAAAACTAGAGAAAAGTACATAAAATGTCATTGTGTCAACTTGTGTTCAACCTCTTCAAATAGTGTGGGCTGAGTTGTCAAT
Source organism: Hoplostethus mediterraneus (assembly GCA_034670385.1). NCBI lineage: Eukaryota > Metazoa > Chordata > Actinopteri > Trachichthyiformes > Trachichthyidae > Hoplostethus > Hoplostethus mediterraneus. The sequence continues at coordinate 1,287,365 of JAXDDW010000074.1, forward strand.
CACAGAAAAGTATATTAAATTGATTTTTCTTTGCTTTCCTGTGTTTGTCTAAACGTCCGAGTAATCATTTTATTGCGCAATGTGGCCAAGCCCACCCGCCTGCTACTCCAAGACAGACACTGAATATTATTTTCAAATACAATGTAAATATAGCTTCCACCTGAGTAATGGTGATGAAAGCTACTGTAAAGGTAAATGTGTTAACGTGCTATTTCCTCCGAGTTGCAGAGGCAGCTGATACCTGTGAGAAGCCTCATTATGGAGTCTGTCTGTGTGCAGGTACTGTAAGACAAGAGGTTACGTTCTATCAACCCCGCGCCTCGATGAGCAGAGAAAGCAGGCAGAGACACTTAAATCCGGGGATGGAGGGAGAAAAACACGGTGAGCTGTTGAAAGATTAACTCTGATCTCGAGTGCCTCACATCTTGACGGTATCAAAGAGCCACTGTGTGTAAGCACAGAGAGGAAAGGTGCAGGTTTTCACGACGGAATAGTCTTAGATTCAAAATCGTAAGCAAGTGAGAATCTTTCTTTTTAGGTGAAAAAAGGAGTATAAAAAATCTGTTCAATAATTCAATAAACAGGAAAAAAAATCCACACTTTTCCCAAGGGCTATTGCTGTTATTTTATCAGTCTCTCATTACAGAAAATAATCCTGTTGTCTGCTTTCCCAAGCACTTCAAAACTCATCGGGATAACTCAGGTAGTTTTCAGTACACTAAGAGCTTTTGCCTTTTCTCCACGGTCGCCGTGTGACTCAGTCAGCTCAGTAAATCCAGTCTGTCCAATCGATTAGCCGCCACTCCCTACGCATCCGCCCTAATGTTGGAGCTTTGAGAGGCCGCTGTGCTGCCCACCTGTTCGGCACAGATAGGCCGCCATGACGCTTGTTACAGCGAGCGCCGGGCCGTCCGCTGAAGCATGTGATAATGTGCAAAAGTTTTAATGAATTCACGCTGACGCCTTTTTGTTTCCTCTCCCTTCAGTGAGTTTTGCACCTCTGATGGGAGGAAGTTCACGATAGTAGACGGAGACCAGCGTCAGCCTGCAGAGCCCAGACTCTCTGAAACCAACTGATAAGAAAGGAGAAAGCGCCGAGCGACCACAACAGCTTACTAATAGAGGCCTGCGTCTCCTCCCCAGTGTTGCTCCCTATTGTGAGGAGCATCCTTTTTGTTTTTGCATGCTTTTAGTGGCTAGGCGCGATTGCGATTACGCCTCCACTTGAAAGTTGTTGGAGGTGATTTGAAGTAAGTTTCGTTCGAATACAGTCGCAGTTAAAAAAAAAAAAGGAGCATTTCTCACCACCAAGAAGAAGAAAAGAAATAATTTATATTATTTACTGCATAAATGTTACTGCATGCACCAAACACCACATAGTTAATAATGGACTTGCACTTCCTGTGTGAAACCTGGTTGTTCAGATGCCAAAGCCATCATCTGTCAATCAATGTAACAGATTAGAAACATTTTTTGTCAAGAGAGGGAGAGACCCATTAGCATTGCATCAAATTCCGACATCTTGGCCACAGGGCTTGTCGGGGCTTAAAGCTATTATGCATTACACTAGCGTCTGTCAGGGATGCATGAAGTGAATTAATCCTAACAGGTCTGCTTGGCAGCAACAGCGGCCTGGCGAGGCAGCCGAGAGCGGGGCGTCTGATGAATCCATATCAAAGACGTAGTCCAACAGTTGTTTTCAGTATAGCAAATGCTTTGGAACATACATGGAGCAAAAGTCCAACATCATCTGACAAATTGACCATGAGGAGTCCAACAGCAGTCACAGAAATATACTTTAATGGAAATCAAAACAGGCACAGCGAGCAGGGGCGGCAGAGGCCTAGATGTTAGAGGAGCCAGCTTGGGGCGTCCCGGTGGCTCAGTGGTCTAAGGCTCATACCACATAACCTGTCTGGGTTTGAATCCGGCCCGGGACCCATGTGCCATGTCATCCCTCCTCTCTCACCTGACCTTTCCTGTCTCTCTCCACTGACTGTCAAATAAAGGCAACAATGCCAAAAAAATAATCGTTAAAAAATTAAAATAAAAAATAAAAAGAGAAGAGAAGTTGGCTTGTGACTGGAGGGTCACCAGTTCAAAGCCACAACACACAGAGGGAGGGAAGTGAACACCAGCACCTTGAGCAAGGCACTTCACCCCCAAGTGCTCTAGGGTAGTGGCTCAGTGTCTAACAGTAGAAAACTGTAGCTGATTTTTGTCTTTCCTCTGAAAAAGACAAACAACCCAACAACCCAAAAAACAACCCAATCAAAAGTTAAAGAAAATCAGTGTGATTTTTATATATACAGTATATATATATATATAAATGTGTATAGATAACTACGTATTCAGCTTTATATGTTATGGTATGTTGTGTTAGTGATCAGATAATATTTGAAGAAATTATAATATCCATAACCATAGCAACAAGAAAAAGGAGTTAGTGAGTTATTTACCACAGACCCTAAGTCTTTTCACTGCAGGGCTTTGTTCTGTTGTTCAGTTACATTTTAGGCATTTTGACGATCCTCTTTTCCAGGGCAACTTACAATGAATGAGCAGGTCGGGATTCAGTATCTTGTTCCCGGACATGTTGACGGGACATATGGGGATTGAACCTGTGACCTTTCCATTATGGCAGAGTCACTAGTCGGCCATCCTGCTGCCCAGTCGCTTGTCTTTGCTCTTTTCATTGTGATTTTGCACAGCAACGCACCTTGTTGCCTTTGGCTTGAAAAGAGCTCTAAAAATAAAGTGATTATCATTATGAAAAAAAATATTTTTAACGGGTGCAACAATGGGTGCAGCATATTTGTGAAGCTGTAACTTCTTACTTGAAAAGGCTGCGGATTGGTGGTCTTTGGAGTGTAAATTAAATTCCCTTGCTGTATTTTAAAAAGGTAGACCCAGTGCTCTGTTTTGAAATGCCAAGAGGATTAATGGCAGTGATAAGTGGGGTTGGTGTATTAGGCTAACTCCTTTGAGTGTTGCCATTTCCATTTTAACTATAATTTGTGGAGCACGGAATTAAAGTATTACAGAGAAAGAAAGAAAGAAAGAGAGAGAGAGAGAGAGAGGGAGAGAGAGAGCGAGGGAGGGGACTGGAGCTTACAAGGAGATACAGAACGTGCAAATGTTCATAAATATGCCGCTTCGGGCTAGCTGAGCCTGGACGTCGCTAAGGCTACAGCGAAACAGACGGAGAACAAACATGAACACAGGCAGACACACTGGGGCTTTTTCTGCATGACTGGAGGAACGTATCGCGAGCTGTAGCAGGGGCAGAGGGCAGATGGTGCCGTTGACGTGGGGTGGTGAAATGTCGACCAGAAGAGGAGGAAGAGGAGACTGTATGCATTTCTCTGTATGCATTTCCATCCAAGCTCCAAGAGAGTATATTATGACCGACGAGACTAGCGCCGAACTCAGAAGCAGATCTTGTCTCATGTCACGTGGTGGCCTCCCTCCGGGCAGATCCATGGTTTCTTCGCAGTCAGTCCGAATAGCATGAAAGTGGCTGTCTGTGAACTTCCCCACTCCTCTATTTCACCCACACACACACAAATGTCAGTTTTATCAAGCAATTTAATCTGTGCCGTTCGTTTTTGGAATATGTGGAATTATCTGCCATTGGGGTGAGATATTTTCACTTTTTTCAATAGAGGCCAGCTTGTTCACATAAATCCCTAGAAATTAGTGGCAATATTTAGATAAGGCAGATCCCTCTGCTGTTGTCAATTTACTGAAACAAGTGAATTTATATAATTGGCAGATTATTTTGTAGGAAAAAAAATTCAAAGATTAAATATGAGAGTTAATGAATAAATGACCAAAAAAACACTCACACTGCTTTGATATGTGGAATCATGTCTCCATCTAGTGTTCACCTCTTCTCTGCCTTTCAGTTTTCATTCCCATGACCTCGTGTCCAAGACAAAGGAATGGTACTAAGATAAGATTTATATATCACTTTTAAAAACAGAGTGTTTTACAAAGGAGTAAAAAAAACAACTAAAACATAGACTCAACCGCAAAAGTATTAAAAGCAGCAGGGAAAGAAAAAGACAAAGACTCTACGTGAGACGAGATCACCAAAGGATCCAAAATGCTTGATTGTAGAAATTCTTCAGTTAAAAGAAATAGGTTTGAACAGCCTGCTGAGTGTCAAATCTCAATTTAGTGCCACAACACACAAACAATCAATTCGTTTTTCTTAGTCAGTTTCCTTTGTTGAGACAGTCAAAAGATTGAGAGGAAGACTCAGTTCCACTGAGTCACTATGTTTTTGTCAATCTTTCATGTACTGGCTATTGGTAACACTGTCAGCAGGACATGTAAAGCAGGTCAAATGTAATGTGCTGTATTACTTAAATCTGCACTAGGCAACTTCAACACTTCGGCAACGACAGATTGAAGGACTTTGCCCAGAAATTAAGTAACGTGACATCAGTTTGACTTCAGAAATCAGAAATTAATTTGGACAAATAGGGTGAATTTACGGCATCTCGTTTAAGGAGGATGGAAAACCCTTCTGCAGCTGCAACTTTGTGATTTAGGCTGGTAATATGGGTGTATTTTTGCAAGCTCTTGTGTGGTGCAGCTTTAAATGTGTAATTCCTACAAGGCGAATATAGCATGGATGAATCCGGCAAGCTGGGAGTGTGGCATGACATGCGGGGATGGGAGGAACACTGAGCTTTCCCAGGTTTTAAACATTCTTCAGGCATGCTGAGTATCTAGCTGCTGAGCTGCTTTGTTTCAGCTAAGATCTATTCAGGCCTGGGCCTTGATCCTGCTTGTCTGCTGGATGACTTCTGCCTTCTAAGCACTCATATAGCTCACAAGGCTGTTTTGACTTTGCGCTTGCCTATTTCCGTTTGTATTTTTGCTTTCAAATGTTGTACTGTTGCTTGTTTGTCACGATGCGTGTGTTTTTTGGTGAGTGGAGAGTATGTTTGGTGTAAAGTTTTTAATCTCAGTAGATCCACCTGGTTGTATTAAGGTTAAATTATAATATTATCCTGGTCAAGCCAGGAGAAACAACTTATTGTGTCATAAAACATACAGTCAGCCACGCGGCAGCTTTCCTCAAGCCGTCAGCAGCTCAGAGCCCATATTACGGCCCGTCGAGCTAGCCTACAGTCGGGGAATGGGAATTAAGAGCGCCGTGGCTTTCCGACATTTCTAAGAGCACTTTGCTTTCTCCCTCCCTCCCTCTACCTGTTCAAAGCTTAAGTCCTAGAGGCAGCGTGAACGCAAATGCAAAAAGCTGTCTGTATGGAACCACATCAGGCCTGAAAGCTGTGCTTAGACATGGAGGTGTGGGTTGGCTTAAATGGAGCCTGAGTGACATCTAGTGGATGATTGGTCCTGTTGTCCCTACAGCTTGTGTGTCAGTATGTCCTGTCTAAGGATGTAAATTGTCCATATGTCTGTGGATCAGTGCCTTAAAGACAAAATCTTTGCAACACAGGAGCATGAAATGATTCTGGTCCTGATTAGGCATTGCAGTCTTGACAGTTTTACATGCATCAGCCAGAATACAGCATCACTGAGAATTTATGATATTATATGTAATTTAATATTGCACACACACACACACACAGGTCAAACCCACCTGCTTGATAGACTTTGAGAAGCCCATTTGGTACCAATTTACCAGAATTTCAGGACTCCTGCAAAACCTCTACAGGCATGCATTGAATTTCAATGGAAAGACTGACCAGTTATATTTTGCATGAACTCAAATTAACACAGGTCACTGGAACACCAAGAAACCCCTTCCAGGTTGCCTTTTCTACCTTCTTCTCTTCTTGGAAAAATCCCTTTTTTGGTTTTGACCACTACTGTGACTTCTAGAAAAGTCACAGGCAACATGCTGTACTACCAAGTTACTACTAAGACCCTGCAAAGCAAGTTTACAAACTAATGTGAGCTGGCAGAGAAGCTACAGAGAGCTACTACAGAGAAGCTATCTGTTAGCCATTTTCTAGGTTGCAGGGGAAGAAAATCCATGGCTCTGCAAAGAACAGCAGGCGCCTGTACCTTCAGTTGGCAGTCAGGGTACGGGCTGGCTGCTGCAGTTAAAAGTTTTGTTAAATTATTGCCAATCTTCAGTTTCAGGTGACGAGGGAGAAGCTCAAGACTCTTGAGAGACTCCATTTGGGACTGTGTGAATTATGCATTGTGACTTTGACGTCTTAAACACTTCCCCTGTTGAGGCCTCAAAGCAATTATAGATAGATGTATCTCCTTATGCTGTGAATGCATTATTCATTAACACCACCACAAAACCACAGACGGTTGACTGACGATACGACTGGTTTCACAGCAGCGCGAGTCAACAGACATAGTTTTGAAATGTAAATTGATACTGGAGCCTCACTTCATATCATTCCCAAGAGAATGTATGATGAGATATTTTCACACCTGCCACTAGGGCGTTCTCATGTCACACTTACGCCTCCTTCACTTTCTACTCATGTATGTGCAGTAGCCTGTTGGTGTGAAGGAGAAGTAAAGGTATTCACAGTGGTGTTCTTCACTGAGTACATCAGAGTGTAATTGGTTTTGGACCTTTCCTGGTCTTGTCAACTACTATGAAGGATTTGTGCCACAGCAGAGCACAATCCTTGTGCCACTCTACAGGTTGCTGAAAGTGACTTTGCATTGGACTAAAAGGGAATACGATGCACTCGAGAAGTGTGTGGTCGGGTGATCGGGTCTCAGCTCACTATGATCTCACGCTACCACTGACATTAGCATGTAACACCACTGCATATGGGTTTGATTCGCACTATGTCAAATGGTGAGCAATGCCCTGTCGCCTTTGCCTCTTGAACGTTGTCTCTAGCAGAGAACATGTTTTCACAAAGCTTTAGGACTGATCTACGGAGTGAAGAAGTTCCATCAATATTTACGGGGTAGACATTTCAATCTAGTAACCGACCACTGCCGCTTGACATTGTTTGAAGAACACAAGAACCTACTTGCCATGGCTGCTGCACATATCCAGCTGTGGGACATTATTTTGCCAGCCTAGGATTATCACATTGTCTATCACAAATCAGAGAACCACAGCAATGCTGATTGATTGGCACGTGTTGACTCTACCTGAAACGAGTGACTGAGGCAGTGTCATCTTATGTCCATGCTTCCTGGCACAGACAGGAAGTACGATTGAACGCAACCCAAGTTGCAAAGCTGAAGCAGACAAGCATTTTGAGGCCTACGGGTATGTCATGGAGGGTTGGCCTACTGAGGTTGAGGGGAATCTAAAAGTGTCTTCCACCAGGAGAAATTAACTGTCACCTGAACAAGGCTGTGTCTTATGGGGTACCAGAGTTGTAGTGCCAGATAAAATGAGGAGATTGGTGCTAAACAAAGGTTGGGTATTGTTAAAAGGAAAGCATTAAGTTTCAAATATGTCCGTTAGACAAAACTAGACTCAAAAGTAGAGCAGATTTGTAAAGAGTGTGAAACATATCAGGAATATGTGGAACAGAAGTACCGCTACACCCGTAGGAGTTTCCAGGTGAGTGTTGGAGAAGATTCAGATTCTCAAATCACCTCACAAGATACCATTACCAAGGTTGAGGAGATTGTTTGCCTCAAATGACTACTGGAACAGATGGTCACCGACTATGCCACTACCTTCACTTCAGAGAAGTTCCAGGCCTTCATCAAGCCGAATGGGATTCTGCACAGCACCAGCGCACCTAGAGACCCGGCAACAAATGGCCTGGCAGAAACGTATGTTCAGACATTCAAAGCAGGCTTAAGGAAGCCTGCCAGTACCTCCCTAGACATTGAGGACAAAATCTCTTTGTTCTTGCTACAGTATCGCATCACACTGAATTGCTCAACGGGCCAGTGTCCTGTCGATGTATTCTTGCATAGACACATCCGCACCAGACTTGACGTCCAATCAAGCATCAATCAGACTGTACGCGTGTACAGTGTTTATTTGGACACTGTATTGCTTCACACCAAATGTCTCTATTTGCAGTGGTACTCAAAGCTTTCTTCCTCACTGGCAAGGGCTAGCAAGTGTCATTGTTAAAAGGTTTGTGAATTTATATCTTCAAGTTCAGGTGGAGAGGGAGAAGCACAGAACTCTAGAGGCTCTGTGTGAATTATGCATAGTGACTTTGACATCTAAACACTTCCCCTGTCAAGGTGTCCTAACAATTATAGATACATGTGTCTCCTTATGCTTCGTGAACACATTATTCATTAACAAAGCCACAAAACCACAGACAAGTTTAGGTGACAGTGACAGTTTAACTGTCCCTCATTAGCAGGGTTGGGTAGTAACAGAGTACTTGTAATGGTGTTGCATCATATTCTAAATACAAAAAATGTCCCTAAATTACCTAAAATACACTATATGGCCAAAGGTCAGTGGACCCCCCTACTAGTTATTAAGTTCAGGTGTTCCTCAGGGTTTGGGCTTGGCCCCTTAGTTCCAGTGAAGGTAATCTTAATGCTACAGGATACCAAGACATTTTAGCCAATTGGGCACTTCCAACTTTGTGGCAACAGTTTGAGGAAGGCCCTTTGCTGTTCCAGCATGACTGTGCCCCTGTACACAAAGCAAGGTCCATAAAGACATGGTTAGACCAGTTTGGTGTGGAGGAACTCGATTGGCCTGCACAGAGTCATTATATAAATATAATGAAATAAATAAAATGTGTCATAGAAGACAAATTGTTTGTATATAAAACTGAACAAAATTTCCTGAATATTGTAATTTTTCACTTTTTCTTATATGTACCATAAAACTTTCTATAAAGGCCGAGTCTGGATCTCAATAGCCGTGGAACCACGGTTCTCAGGCTTCACCCCAAAGAAACACTTTGACTAACATTTTTTAAGTACATTAATTTCTGTCATTGTGTTTTATGTTGTCTTACTCTTCAGCCAGGTCTTGATAACATTTGGTCTGAGCTGCTCTCCTCCTCCAGGTCTCTATATGTGGTGAGAGCTGTTGTAGCTAACAGATCCATGAAATGATTGCCAGTTTTCACTTTCAGGTGAAGAATCAGTGTCTTCTCTTGTAATACACATGGTAGCCACAAGATGGTGTCATTTGATCTGAGAAGATACTGAGCCTACTGCGATGCACTGCTCTTCATTCCTCTGATATGTATAATGGTGTGTCTATTGTTGGTCCTCCACTGTTCTTTTGCATTAGATTAGATCAGTTATGCTGCGTTATATTAGAACAGTTGCAATTATTTTACAACTGATAATAAAAGTAGATGCATATTGCAATGTATCATGCCTCACTTAAAGCCACACGATGAGTTTATGACTACATTTCATGTCTCATGAAACAAAATCAATATTTCCTGTGAATGTACTCTTCATTTAAACTCGGTTCTCTATCCCAGTTTCCCTACCATTGAATAGCTGTGGTGGGTCACCCTGCCTCAAAGAGCTGCTACCCTAAAATAATTTCATTAGTCTGGGTTTCTTCTGAAAGTTTTATTGTCCCATGATCTAAACGTTGTTTTTCCACCCTGCCAAGAATAAAAGGAAAAATTGCCTTTGACAACATTTTGATTGTTCAGCTTCATAATCGTAGCCTGAGGTCAACCTGTTAACCACAGTCATGAGTCTACCTGTCCTCTCTAAGGTACTACAATGATGCAATTGATAGGAGCCTCCCAGCATCTACAGTTGGAATAAATACACAGACGATCATCCATACAATTCCTTATTATTCCTTCTAGAACATTCTGTTATGCTATATGGTAAGCAAGTAAATGCAATAGAGACTTGGACTGGACTGGCAGGATTGCAGGGATTCAGTATAGACATTAGACATATTGTGTTGGATTGTTTTTGGATTTTGTGTGACAAAAATGAATGGATGAAATTCACAGGGTAACATTTGGCGCCCCATAGAAAATTACAGTCCATATAATTATCTTTCAGTTATCTCGGGGAAGGTCATTTAATGACAACACAGAGGTGCATTTTACTTGATCTTTACAAGATGTTTTTATGTGTCATGACACAGAAATTCTAACAATCGGGGGGTATTTTTAGTTTAGTTTCAAAATAATGTTTAAGTGAAATTTTGGTGGAATTGATACGGTTGGATACTGATGCTTCATGTTAACTAGAGGAGGACCTAAAGCCTAGCACTGAGTGGCTCTTTTTCATTCTGTGGTTGCAACTATTTCACTGTGATATGCACTGATTTTTCTCACTGTGCCAATTAGTTATTGCAGATGCAGGTGTTATGTCGTCTAAAGCAAATGAAACAACCGTGAGATATTGTAGCTAAACGAAAACACGGACATAGATGAATTCGAAATGTCCTAGCTAACAATAACAATGGTATTTTGTCTTCCTGGCTTCAGTCTGATAGAAGTGGGATAGTACATTTTCAAGGTTAGCTCAGCAAGTAAATGCTAGTTGTTATGTATGTGCTTTGCTCCATTGATTTGCAGGTGATGGGGGGCCTATGATTGCCTTGGCTATAACCCAGTGTGATACTTATGTTTTTCATTCAAGTCTTTCAGCAGTGTAACCTTAAATGTTCAGGTCGAAAGGTCCATCCTGCATCATTGTAAACCACATCAGTGGATGTCGAGTTACAAACAATGCCCAGACCCTCCTTTATGTCACAGATCATTCACCATCTGGAAACTGCCCATGACACTTCGCCTTCACCTTTCCTTTCACCACTTGGATATTGTCAGAGAAAGGACAAAAGGGGGAATGTGGAAAAGACTATAATACGAAATAGTAGAAGTAATACACATATGTATTAATAGTAGCAGTAGTTGCAGTACATATATGCCATGCTGTACATGATTCATAAAGGTTTCAAGGATTGTTTCAAGGATACTGATGACCTAAAGCCTAGCAGTGTCTCCAAGTGATCTGTCTTCCAACACTGTTTTGTCTCTTCTAGCGACCTTGTTATTCTGACCTGAGGTAAACCTGAAGGGGCTTGTGAAACTTGTAGGTATAAAGATCCTGCTCACTCTTAAAGGGGCAGATAAATGATTGACTGCTGTTTGAGCTGGGTGCTGGTTCCTCTCCATGCTGCAACATGATTAAATGATCACTCTGCTTAAACAACTTTCAGTGGCAATTGACTTCTTTGACACTTAGCAATACGCTGATTTATGTATTTATTTATTAAGAGAAATAAGAAACCATGCACAGACGTTTCAGCTGTATTCCAAAATCCCATTACATTTATTTATTCATTCATTCATTTATTTATTTAGTGGTTACCTAATAGGCGAAAACAATCCAATTCCATCACCATTACAGTACCGTGTATTTTATTACATAAAACTGCCTTTCCCTGTCTAATAGACATCCCATTGGTTTGTACCGCCAGAGACTTTTGAACAGTCCCTCCCTATGCCATGCACAGGGATGTTGAAACATAATGTTGTGGGGGGGCCACAACATTATTTTTCAACAGGAAATACGAAATTCAAATGAGTAAAATTAACCAAGCAAGACGCTCTGATAATGCAGTTTAATCGTGATTTTAAAGCTTACGGTATGGTTAGTGTTGGGGTCCAGCTATTCTATGTATGTAATACTCAATTCTCTAACATAGCTATTCATTGACATCCCTTTGTGAATTTTGTGAGTATGCCCTTGCGTCTTGGAACCACTTCCTTTCCACTTCCTCCTTGCCCATCTCCCAGAGCTTATTAAGAAGCCGAGTCCCACTTTGGGCTGTAGTCAGGTAGTACTCTGTGTTCTCTGGGTGTTTTGAGGCACTGTACCGTCCCATAACCAGAGACTGGCAGAACCGACAGAGAACCAGCAGGTAGAGGGCATCCCTTTCTGCTTCATTGAGGGGTATGGTGCTTTCCCAGCCCGCTAACACTGCTCCACCGACATCCATAGGACTGGGGTTCTCCAGCATCAAGTACATGATTGCTATTGCCACTTCAAACACATAGCAGTTAATGCTAAGCAGAGCAAAGTCCAGGATGCCTGACACTTTATAACTCTGATCAACAGGTTGGACGATGATATTCTGGTCACTGACGTCCCCATGCATTATTCCTGTGAAAGAGAACAAAGGTCTTATTCATTTCTTGCCTTTAAACATAGGGAAAGCCCCTGACATTAACTGAGATAATGGCACCATTCCAATAGTTGTGCTGGCCAGCAAATTCCAGCCGTGAATTGTTGGAGAACACCCAGAGTATAACCGCAGCCCTTAAGGAGACCACTGGCAGCAAAAGCAGTTGTGTAGCTACACTGCTAGAGGGAAATAAGTGTAGAAGCACTTGCATCATATGACAGGTGAAATTAATTCCGACTTGATTGCTATCTGATATCTATTTCTGGCCAACTCAGTGCTTAGCACTGTCCTCCTACAGCAAGAAGCTGCTGGGATCAGTTCTCAGCTCTGGTCCTTTCTGTGTGGAGTTAGCATGTTGTTTGCCTGGGTTTTCCTCCCACAGTACAAACACATTCAAGTCACATGGCTTGAAGACTCTAAATTGCTCATAGGTGTGAATGGGAGTGTGTGTCTATGTTAGCCCTGTGATGGACTGGCGACCTGTCCAGGGTGTTTCCTTGCCTTCCAACCAAGGCAAACTGGGACAAGCTCCAGCCCACCTTGACCATGAATAGGAATAAGCTGGTAAAAATAATAACAATAATATGAAGAGTAATATGTATTACCTTTTTGGAAAGAGCTGAGTTTGGGCTTCACACAGGTCTTGTACTGTTCAATGACTGACTTGATCACTTCCTGCAGGGGATCCCCATCCATCACTGGTAGGTATGGCTCCAGGAGAGGGGTATTGGATAAACTCCAAATCAGCTCATCTCTTTGTAAGACGTCAAGGTTTGTAGATATCATCTGAAAATATCACATTTTTTCAAGCTATCTATTTTTGGCTTTGTTATCTGTCTTTAATGAGTTGACACCTCAAATTGATCAGATACCATATAATGCAGAAGATCTGTGAGGTGACAGAAGGATTACAGAATTAAAGTATAACACTGGTCTAATTTTGCTTTTGGACCATTGCTAACATCGGTTCACAGCAGGAAAACATGGAATCTGGAATCGAACCTGGAGCCCTTGAAGTGCATCCACATCCACTACCCCGGCCTCCACAACTTTACTTTCCACAGTGTTATTAGTATTATTGTCAAACTACTGCATGTTCCTCTCACGTGACGTCCGCCACCTGTATCGATACGGCACCTTACTTTGCGGAACTACAAACTGTCGCAAAGGGTAAAACAATGTCAGCAATGAGCTAAAAACATCTTTTAAACAAACCTGTTGCAACATTTTATCCATGGTAGCAGCCAGCTTGCCCACATGATAGAGATCCTGTGGTGAGACAGGGGTGTCTTTGATGGTTGTTCCACGCATATATGTCAGCAACCTCACACAATAGGTCTTACTGCCAAATCCGCAATCTAAGAAGGTGGGGTAGATATTTGAATGGTGTCAAACTTGTAACTGTAACAACAGAATACAGTAACAATGCAAGAACATTACCAGTACTGCCAGGGAAAACAAAATAAAACAACAAGAAAATGTATCCCAATTTCCCTTTAAATGAAAATAACATGTCAACATGTCACAGCAATTCATGTATATGTACTTGATATATTTACTTGGTATATTTACTCTCGAGTTTGAATGTGGCCAATGCAATGTAAATGGCCTGCAGCGATATCTTGAGGCAATTACCTATCTCTTCCAGACACATGAGCTGTCCCGTGGTGGTGGGCAGGGCTGTTTGAGCAGGAAGCCCCTGCTGGTGTAGGAGGGTCATGGCGTGGGTCTGCACCTCCAGCAGGGTGGGGTTCTCACTGTCTGCTGTGTTCATGACCTTCAAGATGTACTCGGTGCCTTCCTTGTCCACTATATATAAGTTCTGGTCGAAATAACTAGGAAGGCTGCTGATCTTAGTTACCGCCAATCCATACAGTCGCTGTGCCAACTCTTTCGCCTGGAGCTGGCTGAGTTGCGGTTTTGATTTGTCAGCTGTGACGTCATCTGCACATGACAGTAAAATTATTCATAACCTGTAAAATATATTGTGCTTTGTTCACACTCACAAAAGTGTCATGATTAGGCATGGGACGATATGAAAATTTCATGTCACGATTATCCTGGCCAAAATAATTGCGATTCACGATGTTATCCCGATAATCATCAAAATATGCTTAAAACTCTTAAAATAGCACTAAATCATACTGGAATGACTTTACCTTACATTTTGTTAAGAAACAAATATTTGTATTGCATCATGGGACACATATCTTGAACCCGTTTTAGTACAAAAAAAAACCCTGAACAACACTCTGGCACTTTTCTGTCATCAGTATTGCTAACCTTGTGGCCTAGAGAGTGAGACCTGCCAAACCTCGGTCCTTTTCAAGATAGACTGAAGTGCAAAAATGTCAGCATGTTCACTTTGTCTGGCTATAGTTGTGCTCGTAGAGGTGTGAGAATGTGTCCACTGGCACTAAACACTCTCGGGAGGAACACTAGTTGCAGGTATGCATAGAAGCCTGCGTGCAACCCTGGAAAGGGTTCACGATATTTACCATTATTGTCCCATCCCTAGTCATGATGAGGACAAGCTAGTAGGCTATACTCGCTGTATGTGTTGTTGGCTTTGCGAGCTGTCGGGCTCGAGTCTGAATTTGACCGTAGGGTAGGGCCGTAAAGATGTCAGGCACAGGCAGGCTAGAACTTAACCTCTAGCCCGATGCAGACGTCGACAAAATAAATGTTTTGAACCTGACCCTTTGACGAGCGTTTTGCACCCACATTAACTGGGAAATATACACATTTACCACATCTGCCTTGGGGTGTGACACGTGTGTCACGTTTTTTTAGATCACCAAGTTTCTTCCTAGACACATGGCCAACAATACGCAACGGACTTACTATTTTAATGTTATTTATCACCAGGCTAGTCTCTCTCTCTACAGTCAATAAACATTCACTTTTATGAAAATACTTTTCTGTAACTGACAACTTACCTGATGCAGTCTGGTCTGTCTCAGTAAGGGAAACCACACTCATTTTGTGATTTAGCAATCCAATTTTTTTTGTGAATGAGCCTCAGTCAGAGTTTGGAAAGAGTACAAGTATCAACCAGTGTTTGCTATAAGCAGTCTCTGACTAGACACGTCACAAGGCAAGATGGGAGGATATAGGAATGTGGGGAGGTAAATGTAGAGCAAATTGCACGAACCTGAGACTGCTTCATGAGAAGTTTGTAAAACCTGTTTTTCAACAAAAAGTTGCACTCAGGATTTAAGTTGCAACATGTTTGCATCTCTTCAGGCACCTCAAAGACTAAATTAGATTTCTTCAGACAAATTTTCAACTTGTAAGTTAACTGCCGATGTCTATATTCTTGCAAAAATGTTAATGTTGCTTGAATCAATCATTTTCATATTCATGTTAATGACTTCACCAATAAATTAATTTGTACAGAAATAATAAAATCATGGGTTCATTCTTAATTGGCAAAAGCCTTTTCTATAATACAAGAGAGAAAAGATAGAAGTGTGTCTTTTTCTTTGTTCTTTAATTCAGATGGAGCCAGTTGATTATGAAGTATTGAATATTTCTAACAGGCATTCAACAGCTCGTCAAATGTGATTGGATTTATCAATTTGTACACGTGGTCAGACTTGTTCCTGAGAGGGATTTACAATTAGCCTGTAGGGAGGATGCTAAGTTATTTCTTCAAGAAACACTACCCCTTCATCTTAGCACTTGCTTATTTGTCTTCACTTATTTGTCATAGCTCTTGATTACTTGATTTACTTATTTGTATCATTTGTTTGAGTAAAAGTAGCTAGCTAACTTATTGCACTTTCACCTTAGCACTAGTTCTGCTCTTAGTTGCTTGTTTAGGAAGGAAATGCACTTACGATTTCTGGTGACTAGTAGTTCTCTTGTCTACCTATGTTGA
This sequence comes from Hoplostethus mediterraneus, assembly GCA_034670385.1. NCBI lineage: Eukaryota > Metazoa > Chordata > Actinopteri > Trachichthyiformes > Trachichthyidae > Hoplostethus > Hoplostethus mediterraneus. The sequence goes on from JAXDDW010000074.1 coordinate 1,303,327, forward strand.
ATGCACTTATTGTAAATCACTTTGGATAAAAGTGTCTGCTAAATGCCTGTAATGTAATGTCATGTAATGTAATCTCAAATAGCATGCATTTTGTTCATGTTTGAAATATAGATATAAAATAGCTGCTTCTTAATGAATACAACTTTAACAATACTGAACTACAACTTTGTGAGGCAGACTTTTAAGTAACAAAGATATTAAAGAAAAAAGTGCATTCATTCATCAATTGGCGATGCACTGTGCATTTCAGGGTTATATTTTTGTTTGGTGGTGTATTTTTCTTATTCTTGTGGTTGACTGGCCAAACATAGATGATGTGACATCATGTGTGATATTTCCAGCAGCTACAATGGTGTTCAATTGCAGAAACGGTAACCGTCAGGTTTTGGTGTCAATCCCTCAGAATCAAAGAGCAAGTACTTCTTTCTAGACCGTTGTTCAACCATCACACAGGAAGAAATCCATCGGAGAGAAGAGAGACCAATCACCGACAGTAGCCAAGATAGACCAGAATGCACTGCAGCCACAAGACCTGTTGTGTTTTGCGTAAAGGTGTGCGACTGTCACTTTTTCTCAACTTGCTCCATTATTGCTATCGCTCTCTCATGGAAATTTGTCAAAGAAGTCAATTGCCAATGAAATGTTGTTCAAGCAGTGTGATCATTTAATCATGTTGCAGCATGGAGAGAAATCAGCATCCAGCTCAAACAGCAGTCTAGCATTTCTTTGCCCTTCTAAGACTGGGCAGGATTTTGACACCTACAAGTTTCACAAGCCCCTTCAGGTTTACCTCAGGTCATAATAACAAGGTCGTAGAAGAGACAAAACAGTGTTGGAAGACAGATCACTTGGCTCACGAGGCTTTGGGCTCGAACATGAAGCATCAGTATCCTTGAAACTAACTAAACTAACTTAACATGAGAGAGCGGGTTAGATAGAATGCTGTGGGTTAGATATATGTAGTAATAGCTGTAGTAGCTGCAAGTTAGTTTAGTTAGTCTCCCGCTGGGTGTTGCAGAAGGCATTCTGGGAAATAGGAAGTCAGTAATTTATTGTGACACCAAAAAACTTAATCACAAAATAACTAATAATGCTTTGAACATCACATATTGATATATAAGTGTTATGAGTGAGAAGTAGGTGTATAGCAGCAAGGTACATGCAAATAAATCACAAGGAAAAAGTGAGAACAGGATTTTATTCAACTATCAGTTCATTGAGGGATTTTAATGCTAACTGGAATGTCCGGCAGTTCATGCTTTTTAACTTTGGTTAACAGAAGAATGGAATTTGTCTTTTTGTATTCCCCCTTCCACAGGGAAGTTGGAGTGAAGTGGCTGCACAACAGGAGCTGGTAGGGATTCGGTAGTGCATCCTTTTATGCCATTTCAGTCCGACCTTCTACATCAGGTCTTTTAGCAGGTAACTGCCATAGGTATCTCAGTTCTCCTTCTCCCTGCTTCCAGTATACGATTGCTGGCATGAATTGAATGTAGTTCACACACTTTGTTGTCAGAGTTCTTGACACTGTGTTGCCCTGCTGACACAAGTGCAATGTGTGATATTGCATTAGAGTTTGAGATTTACTCAAATTGTGTTGCCAGTGGAACATAACATACATGTATATAAAAATATCATTAAATGCAGTAGAAAGAACAAAGTACAAAGTTGGGGCACCATATAAAACTTGTTGAGGCTCTGAGACAGATTCTACCCCGCTGACCGATGGCATCCCGGTCAACCTACTCCATTCCTACCCTGCACTGACTCTACGCACCTCTAGACTCTACCACCCACCCCTTGCATTCATCCTGGACTTACGCTCTTCATACTGTTACATTTCTAATGTACTGCGTATTATTGCCCTTTTAATTACACACAACTGCACAATTTGTCCTTTATATTTTTTTTGTATATACATTTATTTTTTGTATTCTGTGTTATTGCTCTACTTTCTTAAATGTACAGTGGTGGCCAAAATTATTAGAACACCTGACAGATCTGAAGATATTGACCTTTTCTTGCCTCCAAAACATGATTTCATTTCATAATGTTCATGAAACATGCAGATGGTTGCTCTGAGCACAACAAATATCAGGTGAAGTGAGTCCTACCTGTTTTTATCCACTTTTAACTTCAATATTATATTATTAAGAATCACACAGCTGTGTCCTAAGACTCTTGCATCACCATCAATTTAACCACGATCACACCTGACAATGATTACACAAGTAATTTGGCTTCTTCTGTGAAGGAACATGATTGTGTGACATTGACAGTGAAATAGGCCTAGCTTCTAAATCTCCTCATGATGGCTCTATTCTATGGTTTATAGAGCATAATGATGACTTTGTATATATTTCATTCGTTTTATGGGTATTTTAATGGCCAATTGAACAAAAACAACTGAAACCTCTTAAATATGCCAAGTGTTCTAATAATTTTGGCCACCACTGTATGTTTTTTTGCACTGTAGGTAGGGCTTGTAAGTACGCATTTCACTGCATGGAACACACCTGTTGTATCTACTACATGTGACAAATAAACCTGCTACTATGTTTTGACCATCTGTGAATATAGTGTTCCTCAAACATTGCTCACTTTCTCAGGGTATTGACCAGCACTCTGGAACCACCTTCTCTCCACCTCCTCCTTTCCTAGCTCCCAGAGCTGGCAAAGAAGGTGGATGCCTGACTTGGCCGTGATCATTAGGTACTCTTCATTTTCAGGATACAGCCTCACTGAGTGTCGAGCCAGAAGCAGTGATTGGCAGAAGCGGCACAGCACCAGCAGATAGAGGGCATCCTTCTCTGCCTCGTTGAGGGGAATGACACTCTCCCAGCCCGCCAGGACAGGCCCACCCACCTCAATGGGTTTAGGATTCTCAATCATCATGTACATGATGGTGATGGCTAGCTCATAGATGTAATAGCCACTGTTCATATCCCCAAAGTCAAGGATGCCAGAGATCCTGTAGCCGTTAGTCTCATCGGGTTGTACCAGCACATTGAGGTCATTGAAGTCCCCATGATTAATACCTAAGACAAGAGACACCCGTTTAAAGCAACATACCAATAACTGGCAAAACTCAAACACAAAATATCTAAGATCGAATCTGATGAGTAAATATTATACTCACACTTGCGGAAAGCAGAGCGTTTGGGGACCACAAAGGTCTTGTATTGTTGTAGGACAGCCTTCACCACCTCCTGGACAGGCTCCCCATCCATTAAGCAGAGGTAGGGCTCCAGGAGGGGAATGTTGGACAAACTCCACTTGAACGTCTCTCTCTGCAGCACGCCGAGATGAGGGTGCTCCATCTGGTCAGAACAGAGATGATGATGGCAAGGAGAAGAAGAAGAATGACGAAGGTAGAGGGGGAAAAAGGAGAAGAAGAAACAAGGAAGAGAAAGAAGAGAGAAGGTAAAGGAAGAAGAGTAAATGTGGAGTAGCACGTTTCAAAATAGTTATGAACTCATTTACAGACAACAGAACAATAATGAATAAAAACCAGTAGAATGTCAGACATGAATTTAAAAAAAATGAGCTAAAAAAAAAATGGGAAAAAGTTAAATGCATTTCAGCAAGTGATTTAAAGTTGTCTCCAGTATCACCCCTTTCAAACCTCTAGACCTCTCGGACAGCTTTTCAAAAATTGATGTCTGATTATTTCCACCAATCACAGTTTCAGACAAAACGTGGCTCAGGTGTGCCAGGGAGGGGCCAATCAGCTGTGTCTGTGATTTCTGATTGGTGGAAAACAGCTGTCACTCCTACTTTACCTTGTAAACCAATGACTTACTCGTAAGGTTTGTTTGAAAACGTTCATATTGTCTGGGTCAGTGGAGGGGAGCTTTAAAAAGGATTTATGAGATGGTTTTAGCAAAAAGCATCTAGCTTAGCACTCAGTAGGCCCAGTTGACTCATCAATGAGCCAGGAGTATGTTAGATCCTTCTCATCCTTTATTGTATAGATTACTGATCCTGGAGGCATACAGGTCCTTAAGTGGCGGCAGGTCACAGCTGATCACCCTCTCTGCTTACTGTTTATGACTTGAAATAGTGCAGCACTTTGATAGCAAAACCAATTTGTTGGTATCATAAAACACTGTAAATGACCTGAACGTCCTTATGTGGAATGATTATTATACCTTCTGTAGGACTTTGTCCATCCTGGCTGCCATCTTGCCAACCTCATAAAGTAACCGCTGTGAGACAGGTATCTTGGAAATGGTTTCCCCAGGCAAATAAGTCATCAGCCGCACGAGGTACTTCTGACAGCCGAACCCACAATCTGCCAAGAGTGGAGAGAGGATTAGTATTCTAGCTACTTCCTGTCTCTAAGTCCTTTATATGATCATTAAGTTGGCTCTTAGTGACTAGCACAAGGGCACACTATCAATAGTTGTTGAGATTCACAATGGAGTGCCTTTCAAAAGCAGATATCCAGAAAAGAAGCAATAATGCATTTTTTGTCTGATATAGAATCTGACATAAAAAAAAGGAAAATGAATGAGAGACTACAGACACTTGATTGACCCTGCCCAGTTGAGATGATGATTCCATCCATGTCATGATTTCTAGGCTGATTAAAGCCACGATTTGGCATCAATATCAGAGCAAATTCACTCCATGTAGAAGTTTTCCAGGCTTCAAGTGTTCTTCAAGTGATTTTTCAGTGACAATTATTTGGAGTTGTCCACTCAGAGCGGATATGGCTCTGGGGTGGCTGTTCAAAACTATCTGAAAGTGTTAAATCAACTCAACTCTTTTACACCATTCAAAATACATAAAATATGAATATATATGTCCTGGCTCCTTTCGTGACGATGTTGAGCTTTATTCATGTAAAGCACTCTACCCAAAGAGTACCGTTGGGTTCTCAAGAACATGGAGACGTTATGGTGATGTGTTTTTCCCAAGGCCATGTCACACTGCAGCTGTTTCTCCTTAACTGCCATGTTCTCTTTCGGTCAGAGAATATGGCCACAGGCTGCCTGATTGGAATATCCACTTCTAAAGTATGGCCCTAAAGGGACCTAAAGGGACCTATAGGAACCAAAGCCTTTATCACTTTAACATTAGCTGCTTGACAACTGACAAAGATTGACGTCACATAGTTCTTGGGTGCTTCCCAGATGGCTGTTTCAAATGTGTTTTATTGTTCACAATAAAAATAAAATAAAAATATAATAAAAATAAAATAAAAATATTTGCAGGAAGAGGAGGGTTGTTTACACGATCCTCTTCTTGCAACAAGTCAACCCTCTTGCTTTCATAGACCACCTTTGTCAGAGTTCAGAGTTGTTTCTGGTCTATTTCTGGTTTAAAAAAAAGGTGTATTTCTGTAGCGATCCTTTCAGTAATGTTGTCAGACACTTGTCACGAATAACAATCTGAGCCTGTCAGTGGCAAAATCAAGCACTTTTAGTGGACGTACTTTGACCGCATTGACATGCCCTTGATTACGTTGCAGCCATTGAGCCCCCGTTTCGCGACTGCCGGCTGAGCCGATCTACCGGAGCAACTCCGAAACTTTTGGGATCTACTTAGCGGTATGATAGGCGATTTTGTGGATATAGAGGCCAGGTTGAAAAATCCCGGAATTACCCTTTAAGCTGTCACACTAGGCTACATTACAAAAGGTTCCTTGAAGACAGCTATATTGTAGAGTCACGAAAAAAAACTTTCGGTTCGGTAAGCGTCTGCTAAATGACTGTACTGTAATGTTTACATTGAGTGAAAACCGACCTCTATTGCAGGTAGCACGGTTAGTTCACCTTCATTTGGTCATTAACTATAGATGAGCAAAACAAAATCTGTTACAATTCCACAGTACAGTTCTCTCACGGTGCTCCAATTAAGTACTGAACTGAGCAAAAGAAAAACCAATTAAGAAATATTTTAATAAAAAGGTATTTTTTTATTGTTTCACAAGCGTAGCTGAATTTTTCCACTATTTATTATGCAGCACATCCAAGGTATTTTTATTTTTCCTACTAAGGTCCTTGGGCCATATTGTTATGAAGTATTTAACAAGGGCTTTCATGGGCTCATCTCAGATTAGCAAAACCACAAACTATCAAAACATGAGGCCAAGAGATTTGTCAAGCAAAACACTTACTCTAGTTGTATCAACTGAGGATTACGCCATAATACCTTTGGACATCAATCAAAGCAGCATGAGTTTCCCGTATTCCTGACAGAGACTGACTGCAAGCTGCTGTGACAACACTGCACTGAGAAAAATGTGCATTTTCTTCAACTTCATGATTTCTATATCAATATTTTTGATTTATGGTGCAGCCCAACTACAGTACATCTCAGCGTCTCTCTGGCAGCAACCCTCAGGTGTGAACTGTGTGGCTGGGCTCTTACCTATCTCTTCCAGACTCATGAGCTGTCCCGTGGTGGTGGGCATGGCTGTTTGAGCAGGAAGCCCCTGCTGGTGTAGGAGGGTCATGGCGTGGGTCTGCACCTCCAGCAGGGTGGGGTTCTCACTGTCTGCTGAGTTCATGACCTTCAGGATGTACTCGCCGCCCTCGACGGGCGCTACATAGAAGTTCTGGTCGTCGTAGCTGGGCAGCAGGCGAATCAGAGATGGTGTCAGCCCAAAGAGCCTCTTCACTAGCTCAGACACCTGAGAATGGCTGAGGTTGGGTTTGATGTTCTTCCCTGACATTTATGCTGGATGAAAGAGCACGCCAACAGAAAAGGAGAAAGACTGCATGAAATGCTTATGGAAGCTTCTCGAGCTAAAAAACAAGTTATTAAATAATACATTTCAGGGGGATACTATGAAAATAGCACAGCAGCATGCAAGTCCCTAAAGGAATCAGTAGTCATTCCCATATCTAACATCTCAGATATAAAATAATGGGTATTTTTTGTGTTGCATTCATGTGTGACGTTGATGAATGAGATCACACCTTGGTAATCCACCCATCTACTCCTTCCTAATACTGTGAATTCCTCTCACAAATAAGTTGGCACCACCAGCGATGCTATTGCCAAGCTGTTGGTAGCTATGATAACACCGATAGTGTGTGCTCTAGTAACTTGCATTGTGGGAATTTTGGTGTGAATCTCATAGCGATGCCATAGGAGATAAAAATACAATGCAACAGGGTGTCTGGAAATAATCTGAAAGTAATCCGTTTGACTTTTTAAGATCTTTTTCATTCCAGGTAGAATGAAATAAGACCATTCTAGCAATTGAAAAAGAACATGAAAAACATCATCACCCCTGTCAAGATGACAGCCGGAATGTGAGACTGCTGTTCATTGATTATAGTTCAGCTTTCAACACCATAGTCCCCACCAGACTGGCCGGCAAGCTGATTGAGCTGGGACTGAACACCCCCTTTTGTGCCTGGATCCTGGACTTCCTGACCGCCAAGCCCCAGGTGGTCAGGGTGGGCAGACACACCTCCAACCCCCTCACCCTGAACACAGGATCCCCCCAGGGTTGCGTCCTCAGCCCCCTACTGTACTCCCTGTACATACATGACTGTGTGGCCAGGTTCAGCTCCAACTCCATCATCTGCCATTATTTTATATCTGAGATGTTAGATATGGGACTGAGTACTGATTCCTTTAGGGACTTGCATGCGCCACACACACACACACACACACACACACACACACACACACACACACACACACACACACACACACACACACACACACACACACACACACACACACACACACACACACACACACACACACACACACACACACACACACACACACACACACACACACACACACACACACACACACACACACACACACACACACACACACACACACACACACACACACACACACACACAGTAAATACTGTGTACTGTTATTGCCCTTTGCACATTCCCGTTGAGCATTGCCACTTTTTCATTTCACTGCACACCCCGTGTGTGTATGTGACAAATAGGCCTAGAGTTCTTGAATCTTGAATTGAAAACAAGAGTATTTATATAGTTCTGACTGACTGGACTGATTTCTCACTAAGAATATAAATACACCACTAAACCAGACCTTAAAATGTCTTAAAACATAAGGTCACTGTACACTCACTATTCAGTACCACAGACATACTGGAAGTCCATGACATTGACAGTTTTACAGATTTAATGTTTATTGAACATCATACACTGTTTTTGTCATTTGCCAGGCCGTCATTGATTATATTTCCCTGTGTGTGATATCAAATTTCCCCTGAGGAGGACAATAAATAATCTATCTACCTATCTCTGTTGTAATAGCACACAAAATATTTTGAACCCTGAACTCAAATCGCTACGTATCAACTGCGCTGCGTGCTGGAAGCTGATAACACGATGTGAATGTGCAGTGTTGTGGAAAGAAAAAAAGGAGCAGTTTATAATCACTAAAACACCACAAGATGTGTCGGCTGACAAACACACAGCAGAGAAAGAATCGAAGGGGAAAAAAGCCAAAAAGAAGGAAATATGACTTCACTCAGACATGCGACGGAGAGTATCCACGTCCACAATGCATGTGTCCATCAGAGTGTCAGAGTGAGACCCTGACAATACGGTGCATTCCTTGTACTCGGAAGTCAATAATTCCGAGTCGGTATACTAGGACAGATTAATGGTTACAGTCACAGAGTAACAGTCGAAGAGAAAGTCCCACCTGTAGCTCAGGGTTTGAGGAGAGGTCCATGATAGAAGCTGTAAACCAGGAACTAGACAAAATGCAGGTGAATGAAGGATCCGAGTGGATTTCTAATATTCTATTTACACCAAAGAAAGACACAAGAAGTGAGACTATGTGGAGATCTCAGAGAAGTAAACAAAGCTGTAATCCGAGAGAGACGTCCAGTACCAACCGTAGACAGTATACTGCAAGCTGTGCAAGGAGCAAAAGTATTTGCTAAAGTGGATGCAGGAAAAAGGATTCTGGCAATGCTGAAAATCAAGAAAAACTGGAACAGTAGTTCAGGAATTAAAGGACAGAGGTCTAACCCGGAAGAGAGACAAATGTGTTTTTGGGTTACAACAGATTGAGATGCAAGGACATGTGATCTCAGCTTAGGCGTTGACCTAGTAGGTCCTATACAGAACAACTGCATATTGACTCTAACTGACTATTATACTTCATACCCAGAGGCAATTGTCATAAATGACATATCTTCAGCCAGTTACATGCTCGGTTTGGATATCCTCTAGAGGTTGTCACAGACAATGACAAGCAGTTTGTAGGACAGCTATCCTAACAACATGTAGAATCAAGCACATACGTGCATCACCATATTACCCAAGATCAAACGGGAAAATAGAACGGTTTCACAGATACCTGAAGAAAGCCTTCAGAGCAGCTGAAAGTGAAGGAAAGAAATGGAGAGAGGAACTCCCAAAGATTCTCCTAGCATATCGCTCAACACCCCACAGAGCATCAGGACAAACACCAGCCAAGCTTGGTGTACATTGCCAGTATAGACAATGGTAAACTGGATTCTAAATTCAGAGACACTTGTTACGTACTTCTGAGAAACACCTCAGACAATTCCTTTGAACTAGTAAACACCAAAGCTGGATCCAGAATCACAAGGAACCTTAAACATCTTCGCCACACTCCTGTGGTAATGGACCTTGATGTTGCTGTGCCAGCAGAAGCACATGAGGACACCAGAGTTTTGGACATGCATGACGCTCAGAGCGCTCCAGCAGAGTGTCCACAGGAAGCTGCATCCTTTACAGAAAAGTGTTACCAGAAGTGGCAGAGTTATCAAGAAGCCAGCCCGATACAGAGACACTTAATTAAGATAACTAAAGAAAAAGAAAAAAAGAAACTGAATCTGTTCAGGTTAGCTTTAAAAAGGAAAAGAAAATATTGAGTCAGTGAAGATTGATATTGCAGGGTGATTTTGAAAGATGTTTGAAATAAGTGGTTTAAGAATATTGAAATTAGTTTTAAAGAAATGTTCAAATAATGTTCATGTTTGGCAATGTTAAAAAAAAAAAAAAAAAAGAACCAATACAAGACATTTCAATTGTCATAATGTTGAAAGATTTATGTTTTAACTGATGTTAAAGTTACGATATCTTTAATTCTAACAAGGGGAAAGATGTAGTAGATTTGATTAAATCGCAATAACTGGATTGCGTGTTTGAGAGAGAGAAGGAGACGTAAGTGTACGGGAATGAGAACGTAAACAATAAAACAAGTTAAAATCACGATTGCTTCTTTATTGGACAACAATACAAAGGTTAAGAACCTCTGTTCGAAACTGACCTGTGTAGTTTAAAAAAAAAAAGAAGTATAAATCTATAAATAAAAGGTTTTAGTAAGGTTTTAAGTTGAGCCACTGCGAATTCAATCCTGAGCTCCCATGTTAAAAATTAATAATGTTAAATTTAAAATAGAACAATCCTCAACACATTAAACTTGACCAAAAGGTCTGTGCCCTAAAGGGTCACAAAAACTGGGGGGGAAAGTCCAAAACAACTACAACGGGAGGAACTTAATGTTCAATGTTAATGTATACGAACAAATGCATACATTTTTGTGTCAGTATTGGTGTGTGCACCGTCATAGCCAGGTTTTCCCATTCCCATTCCAGTCACATTGTCACAGTTTGAGTCTGGCTCCATTTTTCCATTTCGACAGCGTCGCTCCACCATCTTTAATAGAGCGAAATACATTTTATACCGTACAAGATGGAAAGCGCGGCTCACTTGACCGCAGTCTGTAAAATCCAGCTGAGTGACATGGTTTAACTAGCAGCTTCTCTGCTGCCCCAGGGAAAAAATAACACCAGTGATTTAAACCAATTATCTATCCAAATGCAGGGTCAGGAATTATGCTTGGGTCCACATCCTTTAACGGTCCGCATAAAAACGTAAAGAACAAACAAGGACGTTCCCGTGCCATAGCGCTTACCTGACTCCTGAGACCGTGTGACACAATATTAGTAGTAACGGGCAATGTGGAGCAGTCGCCGATCACACCTGTTACAGTACATAGTACATTACCGCTACTTAGGCTACTAAATAAACATTTACAGACATTTATAGGAATGGAAGTACATAACTTCCGGTTGGATCTTTCAAAGTAAGATTATGTTGTAACGTTTTTGGAGCAATATAAAGTGCCGAAGTGAAAACAAAGTCTATATCTTAGGATGAATATGTACTTCATCAAAATGAAAAAGTATTTTAATTTAATTTTAATTTAATTGTTCCGTTCGCAGCGTATATTCATAGCTCAGTGTGATCACTCAGCTGATCATAGAATCAGTGTCAGTCACCAGGAAAAGAAAATTAAAACTTCCGGTAAATAATTCCAAAGTAAACTCCTTATTGACTAACGCGTTGCAGGTGCAACGTTCTTTGACCAATACAAAAACACTAAAGTGAAAATACAGACTACATTTAAGGACGAATTAGTAGTAAATCAAAACAAAAATGTTGTTTTTCGCGAATGTCGTTTTCACAGTACTAGCTTAGTCCAGCCAGTAGAAATAAAAAAGACCTCTTACATTGAAATAACTTTTGAAAACAAAGTCCTCATGACAATCGTCTACTGTAATCATTAAATAAATTAGTGAAATTGAGGCACTGTCCCTGTCCTCTTTCTCAAAGTTGGTGAGTGCTACCATACATCTTTGGATGTTGTTTTTTGTAGTTACATTGTGTTACTATTTGGAACTGCCAACGTGCACAATTGCCTATAGTATTAATATTAACAATGAAAACGCAATGCAAGATTAGTGAATTGTGAAAACAAATTATATACAACCTTATCTGTAAAATGTGGTACAAGAAAAAATCCCCTCATGATCCCCAATGTGAAAGCAAATCATGCTGAAATGTTTCAAGCAGCAAACTTCGCCTTGCTCCACTCTGTTTCAAAGTGCTTTCAAACCTTGTTTTTCCCATTTAACAAAATGAAGTGTGTTGCATTACAGAAACAGATGAGCAGAAACTGTTGCATCTGAAGACTCTTTCCCTCTTGTTACCACATTTCCTTCTGCTCCTCCCAGATTTTACTTTACTTCAACCAGGCCACTTTCATTAGTCTCCAACAAAACCAAAGGACATCTGGTGGCCTTTTGTACAGTTTTGTACCGAACCCCATGAGCCTGGGCCCATAACACTGCATTTTCTACCTCTTTCCACTTTGTGTTGTTCAGATGGAGCATGCTGTGAATCTTCCCCTGAATCTTCCTCTTTTACCAACTGGTAAAAGCGGTGAGAAGGAATGGGAAGGGAGAGAGAAATGAACGCCCAGACTGCTGACAAAAAAGGTAATTTTTGTCAACATTTTTCCCATTTCTGGCATCTTCTGCTGACCTGGAATGCGAGGAGATGATGCATGCAGGGATTTTTCCTCTATAGCAAATTAACAAGACTTGAATAATTGTGACAGGTGTTTGTCATGCAATCAGTGAGTCTGTTGGTCCTCCTCTCCTTTGACCCTGATTACAGTCAAGGCTGTTTTGCTTCAGGTCAAACAGACAGAGAGACTGCTGCCACAAGCTTATCACCCACAGACACATGTTGAGTGCATGTGTGTGTGTGAACACAAACAGGTCAATGGCATATCACAATCTGCAGTATCCATTTATTCATGATTTTCCAGCGCAGGGGGTGCAGATGCCGTAGTTTATGTGTATTTAGTCATATGTTGGCAGATGTGCACATCTGTCTGGATGTGCATGAACATAAATGCCAACACATTTGAGTTTGTCTTAGTTTTCTTATCTCAGCTCCCACATGGTGCTGACTGTCTGTGCAGCCGGAGCCTGAGGTTCAGTAGCCGTGAAGCGTCGGCAGAGTCTCAGACCACCTGTCACAAGGCATTCTCACTCCACTGACGGAAAAGGCAAAGGGAAAATGTCAGCCGGTCCACCACTATCGGAGCTGCTTTGCTTCCTTCAGTGTCTGTCCTGCGGCTAGCCAGACAATCATGGCTGAAATTATCTTCAGTTTCTCCCCCCTCCCTTCCTCCTTAACTACCTGAGTGTATCTTTGCTTCATGTGCACTACACTCATGTGACTTTTATTCAGCCGCCTGACAGATTGCTGTCTTGACAGATGTATTTATGGCTGATTTCAGAAACGGAGGGCTTTCAAACTGAGAACCACAAAAGCAGGTTGGCCATTTGCCCAGAAAATGCAGAAGCTCAAAGTACCATGCATGGTAAAGGATTTACCTTTAATCATTACCCTGGGTACTGGGTTAGGCATCAACACAACAAAACAATACATTATGTTGTACACACTACGGCTCCATCTCGGATCATCCAGCAAACTTGTTGTCTCAGTTACTGTTTTTTCAATAAAATATGAATATTAAAGCCCAGGTTTCTGCCAATGTTTATTTTAAGAGAAAAAGTGGAGACTCTCCCTATTAGTGGATGTTGGTGCAGTGAATTATGGCATCTGCCCAAATAACAATCATTGCTATGCAATTTTGAAGTCCAACCATGGTGTTACTTACATATATTGTAATATATTACAAAATATATTACAATTCATTACACAAAATGAAAAGGGGGTTGCGAGGGACCCCAAAATGAATTCTGCTTAGGGCCCCCATTTGGCCTGGGGAAGCCCTGTGTGCATATAATTCACCAGGTTTCTCAACTTGGGTTCTTCATTGACAGGAATACAGATTACTCCTTATCTTACCACTGGAGACTCCTGCTTTAGTTTATGGCAGCAAGAACAGACTGTGGCCATGGCCACATTGGTTTATTGCTTGCTCCCTCAAATCACTGTGCTGAGCAGCAGGGTCGCTGAATGTGTTTACAGTATTGTGCAAGGTTTCTGCTTTCACTGTTTGTGTGATGCATGGCATGAAAATAATCATTTTGTCTACAAACCACAGTTTCCTGGTCTTTTACAAAATTTACGAGGCACTTTACTATTCTACTAGCCAAGTAGATTTTTCAAACATTAATAAGTCCTCCGACTGGCAGCTGGCCTGCCAAAGTGGTCGCTAGCAGAGAAAAGTTAGATGCCAAATGGGGTTTGCTACATAGGACAATATGAGAACAGAAGATTTATACAATCAGAGAAAAGTATTAGACAGGCACTTTAACATTAATTTTAGTGTTTTACTTTCCTGACATGGTCTGAACTGTCCTGACAGAGTAATCACCACCCATATGCCATGCCTAGTTGGTTAAAACAAACAAGACACAGACAAAAACAAGCAAAATAAGAACTATTAGCAAATCCTGTTTAAACCAGGTCTGAAATTTGGTTGGTCATTCCTAAATCTAGACTTAAGACTAAAGGAGACCAAATCTTTTCCATCAGATCACCTCTCTGGAATTCCCTTTACGGGGAGATCAGGCATGAAACATTAGTCTCATCTTTTAAATCACTTATTAGATTAGATTTGTGCTGTGGCATGGTGGCGCTGCTGCCTCACAGCAAGAAGGTCCTGGGTTCGATTCCCGCTTGGGGCTCTATTGACTCTGGGGCGCTATTGGTGGGTTATCTCCTGGGCTTGCATGGTCTCCCCGTGCTCACATGGGGTCCTCTTCCACAATGCACGAAGATCACTATGTCCTAACCACGACGTGGACCCAAGATCTGGAGCTGTTGGTCCCCGGGCGCTGACGTAGAGCGCTGCCCACTGCTCCTGGCTGCCCCTGGAGGGGATCTATTTGTGTAGCCATGCCTTTATGTGATGATTTTTCTCCTTCCATTATTGTACGTCCACTATGGTTTGTTGGTTCAACCTCATACCCCAACCACCCCCACCCTGAAGGCTATATCTTTTTATTTGCTGTAGTCCTCTTCTTTGCTTGTGTAACCTTGTCTTAGTGTCTTTCATTTGTCCTCAAAACTGCTACACAAATCAATATATTTGATTCATTCTTATGACTTACACACTATTCTCATCTGAACGGTTACAGATTCTAAGCTCAGCATAGGAGTCTAATCCAATGCTGCCAACTCACAGTGAATGCTGAATGCTGTGGTGCATGCGCTCCTCATCTACACACCAGAGTCTACCAAAGAGGACTGACACTAATGATGATTTATAACAATGATCACTAATGTTGATATTAGCTCATATTCACATCAGCAGGCCCTCGATGAGGTGAGATGAGGCACTCAGCCAGAAGAGGGTAATTATGTTAAATTTGCAATGAGAAAATTAAATCGGACCTTGAACTCGCCGTGTGCATTGCTGTCCATTTCTGTAGATTCAGCACTCAAAGCGGGAAAGTGCTTCTTTCTAAACAACACTCAGTATTTGAGCCTAATGACAGGAAATTGTGTGTGCAGCTACAACGTAGGTAAATGTCTGTGGGTTATTATGAGGCCAACAGTTATTTGAAAATATATGACATTAGGGAACAGTTGCAATGTATTACTGAACATATGGGGCTGTAGATCATGTCATATTTATAGTGTCTCACTCTTCCTCCAGCTCAGGGTAGTGTGGTTGTGGATGGAGTGCACAATAACTTCCCCAAGGTCCCCATCATCGTCTTTCAATTGTTTTGAATCATTCATTTCATTCATTCATATCTTCAATCATTCACAAAATGAATGAATAGGTTGTACTGTGCACACTGCAAATGATGTCCTAATGTGACGTAGCAAACGGAGGTCCCTGGACTGCACCACTTTGAGTATTTCATCAAAAGATCTACTTTTGCACTGAAGGATAACAAGCCCTTAAAGAATGGTTTCCAAGTCCAAAAAGAGGTTTGCTTTATTCTTAAGTATTTAGAAAAAAAAATGACTGGAAGGCTAGAAGGGAGGAGACCAATGTTAGCAATAAAAAAAATAAAGTTAGTTAAAATTTCCAACTATACAATAACTAATACAAAAAAAGGGTTTTTTAGCTGTCCTAAGGGGGTATACTGACAGCAATCTGACTGAAATTTCCCTGCCATCCATGACACACACAGCACATACTGTAAATGCAAAAAGAAAAGTGTAGTAAAAGTCTAAGCAGTAATAGTAATACAATGATTACACCCACAAGGATGCAGCCGGGGGAGCTCGGCTTCCACCAAAACCCCAGAACTAAAAAAAACAACACCTGCAGGCGGAGCCCTGTCTGCAGCAAGAGAGTAAAACACCACGGAAGTTGGTTTGTCAACCGTATACATGTTATACTATACGGCTAACGCATACATAGAGCTCTCTGGCACCGCAATGTGTCAAACGAATATATATGATCTAGATTAGGCAAGACAGCAGTTACCCGAGCTGTATTTTACCTTTAACAGAATCACAAGGGTGAAACACTCCTATCCTTTGCTGCATATGCCTATAAATGTGGTTGTGGTTATGGTTGGTCGCATTCAGACAGGAACACACGACGCCTATCAGAAGTTCAGAAACCAGTTTAGAGTGCCAAACTAAAGAGCCCTACTCAGGACCGCCCCTGGCCAAATTGGGGCCGTAAGCGGAATTTTATTTGGAGGCCCTCCCCCTAAAACCAAAAATTAACGGAATTTTGTCATGCCCCCCCCCCACCCCAAATGTATAATAGGTACAAATTGACTGTATAACAAAATGCCATTTAACTTGACAACCTTTATTAGTAAGAACAAAGATAAGTATAGGTACAGTAGTATAAGCAGTATGAGACAAATAAAAAATAACTTCAAACTGAAATAAATAAATAAATATCCAATAAAAGATAACTCCAAACTGAAATAAATAAATAAATATTAAATAAAAAATAACTTCAAACTGAAATAAATAAATAAATAAATCTGAGCACGAGCTTCTTGTTTTAATTTTTTTTCCCTCTTGCTCTTACAAACAAACCCGACTGAAAAACAAGACAACCCTCAGGACATGCTAATGCAGTCAGTTGAAGTCATTAAGCAATTTAGAAAATGCTTGCAATGCATTGTTTAATTTTCAGTAATAACAGAAGCAATGGTGGCCACACGTGCATTGCAAAAATGACTGATATTAAGCAACCCCTGTAGCTTCAGGTAGTGTGAAGGAGGCCATAGTTAAGCTATTTAGCAAACCCCAGGTTGCTGTCTGAGTGTTAGTAGAATAAAATGTCAGAACAATGCAGTGCAAGGAGAGCAGGCAGGTTGAATGAGTTTATGGCACAAGCGTCTGCTCAAATGTGTGACATAACGCTACGATATGTACTTTACCAAGTCTGATGGTCACTTGAAGCATTAATTTCCAAAATGTTTTACATCCATTTTGGATTAAAAATTAGGATCCAGAGGATCCAGTCTGTAACACTGGTATCATTTTGTCAGCTTGTGGTTATCTCATTTTAGAACAGTTCAGTTACAATGAAGATTTTCCACTGGTACAGTTTGATCACGATGGACAAGGTGCAAAGAGGCCCACTGTTGAATAAACTTGTTTGTTTGGATCTCGTCAAGGCACACTTACGTGGGGGTCACAATTAAGAAATTATGTACTCACCCCTTTTAGCAGCAGCCTGTATTGAGATCCTGTTCGTGACGCCAGTTTGTTGAATAAACTTAGATCGAGACAGAAGTCCTTTTAAATCAATCATGAATTACATGAGCACATTTATTAGCACACAGAAGACAATACAATACAATACAATACTATATAATACAATACTGAGCGCTCAGGAGAGATACGCACACATGAGTAAAGCATACGGATCTCTGCCATAGAAGCATCAGGGCAAAGTTTATATAGTTAAAGGA
Organism: Hoplostethus mediterraneus; assembly: GCA_034670385.1. Classification (NCBI taxonomy): domain Eukaryota; kingdom Metazoa; phylum Chordata; class Actinopteri; order Trachichthyiformes; family Trachichthyidae; genus Hoplostethus; species Hoplostethus mediterraneus. The sequence continues at coordinate 1,320,992 of JAXDDW010000074.1, forward strand.
AACAATAAAGGGATGAATATGCAAAAGCGCTATCTAGGGGAAGGACTAGAAGCTGACGAAAAGCATTGACGCAACCAGTGAGGTCACAAGGTTGCACGGAGCAGCTATCTGGGTACACGTGGTTTAAGGAAGTAATGGGGGAGGCTTTCTGGATGGTACCGGCTCTTGGGCGACTGTGTTATGATCTGACATGACTTGTGGCCTGCATTACCAGGCACCAGTCGTTCTCCCAACAGATAGATTAGGTACAGCCTGTCCTCCCAGCATATGATATGCGACTATTGACAAGACATGCACCCAGACACCTCGGCGCCTCACCCTGTGTGACTCAACATGCTAAGGCCTAAGAAAGAGCAGTATCTAAAGAAATATAGGGGATAACAAATATAGGGGATAACAGTAAACAAATCAAGATACCTAAGGTAACATACGTAAATTCTTCCACACCCACTGACTAGTGATAATATTGATTCTATATTAATTAGTTGAGATGTGAGATGGTGTCCTTGTTTAACTCTTCAATTAACGTGTGTCCTGACTGCCCTTGAGCAAAGCACTGTTGGTTGGTTTGTAATGCTGGTGATCTGGGGGTTGGAGCTTATTCCAGGTCGCTCTAGCTTAATGCCTTAAAAATGTAAAATGAAAGTGTCTTTTGGGGGGGCTGAAAATCCAGTATCGAATGCAGAAGAGGGCGGCGAATAGGAAGAGACCTGTGGCAGATGAAGTGGGATCCCATCACTGGCATAAAGGAAAATACAGTCTAACGCAGCCAGAGGTCTGGGGTACAAAAAAGAAAAAGAGTATTTTGTGATACAGTACTGTGCAAGGGTCTTAGGCACATGTCTGTAAAGTGAAGATGCTTTCAAAAATAGTTTCAAAAAAGTTTCTAAATATCAAATAATGTAGGGTGCCTAAGGCTTTTGCATAGTATGTATTGGATATTTAGGTGGTTATTCTGGCAACTACTAAAATTGTTCAGACTTTAGATCCTCCAAGTTCCTGTAGCTGTGAGAGGAAGTCCATTTCCTTTGTATTCACTTTTGCAGATCATGACGGTCACACTGGGTGGCTCTCTGCACCAGTAATGCATTCAAGTTGATGGATCGTGTAAAATATAGCCGTGGATTTAGATGGAACCACTATACCACTATGCACTATACTGTGTGGTAGATGGCAATCTCGGTTGTAAGTAATTTGAGATAAGGGTCTGACAAATGTGTAAACAGCATAAATCCTCTTGGCAAGCTAATCTATCCACTGTTGCGGTATCACAAGGTTAGGACCCAAAAGCAGAACCGAACTCAGAGTAGTGTTACGTGTCATTGTATATTTTTGTATTCCCTTTGCATGTGTGTCTGTTATGTCTCTGTGTTCAAGGTGCAGTTTCCTGAGGGATGATTGAGGGCACCTGCATGAAGCTGTGGGTGCGGCCTATATAAGTGGATCCTTTCTCAGCCCTCTCTCAACTCCCTGGCACAAGATCCCAGCCTTTGTTTGTGCTGCTCTTCTTTTGTCTTGTTGTCAATAAATGTTCTTCCTTTGCATCGTACTTAGTATGGTGTTCCTTAATGTGTTGTGGCTTTGAGCTGGTCGTAACATAATGGGGGCTCGTCTAAAGTTTAGTTTGGAGTAGGTGAGTTTGTTTTTGTTCCCTAGACCCACGTTTTCCATTTTGTTTGTTAGTTAGGAGGTCCATGCTTGTGTTGCCACATGAGGTAGGGGTTTTTCTGAGAGCTTGCCTGGTTAAGTCAGCCGGCGGGTGTTGGTGTGACCATCACCACTTTATTGTTTTGGAGCGGTAACCCTGGGGTGGCCCCCGGCGTGCCCAGGAAAGCCGACGAAGACTAGTTGAGTCTTAGTAAGTTAGATTAACAGTCTTAGATAGAGAAGGAACCAGGTAAGCTCTAGAGTAGGTTAGTTAAGAACACCAACTTCCAAGTAGTGATAGCATGTGGTGGCATGTGCTGGCCTTTGTTTTTCACACACCGTGTGTTGGGTGAGTGTGGGGAGTTAGAGCAGGGATTACACTTTGCTCCACTTTCTTCTCAGTGGAGAAGAGCAGTAGACTTCAGTGCTTGAGTGGTGTTGGCTCTTGTAAGAGTGGCAGTAGTAATACTATTTCTATACTGTGTGGCAAGAAATAGTGCACATCTCAAAAAGCTGAAACTAAAGAGCAACTTCGTGAGTTGGTACTCCTGGAAGAATTTAAAAACTGTTCCTGAGGCAGTTACAACCTATTTGAGTGAGCAGCGTGTGTCGAAAATTGGGGATGCCGCTGTGCTTGCTGACGAATATGTCCTGGCTCACAAGGCGGTCTTTAATGATAAACCTCGTGAGGCTAAGAACCATGCTTCTCCTCATCCTCTTCGCTTTAAAGCTGGCAGTAATGGTCCTGGTTCTTCAGTTTTTGCTCCAAAGCCTGCTAGTTCTGGCTCTGGAAACTCAGAGGTTTTTTTTTTTGTAAAAAGCCTGGTCATGTCATAGCTGACTGTCATGCTCTCAGTAAAAAGCAGAAAGCTGCTAAGCCAGTGGCATTGCTAGCTTCAGTGTCACGTCTGCCTGGTGGAGATAATGGTCTCAGTCAGTTCACTGAAGACAGCCCTGGGGTGGGGAAAGGTCTGAGTGAGTCCCGTGAGGACAGCACTGAGCCTGATCTTTTTGCACCTTTCCGTATGGAGGGGTTGGTGGCCACCTCTGAGTCAGAAGTTTGTCCCAGTTCGTATCCTAAGAGATACAGCAGCCGCTCAGTCTTTGTTGGTGGAGGGAGTACTGCCCCTCTCTGAAGAAACCTCTACCGGTGAAAATGCTTTGGTGCGGGGGTGTGGACTGACTTGGTTTGGAGCCCCATTGCATGTTGTGTACTTACAGTCTGGCTTGGTTACATGCCTTGTGGCAGTGGCTATTCGCCCTGAACTTCCTGTAGAAGGAGTGGACATGATTCTGGGTAATGATTTGGCTGGTGGGGAGGTGTTCCCTACGCCCATTGTTGTGAACAACCCAGTTGGCTCTAGGTCTGTTAACCAAGGTGATCAGTTATTTCAGATGCCAAAAGTGTTTCCTGCTTGTGTTGTAACTCGCGCTCAGTCACATAAGGTTGAAGATGTGGTAGACCTTTCAGAAATGTTTATTGCTCCATGCGAAGAAACTGTCGAGACTGTGTCTGCTGGTCCCTCTGCTGCTTCTGAGTTAACTGTAGCTAAGCAGTCTAATGATTCCACTGTAGCTGAGACTATTGAGGTTACATTGTCCAGTCCTGTCACCTTGTCTGATGAGTCTGAGACTCAGTTAAAGGTTGGCAGGGAGCAGCTGATAGAGGCTCAGAAGGCTGATCCTTCCTTGGCTAAGTATGTAGCAGCAGCGTTGCCTAAAGATGAGATTGGTGCCTCTCAAGTGGCTTACTACTGGGAGGATAGTATCCTCATGCGTAAGTGGGCTCCTCTGTAATATTGCATATCAGATTGTTGTCCCTGCTGGTTACCATGCACAAATATTGAGCTTAGCTCATGATAATGTTTTGTCTGGTCATCTAGGGATAGCTAAAACTTACTATTGTATATTGAAGCATTTCTTCTGGCCTGGTTTGAAAAGTGATGTTTCAAGATACTGCCACTCATGTCATACATGTCAGTTGGTTGGGAAACCAAACCAAGTGATCCCACAGGCTCCACTTCATCCTATACCTGTGATGGGTGAGCCATTTGAGAGACTCATCATTGATTGTGTTGGCCCGTTGCCCAAGTCAAAATCTGGTCACCAGTTTCTCCTGACTTTAATGTGTGCTACAACTCGATACCCTGAGGCAATTCCACTGCATTCCCTCAAAGCCAAGGTGGTAGTGAAAGAATTGATGAAATTCTGTACCACTTTTGGGTTGCCAAAGGTAATTCAAACAGACCAGGGTACCAATTTTATGTCAAAAGTGTTTTCTCAGGTGTTAGAAGTGTTGGCTGTGAAACATCAGGTCTCTAGTGCCTACCACCCAGAGAGCCAGGGGGCACTAGAGCGCTTCCACCAAACCTTTAAGACTATGTTGCGTGCTTATTGTCTTGAAACTGGTAAGGAATGGGACGAAGGTATACCATTCCTGCTTTTTGCTATTCGAGAGACTGTTCAGGAGTCATTGGGTTTCAGTCCTGCAGAACTGGTATTTGGCCACACAGTTCGTGGACCGTTGAAGTTGTTGCGTGAGCAGCTGACTGGGGTTGCTTCTCCTAGCCAAAACGTGCTGGACTGTCAGTTCTTTCAGAGAACGTCTTCATCATACCTGTGAGGTAGCAAAAGAAGCACTGGCTGGCTCCCAATCTAAAATGAAGGCTCACTTTGATAAGAGTGCTGTTGAACGCAGTTTTAAACCTGAAGACTCTGTGTTGGTTTTTCTTCCTATTCCTGGTTCAGTGCTTCAAGCCAAGTTCACTGGCCCTTATGTGATTGAAAAGAAACTGAGTGAAACCGATTATGTTATTCGTACTCCTGATAGGAGACGAAAGACTTGTGTATGTCATGTGAACATGCTCAAGCCCTACGTTGTCCTGGTTCAGTGAAACGGCTCTCTCCCCTCCAGCTAAGGTGTTGCCTGTAGCTTTAACAGCAGTGCTGCCATGCTATTCTCCTCAAGATGATGATCTAGTGATGCAAGATGCTCCTGTTCTGTGTGCTCGGCTGCCAAATTCCCAAGTGTTAGGTGATTTGGAGAATTACCTGTCATCTTTCTGGGACAGATAAGAGTGACATTCTCAAGGTAATTGAAAGTCATCATACGCTGTTCTCAGATGTACCGACCCAAACCACTGTTGCAGCATGACATTGATGTTGGTGACTGTCTTCCTACTAAGCAGCACGCTTATCGCGTGAATCCCACAAAAAGAGCTCAAATGCAAAAAGAGGTTGAGTATTTGCAACAGCATGGCCTGGCTGTTCCCAGCTCCAGTGCCTGGAGCTCTCCGTGTTTATTGGTGCCAAAGTCTGATGGAACACCACGATTTTGTACTGATTTCAGGAAACCTAATGCTGTAACTAAACCAGATTCTTTTCCTCTTCCTCGTGTAGAGGATTGCATCGATAGAGTTGGAGCTGCTCGCTACGTCACCAAGCTGGACCTGCTAAAGGGCTACTGGCAGGTACCTTTAACGCCACGTGCGTCTGAGATCTCTGCATTTGTGACACCAGACAGTTTCATGCAGTATACAGTCATGGCATTTGGTATGCGCAATGCCCCCTGCCACTTTTCAGCGCCTTATGCAAATGGTGCTGTTTGGTGTGACAAACTGTGAGGCCTACCTTGATGATGTGGTGGTCTATTCTGCTGACTGGCAGTCCCACATGGAAACCTTGTCTGTTGTGTTTCAGTGTCTGCAAGATGCTTCCCTCACACTGAATCTGGCAAAATGTGAGTTTGCCAAGGCCACCATCACTTATCTTGGCAAGAAGGTTGGTCAAGGTCAAGTGCGGCCTGTAGATGCCAAAATAACAGCTATTGCTGAGTTCCCTGTTCCCACCACTAAGCGGGAACTGCGTCGCTTTCTTGGACTAGCTGGTTATTATAAAGGGTTCTGCCGTAACTTTGCTGCCATTGTGTCTCCTTTGACTGACCTCCTTAGCCCCACCAAGGATTTGTTTTGGGACACCAAGTGTGAGCTGGCTTTTCAGTCCGTAAAAGCTCTTCTCAGCTCTTCTCCAGTGTTGTTGGCTCCTAACTTTGCAGTGCCGTTTAAGTTGGAGGTTGATGCAAGCGGAACTGGTGCTGGTGCTGTACTGCTGCAGGAGGATTCTTCGGGTATCGATCATCCCGTTTGTTATTTTTCCAAGAAGTTCTCTGCAGCCCAACGTAGGTATAGTACTATCGAAAGAGAGGCTTTAGCCATGCTTTGGGCCCTCCAACATTTTGAGGCTTATGTTGGCTCAACACCACAGCCGGTGTTGGTTTTCACTGATCACAACCCTCTAGTCTTCCTAAGCCGCATGTACAACAACAACCAACGGCTCATGTGGTGGGCTCTTATGGCCCAGAACTTTAATATAGAGATTCGGCACAAGAAGGGGTGTGAAAATGTTGTGGCCGATGCCCTCTCACGTGTAACCTAGGATGTTTATGCTGACAGCATGGCTGTCACCTTAAGGGAGGGGGTGTTACGTGTCATTGTATATTTTTGTATTCCCTTTGCATGTGTGTCTGTTATGTCTCTGTGTTCAAGGTGCAGTTTCCTGAGGGATGATTGAGGGCACCTGCATGAAGCTGTGGGTGCGGCCTATATAAGTGGATCCTTTCTCAGCCCTCTCTCAACTCCCTGGCACAAGATCCCAGCCTTTGTTTGTGCTGCTCTTCTTTTGTCTTGTCAATAAATGTTCTTCCTTTGCATCGTACTTAGTATGGTGTTCCTTAATGTGTTGTGGCTTTGAGCTGGTCGTAACAGTAGGATGAACAATGATTTATTGGGCAGAGGTAAACCGGCTGGAGCGGAGACAGGGGAAGGAGCTGGAGCCGGAAGCGGGGAGAAGCCGGAGGGACTGGTGGCGAGTGTGGCAGGCAGATGATGGACAGGTAGGCAGGCAGGGAGAAGAGCGGTATGGCTGGGTGATGGGTTGAGATCCTGGAGTGAAGAGAGACAGTTAGATGGAAGGAATGCACAGAGCTTGGAATACTCATAGTAGTTGAGGCCGGGACCGCGAGCGGACCACACTGGCTGAATCAACGATCTGGCGATGAGTGGGAGGAAATCCAGGGTTTAAGTATTGGTGGTGATGATAGATGGATGGCAGGTGTGCGGAGTGGAGCAGGTGAACGGGAGACGGTGATGAACTGAGGAGGAGCCGGAGTCTGGAGCCACGCCCGCCAATACACACACACACACACACACACACAGTAGATGGACAGAGACAGACAGGTGACAGAAGACCGTGACACCCACACAGTAAGTAAGTAAGTTTTATTTACTTTTATTTATATAGCACCTTTCAAAACAATAAATTGTAAAGTGCTGTACAATAATAAAACAAAGCAAAAAAATGCATAAAAGACAAAACACCCAACATAAAAGTATAGCGAGATAAAGAAGTAAAAAATAAAATAAGTGAGATTCAAGATATAGTATGTTTGTGATGATGCACCACTAGATAATGTCAGCATAACTTTACCTCACTCTTGCCTTAGACCTCTACACAAAAAAACAGCTAAACGGTCACCATAATCCCAATAATAATGCCTAATCCCAAACCGTGAAATGAGTATTTAAGTGGTACTGTGGTCACAATGAAAATGGCTGAAAATCAATTTTCAATGTGGAAATTTGACCGTTTTGAATGAGATTTCTGTGCACTCCCTACCTTATGAAGAACGACTTTAATTACAACATTGTAATAATTAATTCCCCCACATGCAGGGGGGGGCACACACACACACACACACACCACACACACACACACACACACACACACACACACACAGGTTAGAGTGTCCAAGTTGAATGAACTATCTGCTATTATCCCATCCCTGCCGATCTTCCTCCAAGTCAGCCAGGGAGCAGAGGGCGCAGACGACGGCCGCGCCCGGGGACCAATTCCAGGTGTTTTTGTCGCCATCCTCGTCATCCTCGTTTTTGTTACAGGCAGTCAATTTAGTGGAAATGGAGCTGGAGGGAGGCTCACACAAGCACCTGCAGCCGCCGGTTTTCCCTACCCAGTCGATAATCCTCTTTGATTTATGAACCATTCAGCATAACAGGCTGCTTCCTCAGCCTTGCTCAATGCAGAATGCAATTGTCCAGAGGAGGGGATAAAAACTTTGATACGCCTGGAATTGCTTTGCCCTCAGCTGATTGCCACTGGAAATTACTCCCATATTATACTGGTTACTGTAGCATAGAAACATCGTCCACTTTTGGTTTCGCCTGTCTGTGCAACTGAGTCGCACAGCATTATGGGTACATTTTGATGTCAACTAAAACCATGGTAGCTTACTATTACTGTTGGGATTATCATTTGTTTCCCCTGCGGCTCCGTCAAAGAGAGGAGCTGGTGGTTAAACCTCTTCACGCTTTAATCTGTGGTCAAGACACTACAGGTGGACACTACAGGTGTTAACTGGTTTATTAATCTCAGTGTATCAAAGGTTCATGCAAACATCTCAACTTGAATAAGAGCTTAACCCGAGTATGGCCAATAGCCGGGTTACTCCATGCATGTAGATGTAGCCACTGACAAGGCTGGTAAGGCAAGGCAGCAATCAGTGTAGCCGATGACAATCCACAGAAGGTGTTAACAGCAAGCGTGAGGTTGAACCTGTGTGATGACTACCTGTTCCCTGCAGACCCTTATGACCAAGCGAGGACTTAACAAACACGGTCGGTTTCATTCCCGTTGTGAGGGTTTCAATTTGGGAGGTGGAGAGATGCATGTAATGGCACTCAAAGTGTGCACAAACAGCCACTTTCTCACTCACCTTTATGAACCTTGCAATCACTCAGTCTAGTGGTTAATATTTAATGGTGAATGAAACTGGACTGTCTGCCTATTCAGCCTTTCAAGCAAGGTGATCCAAAGCGCTGTTCTCATGTGAAAACATCATAACTCACTTGGTGATTTTCACATCAGTTGAAGGATTAAATGCTCCTCTATAGTTAAGAACATTATCAGACCTCTTGGGTTTATGAAATCTATTCAAAACCTGCTGGATAAACTCGAAAATGCTGAATTTATTAGTTCCTGTAAAGTCGACAATTTGGAGATGCAAGGTTTTCACCCGTCAGCAACTACAGGCCGATCGACTCGCTGCTCTCTGATCTGTACCATTTGACCATTCATGAATGCACTCTACCCCCAAAATAAAACAGTTTCCCCTTTTCTCACCATCTGCCACATCATGTTGATTTCACAAGAGAAATCCATTGACTGGCTGCCTGTTCACCATGTCAATTCCACAGGGGTATGTCACGTATTCAGCAGCCATGTTCTTTTAAATTGGTCTGCCATTTTAGCTAGAAGGGGAGGGGAACTTGTTGTGGGGTTTGAGATCAGAGGAAGGGCTAGAAGAGATCTCATATTTCTACCTTTTATTTCTCCGAGACTAAAATGAGCTCTTTTTAATACTAAGATGAGACTAAAGGCATTTTCTCCTATTTCTCAGCAGCAGCAGTGCTAAGAGGAAGGTTCAGGGTAGTGTTTCCTGAAGAGGTGGGTTTTCAGCCTGCGGCGAAAGATGGGCAGAGACTCAGCTGTCCTGACATTGTTACGATCGTTTTTTAGGACCCAAAAGCAGACCACAGCAACAGAGGCGAAGGTGAGGAAAACAGTTTTACTGGTGAACAAACAAGCAGGGGAGACGGACTGGTGCAGGCGTGGTGTGAGTGGGGCTGGAGACAGGCAGGCAGGATGACAAGCGGGGAACCAGGAGACAGACGGGCAGGCAGGGTAACAGGCAGGGAACCAGGGAAGGAGGCTGGATCTGGGTAGTACAAACAACAATCTGGCGATGAATGGATGGAAAGCCGGGGTTTTTATACTGGTGCTGATGGATTGATGGATGGCAGGTGTGTGGGGTAGAGCAGGTGATCGGGATGAGTAGATGATGATGGGAGGAGCCGGAAACTGGAGTCACACCCGTCGACACACACACACACACATAGACAGGGACAAACAGGGAGAAACTAGTAGGCAGGGGAGGAGGACATGACAGACATCAATGGGGAGTTCATTCCACCACTGTGAGGCCAAGACAGAGAAGAGCTGTGACCGGGTAGATCGGCCCCCAGGGGCCTCTGATCGACGGTGCAACCCGTTGCCTCGAGGCGGCGAGGCGGCAAGGCAATTCAGATTCAACTCAAGACAAACTCGAGAAACAACCACATAAAAGCTCATGTTGATGTCACTCTGATCACAACAACAGATCTCTCAATGACCTTAAATAAGTATCATCTAACTCTCCTGAATATGAGAGAGACCTCAAATAAAACTCAACGTGATGTTTTGATTGATCTCCTAAAGTCTCAAAAATGTATTCTCTCTGTTGTTTTGCTCCTAAGGGTTCTTTCAGGAGAAAAATGTCAGATGGAGGTGATCACAAATTGATAGAGAATTGAGATCTTCCTTATTTCTTAAGAGATGAAGAAAAGACGACTGAGCAAAAGATCAGGTTGATACCCTAATGTTGATACCCAGAGGAAAAACCTTTTGCTCTTTCCTTCATCTCTTCAGAAATAGGGAAGATCACAATTTTGTATCAAGAGCTCGATTGTGTCGAGGAGAAGTTAAAAGGTATAAATATGAAATCTTTTCGATTGTCCTTTCCGATGGGCAGTGCCAACTCGTGTCTGATGTACCTGACAAGTAACATGTTTCCCATTACGTCTCTTTGGGATGGCAAAAGATGTTGAATTGGTTTCCATGGTTACCGGCGTTGCTCAGACATTACTGAAACAGTGGCTGAGCAACGTGCTGCGCTATGATTAAGTCAAATGACAGTTTGGGAAATGTTCATGGACCAGGCACAAGAGCAGCACCACTCTATTCAAAAATCTTCTGCTCTTTGTGGAGAGAACATTTTTATTTCTCTACAACCCATTCCTGTAATTTCACTGGTAGTAAGATGGCTGATTCACTTGTTAGCAGTAGATGCCTATTATTCCCGGTCAGATTGTTCTAATAATTGCTACACTATATGGCCAAAAGTCAGTGGACACCTGACCATCACACTTATATGAGCTTGCTGGACATCCCATTCTAAAACCATGGGCATTAATATGGCATTGGACCCTTTGCGGCTACAACAACCCCCACTCTTCTGGGAAGGCTTTCCACAAGCTTTTGGAGTGTGTCTATCATTCAGCCAAAAGAGCATTAGTGAGGTCAGGCAGTGATGTTGGACGAGATGTTGGCTCGCAATCGGCGTTCTGATTCCTCCCAAAGTTGTTCAATGGGGTTGAGGTCAGGGCTCTGTGCAGGTCAATCCAGTTCCTCCACACCAAACTGCTCTAACCATGTCTTTATGGCTAAAATGTATGGTATCTAAAATGGTATCCTGGAGCATTAAGATTACCCTTCACTGGAACCAAGCCCAAACCCTGAAGAGCACCTGAACTCAATAACTAGTAGGAGTGTCCACTGACTTTTGGCCATATAGTGTATTTCTCTTATGAAAACCAGTTTCTATATTAACTGAATTTCAAACTAATACTTTGACAATCATTGTATTGTGTGCCCTCACTCTGTAATTACAGAGATAAAGAAACGTTAATTGAGAGGGTTCGTGCAAACATGCCTATCAGAGAAAATATGATACGAGAAAGAGGAAAGGGACTGGAACAAAATGGGGGGCAACACGACTGAATGTTTACCTCAGACACATAAATACATTTATAAGCAGGCTTAAAAAGGGATACTTGGGATAAATGGAAATTCCTGTTTAAGAATGTAGCATTTAAATGAAGCATCCAGTTCAGTCAAAACCGTCTCTTATGCCAATATGTTTTTACTGCACAGAGGGAAGACTGTGATCCTTATATATCCCTCATCATATTTTCCCTGAATTGTAATGTGGGTAAAACCAATACGTGGGTCGAAAAGCAATAAAACAAAGCTGTAGAGTGCCACTGGGACGCATGCAATATTTACCAAGAATGCTGTTTATGCTTACAAGCTCTGTCTTCCCGTACCTCTGGGACTCCAGCAAAGCTATGCATTTTCCCAAGAATATTTATCTGCAACCCCTTTCCTTTCAAAGAGACAACACTGACACATGGTGTATAGACATCGATAAAAAACATTGAAAAATAATGACAAGCCCATATCTCATAACTTGAAGCAATGATGGAAGTATGGATAACCAGAGAGGCCATAAATGATCTTTTATTTATCCACTGTGGAAGCATTTGCTGCCTTGTCCTTGAGGCGGTATATCATGATGTCCTACTCTTCCACTCAACAATTCTCATCGTTCCTTGGGACCCGGGACAAAACATGTCCCTTGAAAATTCATGCAATTTTAATGTTAAAAAATTGTATCAGAGGTGATCATATGTGAAGGTGCTTTACACAAATCCACTATTCATTTTATAATATGTTATATTTTTGTAGATTGTATGTTAGCCCAGTTCTTGTAAAAACACTTCAGACAATCACTATTTCAAATTGAGCAAAAATGGTTATTAGGTTCTTTAAAAATTTCAATACGAGTATCAACTGATCAAGTGGAACCTGAACGCCACCCCGTGACCCAAATACAGTGAATTTATAACAGTATTTACGATTATTATCAGGTTGCTGAAAATATGTCCTGAGTTTTCGTCAGCACAAAACCACACGGTCAGCTAGAACCCTTCCACTTGCATTGTAGTTAACCTACTAGAACCTGTGTGACCTAGTCTTTCCAACCACTCAAAGCACTTTACACTACATTCACACTCACACACTGAGGCAGGAGCTACCATGCAAGGTGCCAACCTGCACATCAGGGGAATCTAATCATTCATACACATACTCACACACCAAAGGCGCAGCTTCAGGAGCAATTTGGGGTTCAGCATCTTGCCCAAGGACACTTCGACATGCGGACTGCAGGAGACAGGGATCAAACCGCCAATCTTCTGATTAGAGGACGACAATCTCTACCTCCTAAACCACAGCCGCTGGGTTTGCTGTTTTAATAATCTAACTATGGTTTTCAAGTATTTATTGAAATTGTATGTTGTAACGTCCCTCTGTCCCCTCCATCAGATGGACTTTGAGTTGATTTTAAATAAATGTAGTGTTGATTTAAACTCCAAAACGTGCTTTCCAATGTTGGAAATTATTGTCTTTAATACCAAAGATAATCATAAAGAATACTAAAGGTTCCAGGTAAAAGTTTTAAAAGGAATGTGTATATATGGGGAAGTGTAATAAATGCAATCAGATGTTGACTTCAGATATGTGTAACTATGAAGCAGAAATGACGAGTCTGAGTTCCAGTTCTCAAGAATCAGTGGTGGCCTTTCCTGGCCTTGCTGTAGAGACCAATAAAGGAAGAAAAAGGGGGGTGGTGAGATCAAAACGTTCTGTTACTATGGCTATGTGGGATCACACAAGATTCATTTGAAGAAACTGATTTTTCCATGAATCGCTCTAATGCATTTAGTCAGTCTGGCTTTTTTTTTCTTTCCACATTCCAAATTTACCGAGCGACTTCCTGAAAATGTCGCCTGAAAGTCGCTGAGGAGACGCACTAGTAGCCCAGACGATGAATACGGTACGAAAACATTTTAGCCAATTGGGTGCATCCAACTTTGTGGCAACAGTTTGGGGAAGGCCCTTTGCTGTTCCAGCATGACTGTGCCCCTGTGCACAAAGCGAGGTCCATAAAGACATGGTTAGACCAGTTTGGTGTGGAGGAACTGGATTGGCCTGCACAGAGCCCCAACCTCAACCCCATTGAACCTTTGGGAGGAATCAGAACGCCGATTGCGAGCCAGGCCTTCTCGTCCAACATCACTGCCTGACCTCACTAATGGTCTTCTGGCTGAATGGGCACAAATTCCCACAGACAAACTCCAACAGCTTGTGGAAAGCCTTCCCAGAAGGGCCTTTTTCAATTGCTTTGACTCAATTTGCACAACAGATTTTCGATGTGCAAAACTCTAAATGCAAAGTGCCAAACTGACTTTCAAAATTCATACTCTAAGACACTACATCCTATGCTGACATACAAAGTGCAAAACTCTAAATCATATGCTCCATCCTCAGAGTACAGCCACCTAACATTATGTGGCGAGGGGGAGGTGAAAAGTTACGCAACTAGTATTACCAAGAAACAGGGAAAGCTCGACAACGCCACCCTGGGAATTTCGCCCAGGGAATTACTCCTTCAGACACAAAAGGCACATAGGTTCGTGGTTACTGAGAGGGCAAGAGACGTGGTTCAAAGTTTAAAAATACAATTTTTATTAACATTCATTTGTTCTAAAAAGAATCACTAAAACTCATTCACACAGAAAAAAGGGGAAACCTAATCAGGGCTGAGGCCAAAGTGGATGGACAAGGGCTAGTGCAGGGGAGGGATCCACCAAAAAAAAGAAACTAACTTAAATCACCGGGCACACGTGGCAGACACACTCTCAGTGAAGAAAACCCACTCCCAGGAACACAGCAAGACAGGACAGGAGGATGCCACCACCAGGTCATCAGCACCGCCACCACTGGCCTACAGCAACTAATTTACAAAACAACTCTCAATTAACTGAATTAACAACATAGAATTACATAAACAAAATCCAGGATCAACCCAGACACATTTCCCACAAATAATGAGATTGGACCCACACTTTCCCAGTCACACGTTCACACACACTCATTCACTCAGCATAAGGGGGAGCAGTCCCCGGAAAAAAAAAGTACTCGTGCCCGGCCCGTGGCGTGCGGCCGAACAATCGTCCTACACAGGACGTACAGACAGGACACCGCGTGTATCTTGATAGAAGCCGTGAAGCCTCCGACAGCCGCAGAAGAACGCCGTGAAAGGCGAGCAGCAGCAGCAGATACGAACGGCAAACGCAGTGAAAACAAAGCAAAACAAAGCAGCAGCGGCCCAATGAGGTGGTTACAGTGACACCTTTTTAGCGGCAACAAACACACTCACGAGAGGAGGGAGGGGTAAGGACTCCAGGCAGCCGCCAGCATTTACCACCGCCAAATGATCACAGCAGCGCACACAGGGAGCACGGAGCAGCACACAAACAGTCGGGCACACGACCTCTGACCCGGAAGTGACACGGGTGACGATGGGAACGCAGAGGAAGAACCGGTGTTGTACCGGCCCACCTCAATGATTGGCGGAAATGAGGAACGGAAACCATAGTAACCAATGTAAACAAAAAGCGAAGGGGAAAACAAGACAAAATGCTCATACTGCTACAATCACAACAATGTTCAAATGCTTATTACTACAAACGCAGGTCACTAAATCAATTCAACAGGTATTTGTAGTCATGTCTCATTACTTCCAGCAACCTTGCCCAGGTTAGTAGCATTGCAACACAATTGATAATCTCATCACCACTACATAAAAGGCTGCTTAGAAACCTGAATGGCTGTTTCTGACAACATGGAGCAGGCCAAGGAGGCTGATTCTGTGGCCAAATGCAGCAGAGAGGCAAAATGTTGCTTGAGCACTGAAATATATATATAATTTTTTTTTTACTTTTTATTTAATTTTTTTGCATTATTTTACATAACAAAACATTTCTTGACATAGGACCCCAATAAAGATAAATTAATGTTTTTTGTTACTGTAATTTTTGCTTTTACTGTAAAATTCAGTTGAGTTTACTGCATTACTGTATGATTTCTTTCATATACAGTAATCTACTGTAGATTATATTATTATTGCAGATAATATTCTCTCATTTGACACTGGCATTTATATTTTGCATGCTATATTAGATTTTGAACCCAAAATGGGCAGTATAGCATTGTATAGCTGTGTTAAGAGTTTTGCACATTGAAACTCTGTTGTGCAAATTGAGTCAAAGCAATCGAAAAAAAACTGTAAAAAGCAATTGAATTAGTGAGTGAGTGAATTAGTCTTTTTCATCTGTAATCTTGGTACTTCTGACTTTTGAGTAGGCAGTTTGACAGTAAATGAGGACTTGTGTTTACTACCAACACTTTCCAGAAGCAGCATAGGTCAAGCTATTATCTCGCGGCTGTTTGGAAATGAGATCCAAAGCTATTCACATCATCGGCCACATTTTTTGGCCTCACTTCAAGCCCTTTAAAATGAATCTAAAAGAACCAGATGACAGCAGGTGCTGGTGAAAATACCCTTGTTCAAGTCTGTTCACGTATTACACAGTTCACACAACGACCCTGGCTTTGTCATTTCAGCAACACCCCTCCATGTAATAGGACCCCTGAGGGTCACATGGAAACAGGAGGAAAAAAGAGGAAAAAAGAGTGAATTCATCTATTCATAGCTTCCATCTGTCATTCTGCCCATATTTATGATGTGGCCATAAACCCGCTACCTGCTCTCCCTCACACATCACTCAAACAAATGTCCCATGAGCAACACTGGTCTGGCAGGACGACTGTGAAACAGACGTCGTTGGCCGCGAACATTAGGTAGTATTTATGAAGATCCTCCACCATGGTTCACATTTCATGACTGCCAGTCGACAGGATAAACCTCATCACGTGTCTGTTTAATCTATGAAGAACCGTGTTAAAGTATTCATCAGACTGGGTTTTCAACATCTTGAACATAACCAACCCTTTAACCAAAAACTTGATTTAATTCTATTCTTTGTTTCCTTCACAACAGGATGTGTGGGAAACGCTGTATAAATGGGCCCTTTGTGTTTCCAGAGTATATTTATTTTCATGCCTCAAGGAGCCAATTACAGAACAAAAAAAATCAATAGACAATCATTTACCCTTCCAAAGTGACCGCTAACCCACATGTTGGTCATCACTGAATACAAGCACAGTGCCATTATGGTTCCATTATGGAAACATTCTCAGCATTTATTTTCCTTTTCCTAGCACTTCTCTCTAACGTCGGCTCTCCCTGTTCTCTATGGGTAAATATTTTTCACAATTTTTCACCATCAACAATCCAGGGTCAATGGTTTGCCATGTCAATGACCACATACATTGCTCCTTAAAGTAACTGAAAGGCATTTTCATTTAAATAAATGTCCCTTTTGCTATCATTGTTTGATTTAACACTATAATGATTCAACCTATAGCCAGGTTTTATATTTGCTGTTGTACCACAGCAAAGAAAAAAATATATATATATTTTTTAAAACATTGAAGTCCTTGGAGGATGTGAGCCTTACTCTCTGCCACCAACCCCTCCATCCGTCGTTTCATATTAAAGGAACACACTGGACAGACTTAAAGCTGCTTAAGTAGAATATTATAATACTCAATATATCACTCTCATCTTAATTCTGGTAGCGTAGAATAATGTCTGTAGAAAAATTAGACCATGAGCGAGAAAATTGGTTTATTGTGTTCATTCTGTGTGTTGCCGGGTACAATTTCCCACAAATTGTGCAGGATTGATTACGGCACAAAGGAAGTCTCTCGCTATTATTTTCTTTATGTTGCCAGTACACCAGTGTTATGCAATTTTTCTTTTTGTGTTGTTTTAAAGAAATTGTAAATGTTTCCACTTTTTTGTACATATAATGGCTTTGTCACGTTTGTTATGTTGTTATGTTATGCAAAACTGTGCATAAAGGTGGGGAACGAACATAAACAAACAGAAAAGCTGGCTCAAGGCTAAAGGGGTTCTGAAAGGAACCCAACCTGGGAATCCCACTAATACCTTAAATATTTTTATTTAAAGACTCAACCCAGTGGTAAGCAACATCAGTTAGTATGCATGCTTGTTTAGTTAAAGGACACGGTTCACTTGGGGTGAAAGAGACCTGTCACACAGTGGACCTCATCAGCAGGCCAGGCGAGGTGACGAAGCGGTAACACTCCCTTGCTGCACCAAGTGGAGAGGCATTCAGTGCACAGGTGCAAGATGGATATGCTCTGAGGTCTTGAGCTGGAGCAGCAAGCTGTTTGGGGAACAACCGTGTTTCTCATAAACAACGCTGAGAAAAATTATTTTCAAGCATTTTCAAAAGTGCTTCTTGTGATCGAAATTAGTGAGTAACTTTAGCTTGTGTGTAACCTCATGTGTACATCTCCCAATCTGGCAAATGTGTACATTTCCAGGTGAATGTGAGTGGAAAACGCTAGTCACAGTAGCGAGGCTCTCTCACAGTCCTTTAGTGTCCTGCTGATCGCTTTTCTGTGATATGTTGATTGCATGTTGTGCCACTGATATCGACTGAAAAGTATTTGTTGTAGTAGAGCCTTATTGGCCTCATACACATGGTTTCTTTAAAATCACATTTAAAGAACTGAATTGAGAGTTTGGCCTCCACATAATTTTACACATGTGTGGGCAGTGGGACCAATCAGGGTTAATTGTAGTGACACCGCCCCTTTAAGTTTGTATAAAATTCAGGCATAGCGTCAGACAACTATGGTCTGGGTCCCCTCCCCCATGATTAGCTGGTTTGATACATGGCAGAATGTTTGGTTGCTACTTGAAGGCATTTGGTTGCTGCTTGTAGGTAAGTCTGTGTTTCTGTGAACTATGCACTTATTGTTTTCTTACCTCAACTATCTAAGCCTATTGCCCTATGTCTTGTAGAAGCGGGAAGTGCAAATTGATTCCAAACGACGAGTGTATACAAGGAAGTGTGACAAATACAGGTGGGCATAGCCTATAATGATTTCTGTACATGGAAATAGAATGTCGCAATATTCCTTACTAAATGTATGTTTTTGTTTTACAGCTTTTGTACATTGCTGTCAGCCGCTGTTCTTTTATTGTTTTTACTTTTATCATTTTTATATCTGCCCTTGTTATTGCTGCTAGTGGTGTTTCTATGTGTTGATAGGCCTACTCCAGTCATTTTATTTTTGCCAACCAGCTACACTAACAACTAGGTTTAATCCCTTTAAAGTGAAGTTGGTTAGCCATAACTGCTTTCTATTTTTCATAATCTGGATGTATTTTACACTAGGCCATCCCATAGTCACCTAATTAGGCCCACTGATTGGGATGTTAGTTTTGGAGCTCTCTCCTGTTGTGCTCTGTATGCATTTTTTTGTAGTTTCCTAGCCCTGAGTTGGCTTCTTGGTGTGACTTCTAATTCTATTGGCCCTTAGCCTTGAGTGGGTTTATTTAGTAGTAGTAGTAGTAGTAGTAGTAGTAGTAGTAGTAGTAGTAGTAGTAGTAGTAGTAGTAGTAGTAGTAGATGGAGTAATTGCTGTGTGAGACTTTTTTTGCTTTCTTTTTTGCATGCTAACCTACTATAGATTCGGAGCGATCCGATGTCCCTAACAATGGCCCAGTTTGTTTGAGGTTGGATGACCTATGCCAACTCTTTGTTCATTTTGGTATAGTTGTTTTTATTGATACAGCAGTAAAGGCTTTTAACCTGTTCTTCCAACTAACTGAATACATACTTTTCTGTGTATTTTGAAACCATTGGTCTGTTCATTCAAACTGAACACGCACCTGTACTTTCTCCGGGTCTCCCACCCTGTAATTGGGAGTGGCGTTGTCACCTTAGTAGTAGTCTGAACACTAGCGACCCCTTGGGTTTACACATGGATGGAAATGAGTTGTGTAGGCTACTGTATCCACTATTGGACTAAAATATAAAATCAATCAATACATTGGCCAAACTACATCTACGTTGGATACATAGGCTATCAACACAGCAACTTCTTATCTGCCTACTGAAAGAAAAGAGACACACACGCCAATGACACCAGTTTGGAGAAGAAAGGCCTCAGATGTCTCTCACTGTGATGCGGGTCAGCCAGGAGGGGATGCATGAAAACCAAATGCTGGTCTGCCTTTGCCAATTTCTGATGCCATAGTGTTACATGAATGAATCTCCCAGTCTGTCAGATCTCAGTTTACTACAGAGAGGCTTGCGCTACTGTGACTAGCGTTTCACATTAACGGGGAAAATACAAATTTCCCATATTTACTTTAACATATGTATTGTTATCCTGTTATCCAAATGGGATGAAACCCTTAACCCTAGCAGAGTTAGTGCTATTTTATCACCATGGAGATATATGGATCCACACACAACACAGCACTATCAATCATGCAATGGACCTCCTCCCTTTTTTTTTTAATAAAGATGAACAACCTCTGGGCTGTACGCTATCAAAGCACACTCTCTCATCCAGAAACACACTTTCTGCTCCCTTGCCAGCTCCGTTTCTGACTGATGGAAGTAGAAACAGGCAGTGCAAGATGATGGAGATGTATTAGAGTCTCAATGAAAGCCTAAAAGCCTCAAATCTGACAGACAGCACTTTGCGCTTACCATGAACGACACACCAAAGGATATTTTTATGCCGTTTGCTCACGATCCAATCTACATATCTTAATATGCTTCCTGCAGTCCTGGAAAGTCTTTCCCCGTACAAAAGAAAATCCTCAACCACTCAAATGAGACTAATGAGAGCTGCAAACTTTCACCTGTCATATTAAAGGGCCATTAAGTACAATTATGATTCCCCTGCAGCACATCATTACCATAATATATGTGCAGTGGGTTGATAGTAATATTGATCGATGCCAATGACTCACCCACTGGACCATCAGACACTCAAAGAAGCAAGCCAAAACGCAAATTACAAAGAAGACAAGAAGACAATCTTCATTCCCAAGCTGAGGCAGATACACAATCAATAACCCAGGAAGTCCAAGAGAGCAATACTGTACATATTCTTTGGGTTACAGTTATTATCCCGGTGATATATTTACTCTTCACTGGGTCTTTGGCTAACGAGTTAGCTTACTTATTTCTACTGTACAAATGGGAAATGTGTAAATTATAGGCCACCATAACTGACTTGCATAGGAGGAGAAAAGTTCTATCAATATTGTTGCAATTGCTGCTGGTCACCAATAGAAGTCGATAAAGGTCATAGATTAGTTAATTCTTCATGTTTACTTTCCCGTTTTAATCCTTTTATCCATGCCCTTAGCATCCGAGCCCATAGCCTGCAATTACACCTGGGAGGTGCCCAGTATAGCACAACCAGTCTTCTACTGTTGGCTACTGGCTATCTGCACTGAAGTAGGGTGGAGGTTAGATTCCATGCTCAACGGTGCAGGGGGGTGGGAGCATTAATCCCACTGTTGATGGAGCACAGTCACAGCCACAGGAGACAGGAGACAGGATTGATGTCAAGATTCACCTGCTCAAACCTTTTCATTACCCATCAAAGATCTCAGAAGCTCTATATCATTTCATAGATTTTTACAGTTATCAGTCAACATCCATATCAATCAGCTTAGGGGCACAGAGTTTATGGTGTGTTCCTTTGGACAGGTTATTACTTAGGAAAGATGGCTTGTGGTTAAAATGTGTCCCTTCATGGCTCAGAGAAGAGCTGGTCGCCATGATGACGTATCAACTTTCCCATCGACTATCTCAGGAATTTACTGTGATTCATAGAGCCATTACCCTTTAGCTACGATCCAGATTCAAAAAGAAATCAGTTTTGCTCCAGTGGAAAAAAAAAGCCCATGAATAAAAACAAACTCCAACTGATAACTCTGATGGACCACCGTCCTTCAAATCTTTCTCTTTTCAAAACAAAGATGAAGCGTGCAAACAGCATTCACATTTTTATTTGAGACTGGACAGATTGTACGTGTGAATGTTGGGTCTACTGTCTTTCTGAATCTCTTTCAAGTCATTCTTGGCTACAATAAAACACAAACACTTTCAAAAGCAAAATTGGAATCACTTTATTCACCGAGTACAATCAATGTATAGTAATTTCCTCAGTGACATTGGTGCATTTACCACTACACAGAATCTGATGTAATTATCCCTTGGGCTATCGATAACTAACATAATAACAGGAACGTGTACAGGGACAAAAGAGCTTCAAATGCAGTACAAGGGGACAGTGCAGGTCATACAACAGACAGTAGACTGGACACATTGTTCTTAATAAATACAGAAACGTATATCTATCACACTGTTTGTCCATGCAGTGTGGCATGCAATAGCCACACAAGTGTAGATGAGCATCCATTATAGTCCAGTGGAATAACATAAAATGACTTTGATTGCCTTCTGGTGCCCTACACCCAGAACAGTGAATTTCTGACCAAACTTAAAGGGAAAATAAGTACGATTTTTATTGCTCCATAGCACAAAATTACCATAATACATCTGCAGGGGTGGATAGGGTTGTTAATCAATACCAATGAATCAACAATTACTTTGCTAGGTGCTGAAATTACTGACCCTCAAAACTCACGTTCCTCCCCGTTCTCTGTTTTGGAACAAAACCTCCCTCACCCACATTTCAGCTACAAAGGCTAAAAAGTCTCATTCTCGAGCCAGAAAACAACAAAGCAGTGTTATTATTCCAGTATTTAGCACGGTGATATGTCACCTCTTCACTAGACGTTTCTGTTGGATCTCTGCTGTAATTAGCTTACTCATGTCTATTGCAAAAATGTTTGCGTCAATTACAGGAGCCATAATTCAAGGGGATGGACGGGGTGGGGGGGCTGTGCCAGAGATACATTCTGTTAATGTGGTTGCAATAATAAAGTTCATAGATTACCTGAAAAATGACTTTCCCATGTCTTAATGTTCACCTATTTCATGTTTTAATGTTCACACTGTCTGCCTCTTTTGATCCCTCTCCGTGTTACGTTCCGTCACAACTTCCTGTTGCAACGAGAAATACGTTAAATTAAGGAAGCAAGATGCTCTCATTGTGTTTCATTGTGACTTTAATGCCCCTTTAACAAACTGCCTCTAAGAAAACGTCTAAGCTTCTAAGCACTAAACAGCTCTGATCATACCTGGGCCAAATAGTATTATACTATATACTCGGCAGGGTGGCCTAGTGTTTAGGAAGGGTTGTCTGAACTAACTGAAAGCTCGTAAATAAGCTCGTAAATACTCAATGCAATAAGCAATGGTCCACATCCCCCTCCCAGTAATGGCTAGAGTGTCAACATAGTAGATTATGAGTGTTCTGTTCTTCTTTCTGCCATAACAAATAAATCGTTCAGAGGGTGGTGGAGTGAAGCTCATCTGTGTCCACCATCATCAACAGCCCTGTGTCTCTCCTGTCGAAGTAACCTTGACAAAGACATCAAACCTGCTTCGTCATTGTGAGTCACTGTGGGTGAGAGTGTCAACTAAAAGGCTAAGATGTAGTATTTACAAACCAATTGGCATTGTGATACTATAACCTGAGTTTGTTTGATGGTAGTACTTGTAGTCCCAGAGGGGTGGTCTTTACAATTCAGAATAAGACAATATGAGAAAGAACATAATCAAAAGAAAGTGTTTGAAAGTCAATGTAGTATACTTTTCTGTGTTTGACGTCCCTGACATCATCTATCATGTCTTGATTCAATAGCCCCCATCTGTTAGTCCAAGCAGGTTCAAACAAACGGAATTATTGGCAAAGACCCAGCTAGGTCTTATCTAAATTAAATACCAATGCTTTCCTCACAATTACAAATGGGGTTAGACTGATAAACTATAGCCTTTTGTTAAAGATCTGATTTCAGGTGGATTGATGCTTTTATCAGATTCCACAAAAGTATTATTCAATATGTTGTAATTATTAGTAGTAGCGATAGTAGTAGTAGCAGCAGCAGAAGTAGTAGTATTATCAGCACTAGTAGTAGTAGTACTAGCAGTAGTAGCAATAGTAGTAGAATTAGTAGTATTAGTACTAGTAGTAATAGTATTATCTTGGGTTTTAATGGAGTGTAGTGTCCCATGGTCTACACTAAATGCTGTTTCAAATGTATACCCTACAAAACAGTGAATCGGTGTAATTGGCGTAATTTCTGGCCCTGAAAATGACAAATTGAAGGTATTCATTATCAGCTATTGGTACCTTCAACCCAAACGTATCAGTAATGACACAGATCTACAAAAACACATTTTGGTCAAACCCTATTCACAGACATCTGACATATTGATGCTATTCCAGGAACTAGCTGCAGTGTTTCCTGACATATTTAACAACACAACTTGTATCGACCAGGATGTCTTTGAAAACGCAAAACACTTAGTAGCCAGTAAGTGAAGCATTTACATTCTGTGAGCCACCCTGGAGCGCTGCTCTCTCCCCACGCGCTGATTACACATACTAATTGAAACATTTATTTTGGGAAATGTTAACGGGAGCTGTTTGGAAGGTTTAATTCCAACACAATTACAGTGGTACACAGTCTTTATTGTTCTACATTTACAAAATACGGATGATTGCATTCCCTAAAATGTTACTAAGTTTGTAAGTAATCTCTTGTAAGTCTTGTAATTTAACTAATAACTTCAAAAATATTGCATGATGCGTTTTGCTTTCATGTCAGAAATCATGTTGTAAGAGTAGGTGCCAATTTCTTGAGCTGGTAGATGTCTCATTTTGGGATGAATCCCTTGGTTTATTTAGCATTGGGAGCTTGTATGTTGTAGCTTTAGGAAGTAGGGAACCTGCTGGTCCTGATCCAGGACCCTTTGTGCATCTTTCATCACACCTGTTTTTGTCTCTCCCAAAGGGTCCTGTGCTGCTCCATTAAGATTTCTCTCTAGCGTGTGTCGCCGCGGTGAAAGTAGACAAGTTAAGGATTACAGACAAATGTTTGGATAAGTGAAATTCGACATCATTTTTTCATTATAGACCAGAGAGACAGAGAGACAATAGAGACAATAACCGGTGTGATGAAAGATTCCCAAAAGGTCCTGGATCAGGACTGGCAGGTTCCCTTCTTCCTAAAGCTGGATCGAAATCTACAATGACAGGGCTCCCAATTTGTCAGGGCTGAGTTTGGCTCCAGGGGTATAATTAGTCTTCATCATCAGGCCTCTCCAGAGATCCTAGATGTATGGAGGCTCTGTCTAATGAAGTAAACGATGACATTAAAAAAAACAGTTTGGCCGACGGTAGTCTTTCATCTCTTTTACTTTGTATCATCAAAATGAATTAACAAACACATTTTGATTCAAACACACGCATTTGTCTTGAATTATTTGATAGACTCAGATTAGTCTTAATCTTGTCATGCAGGAAGAGAAATCCTCTGTCACTGTTATTTTTGTTGAATTTTATGTCTATTTTACCAAACACCTAATCAGCAGGTTGAGACGCGTTTTCAGGGCAATTTTTGCCAATATTGGTTAAGGTGACCAATGGGCCAAAATCCCCAAAAGTCAGTGTAGTCCCTCAAGATCATGTGGATTTAGTTCCTCACGAGGGTGCAAATTTATGGGGGGACGGTAAGGTCCTGACCCCCCCACTTCTTGAAAGTCCCGATTCCATCATGTCATTCCAGTTTTAGCTAAATGGGGGAATCAGCGCCCTCTACAGGCTAACAAAGAACTTTATGCAGAGCATGTCGAGCTAATGTGCATTAACTGAACGAATCAACAGAGGGGGAACTATTTCCCACCGACCATGAGAGATGGAGAGATCATTCACCACCATCAGCTAACATGAAAAGGCTTGATTGAGCATGATGAGCATCATTTTGAACTTGTTGTCTGAACTGGTGTGTAATATATACCTTTTTTTAGGACTGGCCATCGCCAACTTGGCAAAACAAGCATATCAACAATCCGCTATAATAAACTGACTCCATTAACATCCACAGTTCATTAAACCCTAACCCCATTAAAAGTGTAATTCCATTGTAAACCAATTATAGATATAAGGAACACAAAATGAGCTTTGAATTGTTTCTTTAAACAAAATAGAGTTTAGTGATGGTATTTTCTCAGGCAGTTTTAATGGAGATTCATGTCTGAACGATCACTTCGGTGTTTTCGGTGCCCGCCATGTTCACATCATAGTCCAGTTCTTTTTCAGCCATCCAAACAGTCCCAGCCGTACCTGCCATAACCCTTCCCAGGTTTGTACGTTTTTCCAGCTGTGCCCCTGCTTCTCCCTGTAATTCCCCATTTATCAGAGAATTTCAAATTAATAGCTAAATTGTGTCTTTTCACTACATTTGGACTGATGGATTAGGTGTCACATCCAACGTTAAAAACGTATAAAGTGCGCACAACTCCAAAGCAAAAAGTCAGGTAACGGGTGCCCGGTGAAGGAGATAATAAGGGAAAAAGGAAAACACCGGCACTCACGGAATAGAAAAATAATCACTTTAATTAGGGCAAATGAACGTTTCAGCTATAAGCCTTCGTCAGCATATGGTTATGCTGACGAAGGCTTATGGCAAATGAACGTTTCGGCCATAAACCGAACATAAGCCGAACGTTTCGGCCATAAACCTTCGTCAGCATAACCATATGCTGACGAAGGTTTATGGCCGAAACGTTCATTTGCCCTAATTAAAGTGATTATTTTTCTATTCCGTGAGTGTCGGTGTTTTCCTTTTTTCTGTCACATCCAACGTTCCCACTCAACATTAATTGTGAGGTGTGATAAGAACCATTAAGTAAGACATTTTTGACGTTGTTGGCTGAATGGTAAGAGTTTGTAACTGCTTGGCCACAGTGTGTAGCAGTCATTGTCTTTCTCTCTAGTCCTAAAAGTCACAGGCATACATATTTAGTTCTTAAACAGAAGTTACTGGGTCACTTCTACCATTTTGCCACTGTTGCACAACACAGCACAAAAAATACAATCAAAAATGAAAAACTTAATTACAGTAGCACAATGAGTAAATTGGATATCACGTTTGCCAACAGTAGTCTGACTCAATTAGCAAACATTGTAAAGGAAGATGTATGAATCATTTTTAAATAAAATCCAATCAGCAGTGAGGCTCCATCCAGTGAAAGCTAGACTCACCAACGTTAGAGTTTTCCTCTCTCGTCCCTTTGGTTTCCTACAGCATCACAGAGCGGCCCGGTTGGTAAACACGAGCATGTTGTGACCAGGTACCGACATCAAGCTACATGATTTCTGGGTATTAAAGCACAATGAGAAAATGCAACTCATGATGCTGCCATGTCTCTGACAGAATCCACACTGACACAACTGTGCCTGAAATCCGACAATCCAGCCACTTCCACCCTCTTAACGCTGCACTGTGGGTGTTTTAGGAGGAAATCTGAAGTGTAAAAAGTTTTCAGGCGAGGGAGAATAAAGTCTTCAAAGAGTAAAATTGGATCCCTGGTGTGCTGTTTGAAGCTAGAGGAAAGCTGTTTTACTGTGGTGGTCTTATACTCCCATCACTTTGACAACACAAAGAAGAATATATTGTTCTTACATCTGGTTCTGTCTGCTTCAAAACGTTATTCTTTGGATATGTAATAAGATTTGAAATCTCTTCTAAGCATTTGTGAATGACTACTAGTTTTCCCCCCAAAACTGCACATAGGAGCTGTAATTACAAAAGCACAAGCTGTACCTCCTCAGTACTCTATCCTCTATCCTCTGTTTGTGTCATTGCCAGTCTCCTGGTGGTCCTGCAACTTTGGCTTCATCAGAAGTCATGTACAGCTTCATGTATGTCTGACATCAAATTATATGATGAATGATGAATGAATGATGTTGTTCAAACTTTTACTCTAAACGTAGCCTACATTGGTTATGGAATAAAATAAGAATCTAGCACTTTATTGTCATTGCACACAAGTAGTGAGACACACAAGTAGTGAGACAACAAAATGCAGTTTGGCATCCAACCAGAAGTACAAATAGCAGTAAAGTGCAGAGTATGCACATATATATAATATATCTATCTATATATAGATAGATATATATATATATATATATATACGGTAATATAAATAAAAAATATTAAATAAACAGTAAGTATACTTAAGTATAGATTAAGTATAATTACACAATAACATGTTTACAGGAGCCAGGATGATTTAGAAAGAAAACCTAAGAGTGTTAGAGTGTTAAAGGTCGGTGTGATGCAGCCGTCCTGTTGTGTTGAGTTAACACCGGTTAGGCACGGCTTTATTTAATAATGGATGAGGAGTAGCAACGTTATGTGATACCTGCTGTTAAATTATTCACTCTCGTTCTCTGCCTCTGTTACCGTTCAAACGAGGCATATGTATGTATGACAGTCCGCCGCTAAGGATATTGTTTACTGTCGGATGATGACCACTGATTGGGCATATATGGGCTAGATATAAAGAAGCCTATCTGTAAACTGGAAAACAGTAAACTAGCTTGTTTTACTATAGCATGCGCATGATATAGTATTCAACAAATGAAATGTTCTGAGCTGTAAACATATGTGTGATTTCTATATGGTGAAAATGATACATTCAACATTGCTGATATACTTTCAGCAGGCCAGTTTCAGGGCCAAAAAATCTATCTGTATGTGTTGTATCTGTGTGTTGGCCGAGAATTTCAGCGGCTCCACTCCGACCAGAGATGAAATATTAAAGATTTGGAGGTAGCATAAGCTGAGTGGGCAGAAATTTAACCTGCACGAATAAATAAAAGTGCTAATAAATGCGATGCAGACAATCACTGATATTTTTTTATATCCACTTTAAATGAGAAAAACATGAAAAATGTGTATGAGTATGTAGTATCCGGTATGTAGCATGCTAGTATCCCATTCCCAACACAACCATTCATTCCTGGTTCACTCCTGGGAGCTGCCACTGGAGCCATTGGAGGTTGAGTGCCTTGCCCAGCAGCACCTCGATAGTAGTTTTTGAGGGGGAGGAGCGTTCCTCAATCACTTTCCCCGCCCAGATTTTCCCATCCGGTCTGGAGATTCAATCCAGCTTTAACGTTTTTGCTACCCCCCTCACTCCCCCACCCCAGCCCTCCTAGTCATTATGTGTTCAGGAAATAGTTTTCCTCATCTGCCTCACTGGTAATGAGGTAATAGCAATTTGTAGTATATCTACAAGAATGAGCTTTCACCATGAAACACCCGGGAATCAAGTCTAAATTGGCATCTGATTATATTAAACAGGGTTTTCATAGCAATTAATTTTATGTAATAATTCTGATATTCTACTAAAGTCCAATGTGGGTGACAAACCACAGCAAGGCCTCATAGTTTATAGAATCCACACTTGACTATTACTCCACCCATCTATGGATTAGACAGGAAGAACAATCCTGCCTTCAAGGTTAGTGTCATAACATGCCCAATACTTAGGAGGGTCTGTGGTGCTGCTTCATCACTTATAAACAGATTTTTAAAATACAATGAAAAATTGACTTTGACCATCTAGATCTGTTTTACTTCAGAATGGGCTGACAGTATGTGATGCTGAATTTCAAGACAAAAAAAACTGTCTTCAATCCAATAAATCACAACATTGAATAACAAGGCAACAGTCAACATGTCGTCCCACATGAGGCAGTCCCCCTGACGGCCTGTTTTGACCTGTAAGTGTAGCGCCCCCATTGGGCTAATAGGTATATTTTTGAAAATGTTGAAAAGCAATGTTGAGATGCATCATTACCTAAAGTTTCATCAAAATCTGATCAGTTGTCTAAGATAGTAAAACATAGCGTGTCTGTGTTTATAGCGTGGCACCCTTGGGCCAATTGGTGTCATTTTGAAAATGCCAGAATTCCCCCAGGTTTTGTCAAACTCCTATTAGTGTTTTTGAGAGATAGATGAACAGATGGATGTACAACAAATGAACAGAGAACTGATCCATAGTTTCATCTTGAGGATGAATCAGGTATTTGAGTATTATGAAACAGTGTTTCATGACAGGGGGCGCGTAGTTTTTGTGCGCACCCAAGTTCGAATGATATTGTTCTCACCTGCTCATATGAACCAAACTAAAGGAATAAATGCTGTAGAGTATAAATACACTCCTCCAAACATGCTTGAATGTGCCCTAATACTGTTTCCCATCTGTTGTGAAAGAGGGATCCTCCTGATCCCCAGGCAAGAATAGAATCCCCTCTAACCAGACTGTAGCGGCTCGTTCCTAATGACCCCTGTCCAATTTAAGCTCTGTGGTTTGCAAACAACAGCCACATGATTAGCCAAATTACACCCCAATAGCATGCTCAGAGGACGACTTAGCATCACTAAAGAAAAAAGCCAGTTCACCACAGTGCAAGAAAATTAATCTGCAGTGCATAATGCCATCTCTGGAGTTTTAGAAAGGCATTGTGCAGAGATAATTGGGGCATAAAATCCACTTTGAATCTGGTTCTTTTATTCCGAGTGCTGGGTGCTCTGAGGTGAAGTAGGTGAGAGTTTCAGTGTATCGCTCCTCATGACTGAAGAATACATTATCAAGGTCGAAGGTTGAAGATAATTGGTGTATCTTAAACTGCTGTGAGTCTTCTTCACCCATGCATGTTGACATGCTTTTACCAAGAGGGGGGCAGAGAGAGAAAAGGGTAGCAGAATAGATTCAAAAGAAGAAAAGGGCACAGGGGGGGATAGCAAGAAAACAGGAGAGAGAGAGAGAAAGAGAGAGAGAAAGAAACAGGGAGGACCTCAACACCCCATACACAGGCAGGATTCTGCTTGGAGCAGATTGCAGAGCCAAAGACCCTATGACTGGCCATGTCACATTGGACTGAAGCCCAGAGAAAAAAACAAGGGGTAAGAGAGGAGCTAGCAAATATTATGAAGCTCTGATACCAACTGAAAAAATGCAATCTATTCATACTAAGTTATCTGGGCTAGTTAACTAACATGCTGACCTTCCAGGATCATGTTTGCCGTGGCGAAAATATGCCATTGCCATTTTGTTCCTTCTTTGCCGATCAGCTGTGGTTCTTGGGCTCCTCCCATTGAGGTTTAACCATTAAGATTATTTCTGCCTCCAAGAAATGTTCGTGGAACTAAGACTCCAATCTGCCTGACGTGAAAGACAGTTGGGTACGTACAGTAGATTCTCAATATACATTCAGCACTGCACTTAAGGCAGCCAAAGCAGACGTCTGCATTTACAGATATTTCTTCTCAGAAGTGAGCAAGTAGTGTCTGTTATCAAGAGCCCCACGGCTCACAGTATAGTAATTACAAGTGTGTGTCTTCTTATAA
The DNA here is from genome assembly GCA_034670385.1 of Hoplostethus mediterraneus. Classification (NCBI taxonomy): domain Eukaryota; kingdom Metazoa; phylum Chordata; class Actinopteri; order Trachichthyiformes; family Trachichthyidae; genus Hoplostethus; species Hoplostethus mediterraneus. The sequence goes on from JAXDDW010000074.1 coordinate 1,351,518, forward strand.
ATGTGAGTGTTTGTATCTGTAAAATATAGAGGGGGAGGAGGTGAGGGAGGTAGAGAAAGAGTGTGTGTGTGTGTGTGTGTGTGTGTGTGTGTGTGTGTGTGTGTGTGTGTGTGTGTGTGTGCGTGTGCGTGTGCGTGTGCGTGTGCGTGTGCGTGTGCGTGTGCGTGTGCGTGTGCGTGTGCGTGTGCGTGTGTGTACTCTGAATGAGCATATTCAGTTGAGGGCTCGGGGAGAGAGCGACAGACCAAGAGGAGAGTGGACTGAGACAGCAGCACAGTAAAGTGAGCTGAAGCCACCGTTCACAAGACACTAGTGCTTGTTTATGATACGGCACAAGGACACATCAAGGGAACAAATAAGAGGTAAGGATATTTATACTCTAAATATGAATAGTTCATTTACAACATAAATATCCATTTTGGAAATAAATCATCACTTCATCATTCACCAATCATCATTCAATATCTTGAATGAAAAATATGGGATCCAGACTGTAAGAGTCATCATGTCATCAGCCACGGACTTAAGTTACCTACTGGTATTGATTTATTTTGTATTATTTTGTAAGAGGAGGTGTCACTTTTTCAAACACTAGATTTCTCATTTTGGAACAAATCTAAACAAATCTCTTCATATACATCTGTAATTACATGCTATCGATGTTCAGTATTGTTTACTAGAGTTTAGAAAAAATCAAACTAGGAAAATAAGATGTGTTGTAGTGATGTATCACAGTATGGAGCCATAAATTGCATGATTATTATAATGCCATGTTCTCTATGGCATAAAACATTTCCTGCCTCTTTACCTTATTGAGTTTATTTTTACAGCAACAGTGTACATTGAACAGTGTAATGAACATTTCTGTAAATGTGCCAGTATTAGCCAGCCGGCTGGTTTCCAGCTCTAATCCCAGGGCGTGAGGTTAAAACCATTGAATTAGCTGCTCCTGGGGTAGAAATTGTAATCTAATTTGGTCTTTGGTCTTTCACCTTCATTTAGCAAAGTGGCCACTCTCAGTTATATCAATGTCAAGTATAAGAACATCGTTACTAATGAAGTTTTTTTTCATATTAATTGCTTAACTAATCCCATTGAAATGCCATTAGATTTAAGAATGTGTATGAGGATGAGGAAATGCTTCTGTCATAAATCCAAAGATATGTGTAATTGAATATGAAATCAAACATCCAATCAAAGTAAATTAAGCAAGTGCACTTTCCTCAGCAATTTGCTGCAAACAGCATTATCACGTATACCTTATACATATATATATATGTGTGTGTGTGTGTATGTGTGTGTGTGTGTGTGTGTGTGTGTGTGTGTGTGTGTGTGTGTGTGTGTGTGTGTAACACGGCTATTATTAGGAGGAGGAAAGTATTATTTCCATCATTTCCATTCCCATTATTTTCCACGGGTGAAGGGAGAAGAAATGTTAAATGGAGGGTTGTGTTTCTAATCTACCTCCACAAGACCACTTATTAGAGATGTATCATGCTCATACAAAACAGGCAGAAAGGGACTGATTGCTCCGTGTTGTCCATGGCTCATGTAATGGACGATAATACCTTGTCTGGCATGTGCTGTTATTAAAGTGATACCTTAAAATGACTTAGGTATTTTGGGAGAAACTGAGAAATCCCACATTCAGGGTTTGTATATTACCACAGGCTACCATACCATAAGCAGAACCAAGCAAGCACACACACATATAGCACAGATTTATTCTCACAAAGCAGTAACAGGTTTCACTGTCATAGGTGCCATATTACCTACAGTACAACAGGTTTCATATTGACTGCAGTACAACAGGTTTCATATTGACTGCAGTACAACAGGTGTCTTATTGACTGCAGGACAACAGGAGATTCAAGAGGTTTATTTGTCACATACACAGTTATAACAGTATAAAAGTGCAGTCAAACGCATGGTGGCACACTCTGATCACTGCTAGAGATACAAAAGGAAAAGGAGATTAAACTACACTACTACAATATAAGAAAAAATACATATATTACACACGCAAGTTTATGTACGCAAGTACGCAACATGCAAAGAGCAATGGCAGCATTGTTGGTTTGTTGTGTGTGTTTAATGTCCCAATGGCCGGAGGACAGAAGCTCCTCCTGAGCCTCTCTGTCTTGGTCATGTGACTGCAGAGGCGATTGCCTGAATGCAGCAGTTGGGTAATGTCCTTAATGATCCTGTTGGCCCTGGTCCTGCTCCGCCTGATGTATATGTCCTGTAAGGTGGGGAGTGTTGTCCCGGTGGTCCGCTCAGCTGACCGTACCACCCTCTGCAGAGCTTTGCTGTCCTGAGAGGAGCAGTTTCCATACCAGCAGTAATGCTCCCCGACAGGATGCTCTTTATGGCACCAGAGTAAAAGGTTGTCTGGCTCTGAGGGGAGAACTTGAATTTCCCCAGCTATCTAAGGTGGTAAAGACATCAAATCAAATCAAATCAAATCACGTTTTATTTGTACAGCCCTTAATCACTGTTCAAGTCTCTAAGGGCTCCACAGTGGCCAACATGTGAAACAGTAAGTGGTTAGTACACGACATCCCCCAGCCTTCGACCCTCACAGAGGACAAGGAAAAACTCCCACAAAACCTTATAGGAAAAAATGGAAGAAACCTCGGGAGGGGCTACTCAGAGAGGGAGGGGCTACTCAGAGAGGGATCCCCTACCAGGATGGTCGGGCTGCAATAGATGCCGAGTTTGGGCATCTATTAACATTGCCTCGCCTTCCTGATCAGGGTGTCTGTGTGTAGTGTCTATGTCAGGTCCTTGGTGATGTGCACATCTAGATACCTGAAGATGATCACCCTCTCCACTGGGGCCCCGTTGATCCTGGGGGGGGGTAGATCCTCTGCTACGTCCTCCTGAAGTCCACAGCCAGCTCCTTGGTCTTACAGACGTTCAGGGCAAGTCTGTTTGCCTGGCACCACAGTGACAGATCCTCCACCTCGTCCGTCTCATCGTTGTTAGTGATCATGCCTACCGCCACCGCGTCGTCTGCAAACTTCACGATGAACAGCACTCTCGGCCTGCCGATGTCGAGGTGGTGTGTAGGAAGTGGAAGATGGCATTGTCTGTTGCTCTGTTGGGGTGTTAGGCAAACTGTAGTGGGTCTAGGGTGCTGGGAAGACAGGAGCAGATGAAGATGAGTAGGTGTCAGTACCACTACAGTACAGCAGGTGTCATATTGACTACAGTACAGCTCAATGAGAAGATAAACAGGAAAGCTCAGCACACACAAAGTTGAATCTGCAGGAGGTTATTGCGCCACTGTTCTGTTCTATTGACCGTACATGATCTTGGAGTTTGGATTATTCATAGCATTACTCTGAGGAACAGAGCATTGTGCATGTTATCTTCAATAGACTAGAGAAGAATAGGAGGAGAATAGAGAGTTTACCCTATAAAAATAGGTATGAACAACAGTATGTATTATACATTGACACTGGTGTTAGTTACTGGGTGTAAGTGGGTGGTATCAGTGGAGTTTAAACTGGATATTGATTTTTTTTTTTTTTGCACTAGAGTGAAAGTTGCTGTGATTGATTTTGCTCACCATAGTTTTTGCCTCAGGGCCAAGTTGATGCCACACTCTCAGAAACAAAGGTACAGAGTTGCACAACTGTTGCATTGGTGCTGTATATCTGAGAGAAATGGGTTAGAATATTCTAATTGTGGTTTTTTTTGAGAGGGTGAGCGGGATGATTCACCATCCAGTCATTAGAGAGACTGAAGCTTTGTACAATAATATATCTATAACTAGAGCACTGATGCGAGATAAGACTTTGTCATTCCAAATCTGCCTTGTACAGGAGGCTCATTTGCTCTTACATGTGTCCTCTGAGCTTTTTATCTGCCTACTGATACACTGAGGGGACATTTGTTTTCAGCTTCCTGTGAGCATGATAGACAAGCAGCAACGAGCTTGACGGACATCAGGAGGTACAGTCCTATTGACAAAAGATTATCTCTGCTGTCAAACAAAGGCAACACTCTGTGGCATCATGGGAATAGTTTATGGAATGTATGGAATGCAAGTCCTTGCAATGCAACAGGAGGGCTGCTGCAGAGCACGGACACATGCCACGCTGCTGATTCTGTTTCCATCTCATCTTCTGGCTTCATTGAAAGCTGTGTACACACTCGCACAATGCATCCCCGATGGGTTCCATAATAATTCTCTCCAGGAGGAAGGAAAAGGAAGGAAGATCTCTAATTGGAATATGAAAATGTATGGAATAACCATTATAAAGCTGTTTGCTTTTGTGTTTGGGGCCACTGTCATGCTGCATGACCCAAGCTGCTCTTCTCCGGAGCTCCTCTGAAATTTCTTTTTACCGGACCATATTCCACTTGAACAGATATGTTTTTGGAGAGCAGACTCTGTTGGGAGCACCGCTAACCCACTCCTAAGTATCATCTCATTGATTGGATTACCTGACAAAAATTACCCCCTATCATAGAAGTCATTATCATTATTAGGTTCACATACTTTTTCCAGCTTAGGCTGTTAATGTTTGAACAATATGTTCCATTAAAAACGTTTTCTTGCAACTGTAATTGGCAAGACGTTTCCCTGCCTTTCTTATTACCCAATCCTCATTTAGAGAAATATCCAGGTCATTACACTTGGCTTCAAAATGATAAATTCTCATTCCTGCAGAAAACTCATTCATAGTGTGACATCCATAGTAGCAATGACTAAGATGTTTTTAAGATTATTTTCATTTCATTACACTGACATACATCACTGGCCCTGTTAAAGACTTCCCAGAAGGTCTTTGTAAAGCATCACTGGATAATTGGAAAGCATCATCTTTCACTGCATATTGAAAAGAGAACCCAATGCAGTATTACAAACCCAATTGTAAAATTGTCATTTCATGATGGAATCATCACTGTGATGGATGTTGTTGTGTTTCATCTTATCCATCAAGAGCCAATGAATCCTTTCTCCTGGGACCATCTATAATCATTTCCAGATACATTGGGGCGGTAGCAGTCCAAAAGAGGTCCAGTAGGGCACAACATGCCCAGACTGGATCTCAGTTGCAGATACACATCAGCATATCTGTGTGGTGAGAAGTTATTATCCAAACAGTTGATTGTGCAATATCGGCTCAAAGCATGGCCATCTAATGCATTTCTTCCAACTCTTTTGACATGAACTCATTGTCTTATAAATTACAGCAATCCAAATGTTCCTGGATCTGGATTAGATCCAAGCATCTCATCTGCATTGATCGATGGCCTAAACAGCATGGATGTAATCCATTAAATGGTAATCAATTTGGCCTTTTCGCCAAACAAAAGCAACATCACTGTCCCCAAAGTAGCACTAATTTGAATCATATTGGAGTGCTGGTTTTAGAAGACACCGTAGAATGGCTGTCTATTGTTTTGAGTCTAGAATGTTACTTTGCAAATTAGTTTAAAGAAAACTGATAGTTTAATTTATGTCCATCGCGGTGCTAAGACAAAGAGCTTATGAAGAATTTGAGCTCTACTACTGGGGGTGGGGAACAGCTGGCAATTCAGGTTTATTCCATTTGGAGCCTGCTGTGCACTGTCAGAAGTGAATTCAAAAGTTATTGGCAGAACAATCAAAGCTTTTGGGTACTGGCCAGGAAACACTATGGAGAGAGATTATTTTCAAGCTGTTATTGTCAAACAAATCCTTTCTAATATGCATTTGAGCTCAGACAAGCACGTTTGCATTCATGAAACCAAACTCTATTGTCATGCAGATCATCATCAAAATATTACAATCTATCTCAAAAAATGACACTTGGTGCTGATGACTGTTTCATCTTATTTTTTTCCAGATAGTTAGTCTGAGCAGCTCAGCATGATGTCCAGTTCCAACCACTCTTCTGAACTGATGGCTGACAATGGTGTGTGGGGTTGCCTTCCAGAGATAAAGTGTGGTAACCTGACCTCTGGCATGAATCGCAGTGGCATTGAGCTGGATGATGCGTGTTTAACTGAGGAAGAATATCTGGAGAAATATCTGGGGCCTCGTCGCTCACCAGTATTCCTCCCTGTCTGCCTCACCTATCTCATCATCTTCCTGGTGGGCGCTGTGGGGAATGTGCTGACATGCACTGTCATTGCACGCAACAAAGTCATGTGGACACCAACCAACTACTATTTGTTCAGCCTGGCGGTGTCAGACCTGCTGGTGCTGCTGCTCGGCATGCCGCTGGAGCTCTATGAAATGTGGCAGAACTACCCCTTCCTCTTAGGGAAGGGCGGTTGCTACTTCAAGACATTTCTATTTGAGACAGTCTGCTTGGCTTCGATCCTCAATGTGACAGCGCTGAGTGTGGAGCGCTACATTGCTGTGGTCCATCCACTGCGTGCCAAGTATGTGGTGACGCGCACCCATGCCAAGCGGGTCATCCTTACTGTTTGGGGCATGTCGGTATTGTGCGCTGTACCCAACACAAGCCTGCATGGGATCTCCATCCTGTCCAGATGCTCCTCCGGCCCTGGTGGGAATGGCAACCCAGATGTGGGGATCCCTGACTCAGCTATCTGTATGCTGGTGAAACCGGAATGGATGTACAACCTGACCATCCAGGTGACCACGTTGCTATTTTTCGTGCTGCCCATGATCACCATCAGTGCTCTCTACATGCTCATTGGCCTGCAGCTGAAGCGAGAGAAGATACTTCAGGTACTGGAGGCGAAGTCGAGCTTGGGACAAGACAGCTTCTGTAATGTCCGTATACAGCAGCAGAAGGCCCGCCGCCGGCAGGTCACTAAGATGTTGTGTGAGTATCAAACTACCTCTATTTCTCTAAGCCCTTCTTTAACAGTTTATAGTCATGATGATCCTCAAGTCCTCAAAAGTACAACCACACCTCACTCAAAGGTGGTTCCAAACTCTGTTGCAGTCTTCACAAGCAGTCAAGATATTTTTTCTTCCAAGGGTTTTAGTTTGTGTGGTTCCCAAAATGGGGTCCCAGGACCAGCAGGGGTCCTTTAGGAGGTTCACCATAAAAATTAATTTATAGTTTCATTTCAGGTTTATTTTACTCACTAGAAGCTAACACAAATAATTTTGCCCCAAGAAACAATATCCCAACCCTGCATTATTCCCAATAGGGAATATGTCAAGATCAAAAGGAGGCCGTTGGTAAAGACTGATCTCAGGTCAACATGAGTGTAAGTGACCAGTCAACAAAATGGGATGCTAAATCACTTTGCCAACAGAAAATGTATCCCTCTTTGGTGTTCCTTAGGTTAAAGAGCAAAGGATGAGACTGTCAGACACTGTAAGATACACTATATTGCCAAAAGTATTCACTCACCCATCCAAATAATTGAAATCAGGTGTTCCAATCACTTCCATGGCCACGGGTGTATAAAATCAAGCACCAAGGCATGCAGACTGTTTCTACAAACATTTGTGAAAGAATGGGTCACTCTCAGGAGCTCAGTGAATTCCAGCGTGGTACTGTGATAGGATGCCACCTGTGCAACAAGTCCAGTCGTGAAATTTCCTCGCTCCTAAATATTACACAGTCAACTGTCAGTGGTATTATAACAAAGTGGAAGCGATTGGGAATGACAGCAACTCAGCCACGAAGTGGTAGGCCACGTAAAATGACGGAGCGGGGTCAGCGGATGCTGAGGCGCATAGTGCGCAGAGGTCGCCAACTTTCTGCAGAGTCAATCGCTACAGACCTCCAAACTTCATGTGGCCTTCAGATTAGCTCAAGAACAGTGCATAGAGAGCTTCATGGAATGGGTTTCCATGGCCGAGCAGCTGCATCCAAGCCATACATCACCAAGTGCAATGCAAAGCGTCGGATGCAGTGGTGTAAAGCACGCCGCCACTGGACTCTAGAGCAGTGGAGACGTGTTCTCTGGAGTGACGAATTGCGCCTCACCATCTGGCGATCTGATGGACGAGTCTGGGTTTGGCGGTTGCCAGGAGAACGGTACTTGTCTGACTGCATTGTGCCAAGTGTAAAGTTTGGTGGAGGGGGGATTATGGTGTGGGGTTGTTTGTCAGGAGCTGGGCTTGGCCCCTTAGTTCCAATGAAAGGAACTCTGAATGCTTCAGCATACCAAGTGATTTTAGACAATTCCATGCTCCCAACTTTGTGGGAACAGTTTGGGGATGGCCCCTTCCTGTTCCAACATGACTCTGCACCAGTGCACAAAGCAAGGTCCATAAAGACATGGATGAGAGAGTTTGGTGTGGATGAACTTGACTGGCCTGCACAGAGTCCTGACCTCAACCCGATAGAACACCTTTGGGATGAATTAGAGCGGAGACTGAGAGCCAGGCCTTCTCATCCAACATCAGTGTGTGACCTCACAAATGCGCTTCTGGAAGAATGGTCAAAAATTCCCATAAACACACTCCTAAACCTTGTGGAAAGCCTTCCCAGAAGAGTTGAAGCTGTTATAGCTGCAAAGGGTGGACCGACATCATATTAAACCCTATGGATTAAGAATGGGATGTCACTTAAGTTCATATGCGAGTCAAGGCAGATGAGCCAATACTTTTGGCAATATAGTGTATGTCATATTGGGAATGTTCAATCAATCTGGCCCCATCTTAGTACATTTAAAGTTTTCACACCTGAGTCTTGATGCCTAAGAAATTGGACCCAGCCTCCTGTTAACAATGTTAAAGTATTAAGGATTCCTCCCTGATTGAATCCCATGCTGTAATTGTGCATTTTATATATATTCAGTAGGATTGTCATTGACTAGAATAGGTTAAAACCACCCAAAGTCTCTAGTACAGAATGCATCTTTATATGAAATACATATTGGGATAAAAATGCATTTGCATTGTTTGACAGCATAAGTCCATAACATGTTGTTTAATTTCATACCTGAGTGTTTTTAATTGAAAGTATCGATATCTGATCCTGCATTATTATTAGTATGCAGCAGATGATTAGTGTTCAGTGAGGCGACAGAACTGGTGAAGCTACCAGCACCATCACAAGGTTCCTCAGCCATTCTCTAGCTCTCTTTATTAGGTGTTGGAACACCAGGCACCAGTGACACTAGCACTCCACACAGAGTCACTGCTTTAATAGGGGTAAAAATATGAACACTTTCTCCAAATCTTGAAAAAAGAGAAGGTATAGGAAGACCCTTAAAGTGTCAATTTAAATTCTTCATATATGCAGTGAGGACACCAGAACAGCTTAGAGGCACAGATGTCACAAATCTCCCAACAACCACAGATGGTGCCATCATGTATGGCGTTATTTTTGTGCCACATTGCTGAGCACGCAGTGGGACCTTCGCATAAGTACATAAATTATATTTTGAAGAGAAAGTATTAATCTGAGCAAACAAAAATCTGTTCTGTGCGCGCTCAACTCTGCCTGCACGCTCGCTCAATCTCTGCTCTGTGCGCTAGCAGGCACCTGCACACTTGCTCACAGTGTCACACTCCTCTCAACATCTCCGCTGTGTGCGCTCTCAACTCTGCTTGCGCACTCGCTCAACTTGGCACAGCCTTACAATGTGACACAAAACCAGCCAATCACAGACTTGGGGAAAGTAATCCTTATTGGCTGTTTTGTATCCAATCAGGCTGCTTCCACAAACTTTGGGATTTTCGCATGGATGAAGAGAATTTTTGATGATACTAGCTGCAATAGAGCGCAACAGTGACCGCCCACTTTTTGAACGGCTCCGGTTCCGGAAGTGAATTTCCCATTCATTCACTACATTTACATTTCAGAAAATCCTTATATAAAGAGTTTTAAGCCTGGAACCAAGCCAGCCAACTACGAGATGAATCGTGACCATAAAACATTTGATTCTGAGCAAAAAAAGATTGGAAAACGGAAAAAAGGCAAAGGTACAAAACTGTGTACATAATTATTTTAAGAGTCAAGGAACTACTCATCCCATAAACCATTGTGAATGATACCTTTCCAACAACTTCCAACCTAACTATAGTTTATCGCACTTCTTCTTGAATTTAACATTTGTCAATATTATAGTGTTTATATTGTTGTTGGTGTGTGTGTGTGTGTGTGTGTGTGTGTGTGTGTGTGTGTGTGTGTGTGTGTGTGTGTGTGTGTGTGTGTGTGTGTGTGTGTGTGTGTGTGTGTGTGTGTGTGTGTGTGTGTGTGTGTATGTATATAGTGTTTCATATAGTATAGTGTTGTCATCGACATGGTACAGTGCTTCGTTCCTGACTGCAATCACCACTCGGGCATCCATCAATGCCAGTTCCACTGATTCCCCACCAGTGTGTTGGTGAAGAACCGGTGGATCAGATATATACGTTATTAACGTTACTCGTTTTTAATAAATGTGAATTCGATCCGGTTACATTCACGTAACTAACGTTATGCTAATATTATGTGAGGTAGTCACAGCTGCATAGGATAAGCAGCTAGCTAGGTTACGTTAGTAGTAGTAGACAAGACGTTCGCTGGTGTGATAAACATTTCCATGGTAACAGCGAGCTCCACCAATCAGTAGTAGTAGTAGACAAGACGTTCGCTGGTGCGATAAACATTTCCATGGTAACAGCGAGCTCCACCAATCAGAGACATCGCTGTTACACTTTAGGATTGTGGGTAGTGTAGTACTTCTCCATGACATCGCGAATAAAACATGTTTTTCTCAAAACAAGGTTGATATCATACGAACTTGTGGCTTCTACAGGAGCATACACTATCGTTTCACAACCTACTAGCTTGTGGTGAGACTACCTTGGATGGTTACAACATTATGGCTAATAATCAAAATCCCGATTCAGAATATGAATGGGATTTTCACTTACAGAACCTCACTGTTGAGGTCTATTAGCCACCTGATTGGATAGAAAACAGCCAATCAGAATTACTTTCTTCCAGTCTGTGATTGGCTGGTTTTGTGGCACATTGTAACGCTGTGCCAAGTTGAGCGAGCGCGCAAGCAGAGTTGAGAGCGCACACAGCAGAGATGTTGAGAGAGGACACTGTGTGCGAGTGCGCAGGTGCCTGCCAGCACACAGAGCAGAGATTGAGCAAGTGTGCCGGCAGAGTTGAGCGCGCACAGAACAGATTTTTGTTTGCTCAGATTAATATTTTCACTTCAAATGTACTTGTGAAAGTCCCACTGCGTGCTCAGCAATGGGGCACAAAAATGCCACATTATGGCATTATGGATAATCATGGAGGTCCAGATACTTATCTAGCTAACAAGCTAACTTATTCTAAACACAAAATCACAATAGCATGAGTAATAGTATACTTTCATTATTTCACAATGTAAGAATGTATAAGACTGTGTTGCTCTCCCCAGTGCAGTATCACCCCACCTACAGCACAGACCGATCTACTTTGATACCAAGTTATAAAACTAAAATCTTCTCAGAAGGTAGTTTCAAAGACAGATGTTTCAAATTTTCTCTTTCAGTTGCATCTTCTTAGTTAATGCTGTAAAACCCAGTACAGCACACTGTCATGTTTTCGTCTTAGGCAATCTTGCATCAGTCATTTAACAGCTTGTTTCTCATTGAACATGGATTAGTAGCATTACACATTTATGATAATGAAAGGTGACACAAGCAGCACAGATAAATTAGCCCCCTTTTCCCTTCACTAGAAACATGGACCCTTTCTCACAGCTCGTCTAATTGAGTTTGTCAAACAAGCTTAACGAAGCAGTGGGTGTGCTTTCGTGAACGTGAAAGGGAGCATAGAGAGGAAGATGTCTCATTAAGGTGCACTACTCCCCATGTTATCTTGATATTAAGGTATTACATTGATTCACATGCTCTCAGGTTCTTGGCTGCCAAGACGACTGGTTTGCAAAATGTATCCTCATACCTCAGGGTCTCATTCAGACTCCACATTAGATAATTTATTGCATCCTGTCTTATCACGCCCAGGAGCTTGCTGAGAATGCAGTAGTGGAAGTCACCACACAGTCATCACATCATTTGACAAAGCTTTCTTGTGGAGTACTGCACCTGTTGAATTGCTCAGAGACATGAAAAAACATCAGCCATCAGCAATGAGGCCATTGGTATCAACTTAATGCTTATTTCAAGCAATAGTACCGCAATAAATTGCAAGTGTATCATTTAGAATGAGGTTTTCTACAATTCCAAACGTCAGAGTATTCCTTCAAGATTTTCATCAATGTAGCGTGAAGTCTATGTTGGCCTTCAGAAAAGCGAAGGTAGTCAGTTCAAATCCCCACACTGGTAGGGAAAATCTGATTGGGGAAACTGAATGAAGCCTCCCCTCCCTCAATAACTTCTGTTGAGCAAGGCACTAACATGCCCGATTGCTCCAACTACACAGCGGCGAGCACTAGAGATGATTGTATATGTGTATAACTGCATGAATGAGCAGTGCTCCCTAATGGCATGCATGTTCAGAAAAACTGTTTCCTCGCTAAATAAAAGTTAGCCATAGGAAGTAATGCACTCCCATAGGAGTTAAAAAACACTCTCTGAAATATTAATTCTGTTTAATCAAATTGCAATGCAAGTCTTTTTCATATACGAGTTCAACTGAATATTTTGATATATATAAACTATACACTCACCGCCCACTTTATCAGCTACTCCTGCTCGTTAATGCAAATAGCCTGCTCCTCCAAACAGCCAATCATGTGGCTGCAACTCAATATACAGACATGGTGAAGTGGTTTAGTTTTTTGTTCAACCAAACATTAGAATGGGCAAGATGCTGATCTAAGGGACTTTGACCGTGGCGTGACTGTTGGTGCCAGACGAGATGGTTTTCTCTCTCTCTCATTCTCTCTCTCTCTCTCTCTCTCTCTCTCTCTCTCTCTCTCTCTCTCTCTCTCTCTCTCTCTCTCTCTCTCTCTCTCTGCTCTTTACATTTTATCTCTCTAATCTGATTTTTAAATGGCAGCTATAAATTGGTGACATTACATTACAGATGGTTCTTTTGACACTGAACAAAACACCTTAATGATTGTCAACTACTAATTATGTGTGCACTGCGAGCGGTAAATTGACTCGGCTTTGTCTCAGACATGACATGAATAAGAGGCATACATCCTTACGTGGTCTGGAAAAGCGACGCCCTATTATATGGGCAGGAGTTGTGATTTGAAATACATTGAGGAGGATTCACTCATTTTCATTACTGGGCTTGTCCTAATTGGGCAAAAATAATAATCATGAAAAAATTGATTTTCTAAATCCAATAGTAATTGAATCCAATATTGATGTACAGAAATATATCCAGGGCTGAGTAGTACTGAGGGGATTTTCTCATTGATTGACACACCGCCCCTAGAGATCAGAGTGCATGTGCATCACTGCTGTCACCAACTCTCTGTTTCGCTCTTCCTCCAGTTGTTTTAGTGGTGGTCTTCGGGATCTGCTGGGCCCCATTTCACACCGACCGCCTCATGTGGAGCTTTATCAGTGAATGGACTAACGACCACCGGGAACTCTTCCAGTACGTCCACATCATCTCCGGGGTGTTTTTCTACCTCAGCTCGGCCATCAACCCCATCCTGTACAACCTTATGTCCACCCGCTTTAGGGAGATGTTCAAGGAGGTCATGTGTCATCGGCCACGCCACCCAGCTCCCAGGAAGCACTCGCTGAGCGTCACCCGGGTGACACTCCGCAGCACCATGAGCGAGGCGCCACCCAGCAACGGCACTGTTATTGTTGAAGGCGAAGTGGAAGATGGCCTCTATGGAGAAAAGGAAGATGAGACCAGTTTTGCATGTTAAAAAAACGTATGAGGGTTATGACTGATGTGGCAATCAGGTGGCCAGGTGGCCCAATGGTTAGAGAGACCGTCCCGTTACTGAAAGGTCACAGGCCCAATCCCTGCAACAGTCAATGAACAGTGTCAGATAAATACCTGAAAAAACATCAGACTGGAAGCATTGCAAATGTAAGGCACACTGTTCTGCTGTATCCAGCTAGCAGACAGCCTTATAACTGTTGCTATGCTGCTATAGAAAACCAAGTTGAAGCTGCATTCAATGCTCCATTTCCGACACCTCCATGGAGCCTTGGCTGTGAAGAAGAAGTAAGCATCCTTTATTAGTCCCCAGAGGGGAAATTCTTTTTTCCACACACCCCTGACTAGACACACACACATCCGCCCACACACAAGAACATTCAATACAGGTCAGAGGACAGAGTGCAGGTGTCAGCCATTGAATGGTACATCTGGAGCAGTTTTGGGGTTAAGTGCCTTGCTCAAGGGCACAGTGTTGGAGGGCACCATAGTGGCAATACCAGCTATTTTTTAAATCCCCAGGTCACCAACGACCTTCCGGTGATGGGTCGGCCTCTCTAACCGCTAGGCCAACCTGCCGCCCCAACCTGCAGCCCCCTGTGCTCTCAAACCATAGGAAAAAGTGCAGAAACGCTACCGGGTCAGCTTCAGTTTGTCAACGTGATCGCCGCCTAATGCTAGAATGAATGGCAACGTCTCTTAGATGTGAATCGTAACACATTGGTGATGAGTGAAGAGCTTGTGAGCCTCCATTATCTCAACATGTGAAATGTATGAACACCATCCAAATGAAAACCATAGTTTTTCATTAGCCATTTATTAATTCTAATTATATTTTCTTCTTCTTCTTCTTCTTCTTCTTATTTATTATTTTATATTACAAAATCCTGACCTGTATCAATACACAAATTTGTTTTCTCTTCTTCTTCAAAGCTATGCCAAGTGACATGGTCTTCACAAAATACTCTTCATGTGAAATAGTAAAAAATCACTGGTGGACAAAAACAAAAATTAGCTTCATGAAGATTTTCTAGTGAATGTCAGGAAACGCGAAGAAAGAACAGTGAACGCGTTTTGATGCTGGAAAAGGACTCATGATAGCACTACACAAATGGTCTGTGAGATAATGTAAAAGGTAAAACACACTGTACATATATATATATATATATATATATATATATAAATATTTATATAGCATTTAAAATGTCTAATTGCTATGTGCATTAACAAAAGATGAACACTGCTTTCACTCTTGTCTGTCTGTGTGCATGTTGAAGTAATCTCTGTAAAATGCCTTTATGCTGTGTATTGTTCAACATTGTTTTTGGAGCTGTAGTTTGTTTCCAGATGTCATCCACCGCCATAGAAGAAGACAAAGTGAATTTAATTGAAATTGAATTATTTTAATTGAAAAAAGCATAGGGTTTTTGTCTTTTGTCTATCTAGCTTCCCAGTGTTGTGAATGGACTTGTCACTCAATGCTGTTCAATGTTCAATAAATGCACAGATTAATGTTTGTTTGTTTTTTAATGATTAATGTTTTTCCAGCCGCTATTTCCAGACTAGCATGAAACACTATTCGCAAATATTTATTAGCATTTGTTTTAGCTTAGATGGAATGCCAGATGCATGAGGTTTACTGCATCAGGGGCCTGTTCCAAGAAGCATGTTCAGCAAACTCTGAGTCTAACCCTGCACTCTGAGTTGATTCATTCCAAGATGGCCAAGTCTGAGTTTTCGGTTGCAGAACGGCTGATTTGAGTTAGTTCAATCAACTTTGAGTATGTTCACCTTGAGTTAAGCGCATGCGCGATGACAATAGAAAGCCATCATCAATGGAGGTCCGATACTACGATTCACCATGGCAACCAGCAAGCAGAAGGGTCGTAAAGGAGAGGGAATTGGCGTGGGAGAGAATCGCTGCCCGAGTCAATGCGTACGTTTGAATGCAGTAGTGTATTCATTTAACATTTAACCACACTTTCTTATAATATTACCTACATGTGAGAAAGTGGTGGAATAGTATTGGAAAAAAAATATTTTCATTTAGGTGCAATCCCACGGGCGCAAAAATTTAAAAAAATTACAATAGAGTCATTTAGCAGGCATTTAGCTGCCAGCAAGCAGGTTAGGGTCACAGAGTCAGTTACCATGGTAATTAACTCAGAGTTTGAGTTATTTGAATTTTAATTTTTTAATTTGAATTTATTTATTTAAACAAGGGACAGTGTACATTAATCAACATATCAAAAGACCTATTTAATATGTAAATGTGCTCAAATTAGCCAAAAAGCTAGTTTCCATCGATAGTCCCTTTTGCCAGATGGTGATAGGCATCCTAGAGCATGAATAAAAAATACTACTTTGTTATACAGACAAAACAAAAACAAAACAAAAACAAAAGAAAAACATTTACAATACAATAGACAAACATCACTGAATACAGGTTTAGGCGCAAGTCATCATAATAATTTAAAAAGTGCATTCACAATACGCACGCACACTCTCTCACACACACGCACGCACACCCACACACACACACACGCACATGCACACCCACACTCTCTCACACACGCACACACACACACTCTCTCTCACACACACACACTCCCAGACACTCTCTCACACACGCACGCACGCACACACACACACACACACACACATGCACACGCACTTCTCTTTCTGGAACAGAAAACCCAGAGTTTCCCTCATCTCAGGGTTACCAAACACAGAGTTTTCACTAAACCCGCTTCTTGGAACAGGCCCCTGGACAACACAGTTTGTCAGTCACAGAAAAATATACCAAATTGACTTTGAAATGACTTAACTGAAAAATTGATTGAACTTTCAGGCAGCTGTTGTAGCATCTGGCTGTACTATGTGGTAAATCCTTCCCATTCCCATCTAAGTATACGCTAAAACAAGCCACGAATGTTTCCCGAAACATATCGCAACTCACATATGTGAAATCTCTCGTTCATTCACGATGGTGCTACACTTCAGAGACATGTAACGTAATCAGATTGAATCAAATCAAATCAAAGTTGTTTATTATTGTTGTTGTTGTTTATATTATTATTGTTGATTATTATTATTATTGTTATTATTATTGTTGTTGTTGTTGTTGTTGTTTATTTTATTATTTCATGGCTTTAGAAGTTGAGGTTTCTTGTAGAAGTTTAAAAGTGGAAGACAGTAAAAAGCTGATCAGAGTGATCAACATGCATAAATTCCCTTTACTATCCATATTTTGTGTTTACATAAATAAATAAACCAATAATTGGAGCCTTTTGAAATCAGCATTCTGTAGAAAATATGAAGATATTTCCTAGGGACAGAAAATAACAGGAATGACCAAAATAGCATTTGACCCAGGCCTGGCAACAGAGCTTTCTTTCATATAAAGTGTGCTGGTATGAGGTCGTGAGCTGTAGAGGGATGGAACTACGCCATTCATGCTTTATTTTTCATCTTGTGAAAGGGCATCTGTGAGCCTCCACATCAGCCTCTTGGCCTCAGAAATCCATAGGAAAATTCATCACCTGGATTTCCCAATTGTGCTGAATATCTTGAGAGTTCACATGAAGCCTGCAGAATATTTAATGGTGATTACATTTTCATACTTCTTCCTTCTGACACTCTAATTGGCACACCCATGCAAATGGTCTCATACAGCGTTCAGGATACAGACCGCCCTCTATAATTGAATTTCCTTCGTCCACGTTAGAAGAAAGTGGTGGTTTTATCATCTGTCAATCACTGTCATCTTTTCAAAGATAATGACTAATGACTACCACGCCTCATATATAGTCCATGTATAAAGCAGAATGCTTTTGCAGGTCATGATAAGAAAGCGTGCAGGTAAGTGTGTTGATACGTCGATTATCTATGTAATTCTCAGCAGAGTGGGCGCCCAACTCAAACTATTTACTGGCCAATTAGTCATGTCTCTACAGCTAGGAGAGAATGTCTTAGGGTGAAATGAGCAATACACCTCCATGCTCGGACTGGCCGAAAGAGGATTCTAGCAATTTTAAAAAAACACAATTTCTATAACAATGAACTTCAAATCTCACCCTTGACATATTTTCACTGGTATGAACTGATGACGGTCCATCTCTGAGGTAAGAAACACAATGTGAGTGTCTTTTGAATGCATAAAAAAAGCATTAAATCTCCTGGACCTGACGGCCTTGGAGAGTATAAGCTGCATCCTCCATCTACAGTATATGTAACACTGAATGTGCACTAGAGATGCATGAATGTATCTCTCCAGCACTCTGGAAAGATTTTTTGATTCACATTTGCTACATTATTTTGCCTCAATTTATCCAGTGAAAGGTTTTTCTGAGCATGTATCCTCTTTTCAGGACAAACTTCACATTCACAAACCTGAAAGCTGCCCTGTGTAACCACAGATTTCTACTGTCGGCCACTGAGATGGTGCTCTGGAACATTGCAGTTTAAGGGGCTTGTTCATGGGTCAGTAGTTATTGAGGGAGGGGTCCTTTCACTTTCCCCATCCAGATTTGCCCTGCAAGAGTGGGGTCAAATTAAATGTCCTCTATATTTCATGTTGTTGATGTTGTCAGATGAAAACCTTGTATCACTCCCACTGCAGAGATTGTAATTGACTGCATTGCAAACCCATCTCTATTACCACAGACACAAATTATTTTGGTTTTGCTACAACTGATGTTTAGTTTAACTTAGTGTCTTCAGTTTTAAATGTTATTTTCATGGATTGGCTGTTGCCTCTTGCTGTGGCATCATTTAGAGAGGTTTATTTCAAAATGGTTTATTTCCTCCATTTGAATCCTTCCATCCTTCCATTGATCAAACTATTTTGCCAGCAATAAAAAAAAAAAACTTTTGGAGTGCTACTCTTGCCACGTTTCTCAAGGACTTTTATGGAAGTCAGTTTGGTTCTTGGCAGAGCACCCAGCCAGAAGGCCACCAGCCACATATTTTTGACTGATATTAATGATTGATTGACCGAAGTGATTTACTAATCTTGTGGTTCTGTGATGGATTGTGGCACTACATATTTCAGTTGTGTAATGATTCCACAGCATCATGTCGATGTGAGGTTCAAGGGAGTTATATCATCTTTTGGTAACACAAATTCAGGGTGACCCACCACATAATTCTTTCCTCCAAACCACTTAGTATCATTGCTGTCGGAGAAGAATCATGTATCTGCCAGCATTCAACAATGAATGCTTATTTCTCATTGTATTTTTGAAAATATATAGTGGGGTTTTGATTGGTTTCAAGCACCCAAGGGTGCACATGCAGTAAAAGCATGTTTGCGGTTGCGCCGGCATGAAAATAGAGTCCTATATGTTGTCGTGTGGCATGGATTGTCACGGTCTCGGCCGTGCCACCAGTGTTCCCTGTGTTCTCCCTCCCCCTTGTGTCTCTACCTGTCTGTCTCTGTCTGTCTGTGTGTTTGTGTTGGCGGGCGTGGCTTCAGACTCCGGCTCCGGCTTTCTGTGATGTGCGACTTCAATGTAAGTAATGTCATTTTGATTCTTAATTGATGGATTTATTTTATGGAATTGTGGAGATATTTTATGGAATTCACTGTTTTGGTCCAGCACTCCTTAAGATATCTACTGTTGAAGCGTCTTTCTCCTCTAGCTCCTTTCACTTGACAGTATGTAAGTCTACTGTACAAGGGGATTCACTGCTTTGGCTTTTCCTTCAATGGTGGTTGCCACAATGTTCTGTATACAAGGCAAATCCAGGAGATTCAAGATTCAAGAACTTTATTTGTCACATACACACACAGGGTGTGCAGCGAAATGAAAAGTGGCACTATAGAGCACTATAAAAAAAAACACCACAATATTTACAGTAAGAGCACTATAAGAATTTAGTCAAATATGAGGAGTTTGTGTATATGTAATATAAATTATGTGTCGTTGCAACGTGTGTGTGTGTGTGTGTGTGTGTGTGTGTGTGCATAAGAGGGGCAGTTGTGTGGGTCTTGGTGGGGGCCCTGGTGAGGTTGGAGTTCACAGTCCTGTCTCTCTGTTTTGGCAGCATGACTACAGAGGCGCTTGCCTGACCGCAGCAGCTGAAACAGTCTGTTGTTGGGGTGGTGCGGATCCTTCGTGATCCTGCAGGCTCTGGTTCTGCACCTCCTGGGGCCAAATGTATAAACCATGCGTACACACGAAAAGTGTACGTACGTCACTTTCCACGCAGGAATCCAAATGTATCAAAATCCACGGGCGGCGAGAAAGTGCGTACCGGTAAGCACTTTTTCGCCGCCCGTGGATTTTGATACATTTGGATTCCTGCGTGGAAAGTGGCGGTGGGAAAGGTGCGCACATTTCACACCGCCACTTTCCACGCAGGAATCCAAATGTATCAAAATCCACGGGCGGCGAAAAAGTGCTTACCGGTACGCATTCTGAACACCATGCGTACCATATGCATTTTTTGAGTTTGTACCCAAAAAAGGATCAGAAAAGTGTGAATTTGGATGACATTTTATTTGGAGCTTTTTTCTTTCACTACATTGTGTTAGGATGTAATCTATAGTTAAAAAAAACCTCCACTATGATGCGTGAGTGGTTAATAACATTTATTTGACAAGCCTTCATTTCGTTCTATCTAGAGTAAATATGTTTGTCACTATGCTTTATGATAATGATCTTTATATAAATAAACAAATAAATACATGATCTGTATATAAATAAAGATGATTATTTTGTAGCATATTATTGGGGATACACCTTCAGGTGTGACCACTTAACAGGTCGTTAAAACGTCACTATATAAAGACTGTAGCCGTGCGTAATGGCTGTTCCAAATGATACGATGGCTGCCTTGGCGTTGCTGGAAGATATTGCTATTGCGCAATTTAGGCGAGAACGAGTCTTCAGAGACCGTACTGATTTTCTGGCCCATGATGATGACTGGCTAATGCGCCGCTTTCGATTTCCAAGAGCTGTTCTCTTGGAATTGTGTGCTGAACTGGGCCCTGTGTTGGAACGGCACTCTCGGAGGAACCATGCCATCCCCGTCCATCTACAGGTATTAACTACAATCGGGTTTTTAGCGACGGGGACGTTTCAGCGGGAGCTTGCAGACAGATCAGGGATATCCCAGTCTGCCCTGAGCCGGATCATGCCCATGGTGTGGGGTGGCATCATTTCTTTGAGCAATCGATACATCAGGTTCCCTTACACAGCAGCTGAACAGGACAACATCAAAGCGCAATTTGCAGCGATGTCCGGTTTCCCAAATGTAATCGGCGCTATCGACTGCACACACGTTGCAATAAGGGCACCTTGGGAGGATGAATTTGTTTACGTTAATCGCAAACATTTTCACTCCGTCAATGTCCAGATCATTTGTGATGCGCAAATGCTGCTAACAAATGTGGTTGCCAAATGGCCAGGGTCAAGCCACGATTCATTTATACTGTCTCAAAGCTGTGTGGGGAGGAGACTTCAAGCTGGAGCAGTGCCAGATGGATGGCTTCTTGGTAAGATGATCAATAACTGACTTGATAATTATGCGGTTTCCGTTTCATGCACTTTAAACTATTAAATGCACACATTTTATTCCCTCAGGTGACAATGGGTACGCATTGAAGCCATGGCTACTTACACCATTTACTAACCCCCAGAGCGCACAACAGACGCGCTATAATGTTGTGCACAGCCGTGCGCGCTCTGTGGTAGAGCGTTGCATTGGCCTTTTAAAAGGGAGATGGTTGTGCTTGGATGCTTCAGGTGGAAGACTACTCTACCAGCCACAAAAAGTCTCCAAAATTGTAAGGGCGTGTGCTGTGTTGCACAATCTGGCGGTGAGGAATGCAGTCCCCTTCCCACCTGAACGCTTCAGACCTGATGCCCTAGTTGAAGCCGATGCTGAACACCCGCCAGCTGCAGCAGCAGTCCGAATGCGTCTTGATGTGATGCAGCGGCTCTAAGCATGTTAAGTCAAGTGAACATTGTGTGCGTTTCATGAAATAAGCAGGAGCAGATTCTTTTTTTACACTTTATTTTTTCACAAGTTCTTTTAGTGTACAATTTATTTCATGTAAGGAATCCCTGAGAGTCACTTGCAACTCCCTCAGTTCCATTGCAACATTGTCAACTGCGTTCACAATGTCCTTTTGGGATTGCAGGACACGGTCAGTGAGGACGTGGGCACGTGTAGGAGCAGGCGGTGGCGCACACGCACCGGATTCACTCCCCCAACCCTCAACCTGTTCAACACTGGAGGCACCAGGGTCTTCATCAGAATCTGTGAATAAAATATTCTACATTGTAACAAAGGACAAACAAGTCTTTTTTTCGATAACAATAAAATTCTAACTGGGCGACTTACCCAATTCCATATGATCAGGCGCATCTGTGTCTCCCACCTCATCTGGCACAAATCCACCTGTTGCAGTTTGGCCCAGGATACAGGCCATGCGCTCGTCAAGAGGAGAGAGCGCTGGGGTCCCCTCTCCTCCAGTAGCCCGCGCACTCAATCTGTGCGCAGCAATGCGCTTTTTGGCCTCCCGTTTAAAATCGGTCCACTTCTTTTTAATCTCCTCCAGGGTCCGCTGCTCTGAACTTACACTGTTCACTGCCGCTGTAAGTAGTTGCCAGTGACTCTGTTTCATTTTTGTAGTAATGCCAGACGTTAACGTACCAAACAACACTCGCTTTCGTCTTTCTACTTCCCCAACCATCATTTCAAGTTCACAATCTGTGAAATTCCTCTTTTTCAAGTTTTTCGCCATTTCTCCTCAAAACTCAATTAAATGCTGGCCCTTTATATGCAAACCAGGCAATTGGGGGGGTGTTGGAAGCCATATATAGTAAATTGTGGGCATGGTCAGAAGGCTCGTGCACGTGCACGCAATTTAAGGATGATTGAGATGTATGAAGAAAAAACACGTGGGAACAGACGTACGTGGGGTTTTATACATCTGAGCGTATGCATTTTTCCTGTTTTGTGCGTACACACGTTTCTACACCTAAATCTACACAGAGTTTTATACATTTGGCCCCTGGTGTACAAGTCCTGCAGGGTGGGGAGTGTAGTTCCAATGTGTTCAGCCGAACGCACTACTCTCTGCAGAGCCTTCCTGTCCTGAGCGGAGCTGTTGCCAAACCAGGCAGTGATGCTTCCTCTCAGGATGCTCTCTACAGCTCCAGAGTAGAAGGACAGAAGGATCCTCCGGGAGACTTTAAATTTTCTCAGTTGCCTGAGGTGGTGAAGGCGCTGCCTTGCCTTCTTCACGAGAGTGTCTGTGTGTGTGGACCATGACAGATCTTCGGTGATGTGGACTCCCAGGTTTTTATACCTGCTCAACCTCTCCACAACAGCTAATAAGCTCCTTAGTTTTGGTGACATTCAAGAGGAGGCTGTTGTCCTGGCACCAGAGTGACAGGTCAGCAACTTCCTCCAGATAGGCCTTCTCGTCATTGTCGGAGATCAGTCCCACCACCAATGTGTCATCCGCAAACTTGATGGAGTTGGAGCTGAACCTGGCCACACAGTCATGTGTGTACAGGGAGTACAGTAGGGGGCTGAGGACGCAACCCTGGCGGGATCCTGTGTTCAGGGGGTTGGAGGTGTGTCTGCCCACCCTGACCACCTGGGGCTTGGCGGTCAGGAAGTCCAGGATCCAGGATTTTCACGGTTCATTTAACATTTCTAATTCTTTCACACTCTAGTATACAATGCTGGTTTTATCTGACAACACAAAGTGGACCCTTTAACTACCCTATATGGACATAAAACACTTGGTGCACATGTCTCCCGCTCATGAATGTTTCATCAGGTACACTATTGCACATGCCAAAATCCAGAGGTGGAAGAAACGAATTACAAGTACTCTCGTTACTGTAATCGAGTAGCTTTTTCGTGTACTTGTACTTTGAGTATTTTTCAAAGTCAGTAATTTTACTTAAGTATGGTTTGAATGAAGTAAAGTAGTTCGCTACGTTTGTACATCCATCCGTTACTGAGTAAATTATTTAAAATGATCAAAGGAATATTGCGAGCTAGAAAAGAAATTGCCCTGGGACCAGACACCAATCAAATGCATTGGCCAAAAACAGCATTGGCCAAAAACACCAAATGTGGCAAGGTGCCACATAACCGGGGTCCGGAACAGACAGAGACGCAGACAGGGGGAGAGTTTAATGGCCAGCGTGGCCGCTTTATTTGCGAACACCGCAATCTCACGGCCCGGGTCTTGACGGCAGCTGTGGTCGGCGCCGCCTCCTCCGCCGGTCGTCCGCCCCGGTCCCGGTGGGCCAGCCGCGAAGCCCCAAGGCTGCCCCAGCCTGCCAGGCTTCCAGGGGCATCCCGCCCCAACCCCTGCTGGTCAGCCCTTGCAGGCGCCTCCCGGCTGCCCCCGGACCTCCGCGGGACGCCGCGGCAGGAGACGGCCCGCTCCGTCTCACCCGTCGCTGGCTGGCTCGCTCTCCTCCAGCCGACCGGATCCTCCGTCCGCGTCGGCTTCAAACACACACGGCGCCAGCTTCTCACACTGGCGCGTTCCTCCTCTCGCTCTCACAGTCACACACAGGTTAAAAGGGCCCGGCTGCAATTAGGCTTAATTGGCCGCAGCCGGTCCCGGATCCAGGCTGGATCCAGTTTTGGAGAATGGACTCCTGAGAGTTGGAGGAAGATTGAGTAGAGGAGCAATGCCGGAGGAAGCTAAGCATCCACTCATTCTCTCCAAAGATCAACACATTTCTATGCTCATTCTTAGACATGTACACCAGAATCTGGGCCATAGTGGGCGGACTCACACACTGTCCAAGTTAGGAAGAGATTTTGGATCACAAACGCCAATTCAGCTGTCAGGAAGATCATTGGGGAATGCAGCTTTTGTAGGCGCTACAATGGAAGAGCAGTGGAACAAAAACAAATTGTAGGGAGTTAGATTTCTAATCAATAGGCAGTCTCTTTCTCAGGTTCAGGTTGGTGTTCCTACCTGTTATAATGGTACTTCCCACATGGCACATTAGGCGTGGCACTGTTTGAGGAGATTGAGTTTATAATTTCAGATAGAATTGAGAGCCTTAGAAAACATCAGTTCACGTTTCGATATTTGTGGTGGCTAATCCTAGTTTCAGAGGACAGACACCGTTTCACATGTCTGGGTTTTGTTCATTTAGTAAATACTGAATCCTACCACCAACCAGCACACTGCAGGTCAACACTCTCTCTCTCTCTCTCTCTCACACACACACACAGACACACACAAACATACACACACACACACAGACAGACAGACAGACACGCACACAGACAGAGACACACACGTGTGTGTGTGTGTGTCAATATGTTTTAACTGCTTTAATTTATTTTCAAATGGTAATAGTATATACTTTTGACATCCTTCATTTTATGACATACAAATGCCTTCGCTCAGCAATAAATGAACCAAGTTCCTACTGTACAATAATTTCCTCTCTTCCTTTTTCAGTTTATTGCATGGGATACATGTAACCATAGCAAAATTAGTTTATTATAAAGATCAACAACAAAAAAAGTAACTAAGTAACTTTTACTCTGAGTACTTTTTAAGTGAGCTACTTTTTACTTTTACTTGAGTAATTTTTTACACCAGTACTTTTACTTGAGTAAAATTTCAGTCAAGTAACAGTACTTCTACTTGAGTAGGATATTTCAGTACTCTTTCCACCTCTGCTAATTCTTTCACACTCTAGTATACAATGCTGGTTTTATCTCACAACACAAAGTGGACCCTTTAACTACCCTATATGGACATGAAACACTTGGTGCACATGTCTCCCGCTCATGAATGTTTCATCAGGTACACTATTGCACATGCCAAAATCACAGTAAAAGGGCATTTGTATGGCAGACATATCCATCTTGGAGGCACCATGCATTATCTTCCTGCCCTTGGTCAGATGTATAATGAGGGCACTTCATTGGGAACTGTGGCTTGTTCAGCTTGCTTCAAAGGCTTGTCAAGACTTCCAGTTTCACCTATGGCTGAATGAGAGCTATTTTAATTTCAACCTGTCTTGCATATGAAACCATGGAGCACTGACACTGTGAATGAGACTCTTACAATGAGCATCTTGAGATCAAAGGACACACTTATTCTATTCAACCTTTTCATTCATTACGCACAATGAACTTGATGTGGTAGCTGTAGTGACCCGGCCCCTCAGCAGAACACTAGGTGAGTTGATTGTTTATTATTTGACTGCAAAGTCTGCTGTCTAACAAACCGTTTTATAGAATTGTTGATTGATGGCATTGATGGCTTTAGTTGTAGTTTAGGCAAGGCAAGGCAAGGCAGCTTTATTTGTATAGCACATTTCATGCACTGGGGCAATTCAAAGTGCTTTACAGAGTGATACAAATTAAAAAGTGCAAAAGTACAGACAAGAGATACAAAGATAAAAGACTTAAAAAGTAAAGCAGTGCAGTTCAAATCAAGTGAACTAGAAAGTTAAAAGAACACAACAAATACCCCCACTTTTAGATGCACAATGTGAGTGAATGTGATGTTTTTCTTTAATTTTCTTTTTCAGTATAGCTTTGCAGTGTAAAATAAAAACGTTTTTAGCTTTGACTTAAAGGGTAATTTTCAACCTGGCCTCTATGTCCACAAAATCGCTTTTCATACCTTTAAGTAGATCCCAAAAGTTTCTGAGTTTCTCCGGTCCATCGGCTCAACTGGCAGTCACGTAACGGCAGCTCAAGGCTCCAATGTAATCATGTGGGCACCTACAGGCGGTCAAAGTACGTCCACTAAAAGTGCTTGATTTTGCCACTGAAAGCAAGAGGATTCACTCGTTGTCTATTTCTGTAGCGATCCTTTCGGTAATGTTGTCAGACACACGAATAAAATCTGAGCCTGTCAGTTGCCTCCGGGCTGTCCTAACTGTCTGTTCTTGTCTCCCCAAGTATGTATGCCTCGTGTCTCCTTGCCAAAACCCACCAGCCTGCCTGTTTCCCTCGTTCCTGCCTCACCTGCTTGCCCCAGCTCCTGCCTGCTCCCCTCGATCCTGCCTCATCTGCTCCATCCAGTCCAGCCTCTGCACCCCCCACCTTCCCATCACCTGCTCCTCCATTAAATCCTCTTTTTCCTACTCCCTTGTCGTGGTCTGCATTTTGGGTCCTGACAACAACTGTAATCCTGACAGCCAATCAATCAATAATTCTATAAAATGGTTTATTAACAGACTTTGCAGTCAAAGAATGAACAATCAATTCACCTAGTTTCCTGCTGACGGGCCTGGGCAACTCATCATGGTGAAGTTATCGATGAAAAGGAAGGATCATATTTGGTCGATGGACCGTCACAGCAACTGCTACAGTCAAACTTGCTACCTGATGGGAGCGGATGTAGCGTTCCTATTGCAAAACACAGTTGAGACAAATAGAAGAGGAGATGTGTGCATAGTTTTACACTGTGTCACAAGGCAACTCAAACTTTTCTCAGACGTTTATGCACTCGCACATTCAAAGTCACTTGTGTAGAATTGATTCACACATTTGCAACATATTCACAACTACAAATATTTTCTACACATTTTTTAGTGTAGCATTTTTGGAAGCGTTATCGTCCACTAAATACTAAATACATTTCCAAATAGTCCTAGACAAATCATCAGTGTTGCACAATTCATCATTCATCTCATAAAGTGAGAAGTCAGAATCCAATTCATTCACGTGCATCTTACTGTAGGCTGCATCACCACTCCAGGGTTTTAATTGACAAGTGTGACGTGTAAAAAACTGACTTAGAATCATGCCGCTGTACTTAAAGCATATCTTCAGTCAATTTCAACAGGACCTCTTGTCCTATAATTTTCCATCATACCAATCGATTCTTTGGTATTGGATTCTTGAGAGCTACTTGCATCTTGATTGCCTGGGTGTAGTTCTGCAATACAGACCAATTGACGCTCAAAAAATCAACCCCAAAAGGACCCAAAGCATGTCTGTTTGTCATGTAGACAGGCAGCCACAGCCGACTGGCCATCAAAACTTAATGAGAAAGGCGAGGGTGGGGGTGAGGCTTAGCTTCAATCCAGGAGAGCATTGAGTCAGTGGACTGACTCTTTCCTGGACCCAGCTGCAGCCAGTTGAGGCTGATTGCAGCTGGGTCCTTTTTAACCTGAGTGTGACTGTGTGAGAGGGAGAGTGCGCCAGTGTGAGAGGTTGAGAGGTGTGAGAGTCTGACAGGTGATCGAGAGTCGGACTGTCTGCAGGAGAGAGAGTCAACGAGATCAGCAGCAGCATCCGAGCGAGGTCCGCGGCCTAGAGGCTTATCTTCCATCTACATGTCAAATTCTTCAAGAATCTGAATCATGTGAATCTCCCCTAAATTTAGATGGTCAAATGATTGAAGATGCTAAAATCATCTCCAACTGTCTTTCAGTTACTTTGTGATGATATTGCAGCAAATCAACCTCTTTCATGAGCTACTGTGACACTGAAAATCATTGCTGGCATGAGACTTACTATGGATTAACTAGGAGCTAAGCAGTATCTGACACCATTGAATTTGTCCTCTTCTAAATGCACCTCACAACCAATTTTCCCCACAGGAGCAGATGAAAATGGGAAAATAAGTCCTTGTGAATGCAGAGACACAATTCTCGATAGAGTCCATGAGTGGATTGTGAATGCAGACGCACAGCTCTAACCGGGACCCATCTGGAACTAGATTCAGAATCAAATTTATTGGCCAAGTACATTCGCACATACAAGGAATTTGACTCGGTGATGTTGGTGCATTAAAAAACAGACAGGCACAGCAATCACATAAAGAAACTCAAACAGTCAAACAGTATATACATACAGTACATGCAATGAAAGAAATAAATAACACTAGGGTTAGGGTTAGAGCATCACTTAGCACTTTTCATTAAGGTGATGTTTCTATAGAAACACAATAATGCCACATGAACCCAAAGGTGGAGGCAAACATGCTGACGTCTGTGGCCTCTGGAGGTCCGTCCTTAGCAACAAAGAGACATATTGTTCTCTGAGAGGATGTTTCCTCCTCACATTGTGCTCTGACAGGATACTGCCACACCACTCAAAGGAAGGATGAATTAATTTGCATCGTGCTTCGAAAAGCAAAGCAGAAAATTACAGGACAAATCTGCATGCAAAGCTTTTCCCTCTATGAGCTTAAATTCAAAGCCTGTTTCTGGCAACCTTGACATCCCAAAACAGTGATAACAAAATGAAGAATGGTCCACAACCCCCAACCTGTAATGGGTCGAGTGGCAGCATACATGGTACAGTTCTTTTGAACATGCAATTACAGTCTATCCAGGCATACGCCAATAAATCTTAGATACAGATTGAACAAACAGGTAAAGTAATTAAGAATTGCCATTAAGAAACATATCAATAATTTGATGAATGAGAGGATGATAAAAGCTTGGCATGAGGTGAATAAAATCTGGGGGTTTGGCACATGGGGTTTGGCACGGTGGCGCAGTCCTTGCACTGCTGCCTCCAAGCAAGAAGGTCCTGGGTTTGGTTCCCACCTGGGGCACTATTGACTCTGGGGTGCCCAGGTGGGTTATCTCCCGGGCCTTTCTGTGTGGAGTTTGCATGTTCTCCCTGTGCTCACATGGGGTCCTCTTCCACAATAAGGACCCCAATTGGAAAAAACATGCAAGAAGATCGCCATCTCCTGTCCAGTCGCTGACCATGATGTGGACTTAACACCTGGAGCTGTTGGTCCCCAGGCACCGACGCAGAGGGCTGCCAACAGGTCCTGGCTGCTCCTGGAGGGGCAGCGGAAAACAGGAAGGGTCAAATGCAGAGGACAAATTTCCGCAGCCACCCTCCCTGCATGCGTATGTGTGTTTGGCTGCCACTACCGACTGCATGCTGTGTGTTGTGTGACACAAAAAATGTGGACCAATAAAGTGTGTTTTTCTGTTATTCTCCTTCTGACTTCGTACTTGTGCTCAATTCCAGAGTTCACTATTAATTGATGAACTGTGGGAAAACAGTCCGTTCTGGATATTTTATTATTTTACATATTTCAGGCACAACAGTTTCGGAAGCCACACTTTCTAAAGACTTGGGGCTAGATCTTGTTTGTATCTCCAGAGCAAAGGCCTCCACATAATAGACTTTTTCTTTTTTTCAGTTTCTCCAACCTGTTATGCCCCGTCTAGGAGAGTCGCTAAAGGCATAGCATAAATTGGACCCTCCGTTTCTATGGGCAGAAATATGTGTCACTAGAATTTGAATTTGAATTATTTATATTTGAATTTGAATTGCTCAACTTGAATACTTGTATTACACTTTTGAATTTGAATCACATACTTTGAATTTGTATTGATTAGCTTGAATAATTGCATTGAAAAACTGAATCTGAATAGCATGTTTGAAACCGAATTCCAATAGCCCTGAAACTGAATGTAATAATATGAACGTAAATTCAAACTATATTCAGTTCTCACATTTCAGATTCGAAATTGGTAATTCAAATTCAACGCTCAGACACACGCTTCCGGTCCTTGAGGAAGAGCAATCGAGTGCCGATTCACAGAACTCATTTCAGCCAATCAGCGCATTCCTTCGCCTTCACTCCCGCCATCATTGAATGGGCTACAGCTCGCTCAGCTCGCTCAGTCATGGATGAGGCTAGGACTCTTAGGCCAAATCTCAATGCTTATTTTCACCCCTACGGCTTCGGCTTGGCCCTCGGTTGCGAGGGCCAAGGGGTAGGGCTAGGAAATATCTCCCTAAGTATTGAGACAGCACTTAGACGCTGTACGTCATCGATAAGCAGACGGGATGAGTTTGTTGTCGGAGATTACTATGGCAACAATGGTATTATCACAGTGACATTTGCCGTTCATCTGATGGAGATAGAAAAGCATGGACGCTCGCGATTCGTTCACAATTTATACGTTTCACGCTACCAATCGATCAAACAAGTCATCAAATAAAAAAGACCACTGCTTCATTACCAGACCACTTCATGACAGAATAGCGTTAGCGGTAGGGTAACGTGAGGAGCACGGCTTGCTAGACTACAGAGCACCGCCAACGCTATTCTGTCATGAAGTGGTCTGGTAATGAAGCAGTGGTCTTTTTTATTTGATGACTTGTTTGATTGATTAGTAGCGTGAAACGTATACGTTGTGAACGAATCGCGAGCGTCCATGCTTTTCTATCTCCATCAGATGAACGGCAAATGTCACTGTGATAATACCATTGTTGCCATAGTAATCTCCGACAACAAACTCGTCCCGTCTGCTTATCGATGACGTACAGCGTCTAAGTGCTGTCCCAATACTTAGGGAGATATTTCCTAGCCCTACCCTTGACCGAGGGCTAAGCCGAAGCCGTAGGGGTGAAAATAAGCATTGAGATTTGGCCTAAGAGTCCTAGCCTCATCCATGACTGAGCGAGCTGAGCGAGCTGTAGCCCATTCAATGATGGCGGGAGTGAAGGCGAAGGAATGCGCTGATTGGCTGAAATGAGTTCTGTGAATTGGCACTCGATTGCTCTTCCTCAAGGACCGGAAGTGTATGTCTGAGCGTTGAATTTGAATTACCAATTTCGAATCTGAAATGTGAGAACTGAATATAGTTTGAATTTACGTTCATATTATTACATTCAGTTTCAGGGCTATTGGAATTCGGTTTCAAACATGCTATTCAGATTCAGTTTTTCAATGCAATTATTCAAGCTAATCAATACAAATTCAAAGTATGTGATTCAAATTCAAAATTGTAATGCAAGTATTCAAGTTGAGCAATTCAAATTCAAATATAAATAATTCAAATTCAAATTCTAGTGACACATATTTCTGCCCATACGTTTCCACCTCCCAAAACCAACCACAAAACACGTACTATAAATCAAAAGGCAAATATTTAATCGTGAACACAAAA
Source organism: Hoplostethus mediterraneus (assembly GCA_034670385.1). NCBI lineage: Eukaryota > Metazoa > Chordata > Actinopteri > Trachichthyiformes > Trachichthyidae > Hoplostethus > Hoplostethus mediterraneus. The sequence continues at coordinate 1,383,157 of JAXDDW010000074.1, forward strand.
CTGAAGCACAGGATTCGGAGTGGACCAAGGCCAAAACAATAAACAAAACAAAGCTGCTTCAAGGAAAACCCTACCTACGATCTGAAAATAAAAAGAACTTAAATACAGAGGGCTATGTCTACCTCCTTTCCTAAATCCAAAACACAAGAGAAACAACGTACAAAGTAAACGGCAGTCCACTCCTACTGCTTCTAAATCTAAAGAAAACTTAATGGTGATCAAACATGAACCGAAAACACACCGAGAACTACACAGAGCTACACAGAGTTACACAGTTACAGAGTTGAGACAGTCTAACGTCAGGGTTGAGGGATGGAAATGGAAATGCTGTCCAAGTGCAGGCGGGTTGACTGGGTATTTGAAGGGCGGTGTATTGTGTGGGAGCCAATCAGCTGCATGCATTCTGTCAGGGTTTGGCCAATCAGGAACGGCCACCTTCTCCTGGCGCGCACCTAGTTTATAAATGAACATAAATCCAACGCATACACACACACACTACAGACAAGGATATTCAGACACATACTAAAAAAGATATTCACAAATACATACCACAGTACGACCAAGGGTCGTAACACAACCTCTACTTCAACTTCAGTCTGTGAAATTTAATTTCTTCTTCACCAATGCATCCGTCTCCTGCTTCTCAAATTCAACAAGAGAAACAATCACATATCAGCTCATGTTGATCTCACAAATGATCTGAAATTAATGTCATTTAAGTCTCCTGAATATGAGACCATGAGATTAGAGAAACATCTCAAAGAAAACTCAACATGATGTTTTATGACTCCTTCTTCTCAAAGATGCTCAGTTTTCACATCCTGCTGTATCCTCCTGCTTTCCTATTGAAGCCATGGGGGCAGCAGCCATATAGTAGGAACGTGTTACCATTATATATGTTAGCATCTTCACTTATCTCATAAAGTCTCAAGAATCCTTTCTCTCTATGTTGTCTCCTCATTGCTCCTTTTAGGAGAAACACTTCAGATGGAGGTGATCACAAAATGATACAAAATTGAGATTTTCCCTGTGTCTTAAGAGATGAAGGAAAGGAAACGACTCTGAGAAAATCATTTTTCCTCTGGGTCCCTTCATGCATGTTAAGGGTTATCCATGATGGTCATTACACCTGTGAAAAACTTGCAAAGTTTTTGGAAAGTCTCATAAGGAGCCAAAAACAAATATCACAGGACTCATATGGAAATATATGACAGACACCATGTTTTAATTTTTATTACACAATGCAGAATTATATATATCTGTAACTAACATGGTGCATATATCATAAAACATTAATCTGAGTTCTTCTTTATTGGGCTTGATGATTAAATAACAAGACAAGTTAAGGGGTTTTATTTTGAAGGTTGAACTCCCTCAAAAATGCAAACTTGCCAATTTGCACAAACGTTTGAGGACTGTGCTATGCAAATGGTTGTTTGTGTGAAAATGTTAAATGGAAATGTTAAAGTGTTAGTGAGAACAAATCCTAACAAATTAATGAAATATGAGAAGCATTATTGACAAATGTTACATTAAAAAATTTGTTTTTAATGCGTTGTCTGATGTTGCCAGTCACCAAAGTCTCTTGCACAGACACACAGAGCTTGGAGGAAACATTGGTCCTGAGTCCCCTGATGTGAAGATAGATACCCTCCAAGTAAATCGATCACATTTTTTCTTTGCTCTTCAATTTAATAATAGGGCAAATGTGTCATCCCCCGTGAATGATGCAGCTCCCCTTACAACCAATAAATAACAAATATAATATGCCACCTTTTTTAGACCTGTAAGTGAAGCGCTCCGCATACACATCATTTCCATGAGTTTCATCAAAATCTGTATCAGCAGTGTCTGAGATATGGCACGTGACGGATGGATGGCCAAACGAAGGGATGGGCGAAGAGCAATCCATCCAGTTGGCGGCCATGAGTTATCTGACTAAAACTGAGGAGCAGGTGGCAGGTTTTTTTCCTGCAACTGTCTGTTCTGATGAATAGCATTTGTAACATGCAAACCGTGGAATAGGGTGGGAAAAAATACAGAGGCAGTGAATCTGATCCGTGTGTATGAATTAAAAAAGACATGCCTGTGAGCCTTATGAATTACCCCATTAATACATGGAAGGGCTCTGTGGTGTCGCTACCCCACACTGCTCCCTTTCCTGCAAAAGAGGGAGCCATCAATAAGGGCTACGGCCCTTTAAGGACAGGTGTTACCTAGGAACTGTAGTGAAGGGAGATCCATCCACTGCCAAATGCTGAGAACGTGGAGGGAACCCAGCTGACACCAATAAGCAATTAGTCACCAGCCTGACCACATAGAGCTCCTCAAATCCGGGCCCCGGGGTCCAGACTGCTGCTGGTTTTCTCTCCTACCAGGAAGTTAATTGCATTCATCTGGCATCCCAGGTCGTAATGAATACCCGATTAGACGGCTAGAATGGAAACTACCTGGCTGAATAGAAAACCAGCAGTAGTCAGGACCCTGAGGCCCGGTTCTGAGGACCACTGACATAGAGGGAGAGACATGAGGAGAAAGAGGAGGAATGAAAGGAGAACCCCTATCTGGGTGTCGCCCGGACCTTGCACCCAACCATACCCCAGACCGGGAAGAACTTTAGCTTGTTTGCTCCCCACTCCTTTTTTCCCCCCACTGTTAATAAACTCTTCTTTTCTGTTGGAAACCTCTCGTGGCCGGTGTTCTTTTCCCCGCTGGGTCTCCCTCCCTATCAGAGAGGTGCCACAGCTCGAAGACGGTGATCTTTATACAAGTAATGAGAAATTCTCTCTAGAAAACAAAATGTACTCCCACAAACACAAACAGTAACCCAGGTTAATGAGCACGACACATCAAGCTCAGCCTCCTGACAGCTGATAATTTCACAAGTAACCCTCCAGAGTGATTTATACGCCAGTCAAGAGAGACTATTTTTCATTTATGATGACAAAAATAATTACATCTCTGATGCCACTCCAATGGGAATCAATTAGATAAAGACCAAAGATTGTTCATTAATTCACGCCAACTCATTCATAGTGTTCAGAACTGGTTTTTGTTCATTCATGGTAAGCTAAAAATGAGCACTCGTTTCCAGCAACACCCAGCTTTACATTTATGGACACATTCCCTGGGAACGGTCCAGTGCAAGTCTTTCCCCCGAGCAATTCCAGAATTAAGTGCTGCACGGCAGGGATTTAACATCTGTTGGCTCTGACCTGGAGATGCAATTAAGGCTTGAGAGACAAGAGTTTAGACAGAAAAATCATTTGACCTGACACTGCACAGGCTGATGGGTATAGGAAGTGAATAATTCTGGACTGAAGCTAGAAGGCGTAAATAACGAGAGATGACATGAATGGTGATCTAAGGCTGACATGTCCATGTGGACTACAAACGGAAGTAAACCGCTTATTTGAGAAGAAGCAGGGAAATCAGGTGGACTTGATGACGCAGGAGATGGGCGCAGATCTGTTTTGTTATATGGTTTGTTAGTGTGAGTGAGGCCTGGTGTGTGTTAAGTCCTTAATCTGAATTTGGACTCTTTAGTGCCTTGCTCAATGGCACTTTGCCAGTAGTTGCTAAGGGAAGGCAGAGTTTTACTCATTCACATTCACTCACCCAGGTTTTCCCAGTTGGTCCAGGAATTCAAAGCAGCAACCTTCTGGTCACAAGCCCATTTTGGATCTCCATCTGTCAGAGCCACACTGCTGTGTAGCATCTCAGTAGCTACCAGGGTCAGAAATGAACTTGAGCTCAGGGCAAAAATGCTTGAAAATTTGTAAAATGCATGTGAAATAAAAAAAAATGTAAAAAAAATGTCCCAGTAATTAGAAGCACCAATAGCTGGTTTACTCAACCATGACTAAGAAGCATGCAAGGACGTTCATCATGGAGGCTCCAAGCTGAGATATGCACCGTGGTCTTCATTGCTGTGACTTTCACACACTACTACAGCTGAATGAACAAAGGAAAAAAAAACAAATAGTATTCATGCCCCGTCCACAAGCACCTGAGTTATTTCGGAAATTGAGAATGATCGATTAGTGCACAACAAATGCTGCTACAGGGCAGGTTTTGGAATAAATGGTAAACAGCGGCAGTCCATCAAGACTAAACTAAAAACTGCTCCCTGGATGCACAGAACAAAATATATTAGGCATTTAGCTGACGACTTCACCGCGAGCAACTCAAAATGACTGAGCAAGTAGCGCTTCAGTGGACAAGGACACGTGGCTGTTGCAGGGATAATACCTGCGGCATTTTGATCACCAGAAAGTCTCTCCAGCGGCGAGGCCACACTCAGACCCACGTTACCATGCACTCTGATTCCAGTTGATCATGGAGCAGCTCCAGGTTGTAGCTCCAGGTTGTAATATGTTATTGAGTTTTATTTCTCTGAGAATACTTAATGCTCACATTAGGATCAACATGTGTTTTTACTGGACTGCCCTAAGCCATGGAAATGGAAGGTATTGTTATTGCTGTGAGGTAGAAAAGATTAGAAATTGCATATTTTTTTCCCCAAGAAATAGTTCTGATTATTCATTGTCTTTGCTTTGTTTGACAATAAAACCTTTAGGCTTGGACCCTGATCCTGCTGGACCACACCTTTACTGCCGTCTGAGAGCTTATATAGGGCCTGATTCAGACCTTGCATGCTGGGATATTCAACCTCCTGCAAGATGTGCATTGGAGGTAATGAACTTGTAAATAAAGTTCCTCAGAGATTTAAGTGTTGCCAATGAATTAAAAATGTGATCAAATTTCTTTGTACCAAAAGAGGCTTTTAATTTGAAAATGTTTTCCCCTCGATAGCTCTTTTTTAGAAAATATTATTTGTTTTTTTCTTTTCATTGTTACACTCTTAAATAAAGCGTGTAATTTTCTAGTGCATTGATTTGTGTTACTAATCAACACAACATAATATAAATATATGACACTTAATGGCACAGCATTAGTTGTTATTGATGTATGTATTCAGTGTAGACGGCAATAACAAGGCCAAAGTTGGCTTTTTCACTTAATGCTTTCTACTATGGATACTATAAACTATTGATAAGAAGAAGAATGGACTGTATTTGTAGTTTATAGTTGTGTTTTTGAATCATATTCATATGATATTCAGTAAATTACACAGCAAAAAACAACTCAAAATGTTAAGCTGTTCAGAGCTTCTCGTCTCACTGGCTTAACACAAAGTAGCACGAGGAAAACAAACCACAGAAAAAGCTTTGAGACAAAAAAAGGCTTTCAGAAAGCTGCTTTCTAGTAATCAATAGATGGTGATCTCTAAACACTCCCTGTCAAAGCCTGGCATGCCTTCCTACTTTACACTCTGTAGCTTGTTTCTTCTGCTGACAACAGCCGTGATGTATTGATGTTCACAACCATCCGGACTTTAAATTACGTTTTAGAGAAGATTACAATGTTTTAGAGTGGTTGAAATGCAGAATGCCACAATCAAGTGGAAAGTTGTCCATGGCAGCCAGGACTTTTAACCTTGTGTTTGTGTGTTCAGAGAGGAGATCAACAAGATCAAGATCAAGTCGTCAGTAGAGGAGTAGGGATGGAGCAGGAGCAGGAGCAGCTGGAGAGCTGGCCAGTTGGGTTTAGAGCTGGAAAGCGTCCTGGAGACTAGCAGATTTGGTGTTTGCGGCTGACCTGGTGGGACAGGGGGGGGGAGGTGCATCGGCCGGGAGATGACGCTGGAGATTTATATGTTGCTGTGATTCAAACAAGGCAGCCTGCCGGCCCATGAACTCTCCAGTCCTGTGTCTCTGTCTGTCGGATCACTAGAGGTAGTGAGTCTGCTACAGTCATCTGTTTGGAACATCAAATTTAAAAAATGATCTGTCACGCATGAAGCCTATTCTGGAAAGGTCAGCGCTAATAGTTGCAGGACTGGAGGACACTCAGAAATGATGCCATGGGAGCTCTTATTTAATCTCTTAAATCAAAATCCAAACATAATAGACCTTCAAACACGTCCTGTAAACAGACATGGATACCATAGACCATTCACATATCACAGCACAGACGTATGAAACCTTCTATAAATATTGATTTCTTGATAAATTAATTAATTTAATGTTTCATATGAATAACTTAATATATCTTTATCATGTTTTCTGTACTGATGTTTGTGTTCCCTAATACTTGACTGATTCGAATACCTCCTTTCAGAGTTTAACAAATGATTTCATATCCTGGGGTGAAGGTGAGCCAGCCTGTTGCAGAAAACTAGACCTCCTCATGGAGACACACAAATAATTGTGTTTGAAAGAGGACGACGCATCCTCCTGGAGACAAACAAGTCATTTAAACAAAGTAATTGGTAGCTTTTTCTTGGACTGAGGCCACAGTACAGCTCACTGCCCATCTCATCCCAATGGTGTTTGACTGACTGTTCCAATTAGTCTGGAGTAAGACGAGTGGCCTGACGTAGACCTGGCCTGACAGGTAGACGGAGAGGGATTGAACTGTCGTTTCCCCTGATAAATGCATACAGTAAATCTTTTTGATCCACTAAATGACACAGACTCTGAAACGCAGATTACATGTTGTGGGCACCAATAATGTGAAGATTACATTCCTCCATTTAGCACATCAGGATAGTTTTAAAATAAAAAATATGTACAAATATGATATTCAAGATTCAAGAACTTTATTTGTCACATACACACACGGGGTGTGTAGTGAAATGAAAAGTCGCAATGCTCAATGGGAATGTGTAAAAGAGCAACAGTTCACAGTATTTACAGTAAAAAAAACAACACAATATTCACAGTATTACAGTACTTACAATAATTACAGTAAGAGCGCTTATATATATATATAGATATATGTAGTGAAATATGTAGTGCTGTGCAAGGAAGACCAAAGAAACCAAGGGGCTTATCGAGTGGCTCCCTTAACCAGTCTGACATTGTGTTATTGATTTTCTTATTTGTTACATATTTCAGGTTTCAACGGTCAACAGAAAAAAAGTAAAAGAAAGAAATAGAAACAAAGAAGAAAAAGCAACCAAACAAGAAAGAATAAGTAAAGGTGTCCAAACAAGACTGCAGATCCGACTGCGTACCGGCTCAGTAGGCAAAACAATTATTGATTAAGAACTGTTCAACATTGTTTTTGAATCGATGGGGAGAAAGGTAAAAGAAGTGAGAAGTTCAGTATAGCTATTTCCTTGAAGAGAGGCTGTGAGTAGTTGTGACAAGAGCAGAAATTGGACATTTTCACATGATCGTCACATGAAAAGCTTAGGCAAGGGTTTTCTCATGGTTAAATGGGAAAAACCTTTGCATGTGTCAGGAATCGAACCCGGATCGTCGGAGTTGCCCATCGACCCCCTCGACTGCCACACTCTTAGTTTGTGCGATTTCAATGTCAAACTACTTCCTGTTTCTAGTCGTGTCAGCTTCATGTAATCCATTCATGGTGGGGAAACTTTCTCTCACTTTTAATCCGTGCAGCACGTTGTTTGCATTTCACAGTATTTCATGTCAAGGCTGTAGGTGATGAAGCTCATCCCCCCTACAGGCTCCCCTCCAATTCAAAGCCTTCCTGCTGAGGAATATCGTTAAATAAGTCAGTAGTAACAGAGTACAACAGGCTTACTAGACTAATTGAATTAATATTACATTTTAGGCATTTAGCTAAAATTGTTTTCCAGGACAATTTACAATGCAACAGGAGAATAAGCTTCAATTTCTGCATCCGCAATATCACAAGCAACCAGGAGTGCAAGGGAGAGAAGTGCTATGAAAGCAATCAAAAAAAGGAGTGCGCAAAGATAGAAGTGGATGTGATTTTTTTCCAAAGCAAATAAGAGCGAGTAGAGTGTGAAGATATCTTAAGGGTGACATGAGGCACTTACAAAGATAAACATGAGGAAAAACCTTGTGCACAGCATGTTGGTTGAGAGGTGCTGGTAAGAGCAAGAAAAATATTCACAGAGACTTCCGCCCAATGCATGCTGGGATACGCTCCGGGTATGGTGTGGAAAATTAATGAGCAAATGAAAAACAGACACCATATATATATACACAGTACACACACACACACACATTAGACATGTGTACTGCTGTTTATATATTACTGATCGATGAGTGTAGATCGATTCAGGTTTCCCACCTTTACAAAGGGAAAGTCTTTAATTGTTATGATTTCACTGGTCAGACCCAAATGCAAACCCAGACTCGGAGGTAGGACAAACAATGGATGTTTATTGAGAGAATGACAGACAGGCTGGCAGACAGGGAGATGAGCAGAATGGCTGGTAACGAGTAGTGATCCTGGGGCAGAGGGAGAGCAGGGTTAGCAAGGCATGAAACAACAGGAGACAAGCTAGAATCCACAATTCAAAGGAGGCCGGGAACGAGAAATACCACATTGGCTGAATCAACGATCTGGCGAAGAGCGGGTGGAAAACCGGGGTTCTTATACAGGAGCTGATGATGATGAACTGCAGGTGTGTGAGGTAGAGCAGGTGGGAGAGAGGTGGATGATGAAGCCGGGGAGGTGCTGGAGTCTGGGGTCATGCCCACCAACACATACACACACACACACACACAGGACAGACATAGACACACTAGGAACACAAGGGGGAGGGAGAACATAGGGAAACTGGTGGCACGGCTGAGACCGTGACATTAATTTTTTCAGATGTTGGTGGACATGGGTGTGAAAGCAATTTGATTTAAAATGGTACCATGTTGGACCACACAGGGCTCTTGCAAATCAGTGTGAGATGAAACCACATTGTCACTTAACATGTCCATCAATCACGAGACCTGGAAAACTGCCAGAGATAATGCGTTTGGTTTTGCTTTGAAGAAGGCGGGACCACACATAATGGAAAACAGGGGTTGTGAGTATGATTGACATGTTCATTCAGGGCCACAGCACTTTTGGAAATGCTTTTTCATGCCTGTGATCAGCCACAGCAATACAATACGCATTACAATTTGAAGTGGCAGGATGCTGGGATAATTGAATGAGGTTGAGCTGTGGACGTGATGCTCAAGGACAGGCATTTGGTTGGTTCTGAGTGAGTCACCCACTTAGACAGTGGACAATCAAAGAAGACTTAAGGAGGCTTACTTCATTTCAAAATGTATTTACTTCCTCTATAAAATATTATTTTTTATTTTTTACTTTACTTTATTTCCAGAATTATTTGTTTCTTCTATATTTAGTTTCTTATTCTTATATATTCTTATTCTCATGGTTAGGGACATTTCTCTGACCTTTGCTTTAATGATAAAGTGAAGTCTGAACTCGCTATAAATGTTGAATATCCCCCCAGCTGAGGCGGTTAGACACCGAAGTACACACACACATCAGACCCAGAGTATTACTCCCAGACGCTGAATAGAAACATATCCATCTTTAATCCAAGCTAGCTAGCTTGATCGCGCATATTTTCGTCTCCAACTGTAGTATTACTGAAATTGAAACAGTAATTTGTTACATTACTCGTTACTGTGGCAAGTAATATTATTGTAACAAGATACTGAGTAACGCATTACTGCCCATCACTGCACTAACGTAGAAAGCACTGAGTGAGATAGAAAGGAATTGCTAACTCCACTAAAGGTGGCAGACTACATTAAAGGGTAATTCCGGGATTTTTCAACCTGGCCTCTATGTCCACAAAATCTCTTATCATACCTTTAACTTTGACCGCCTGGACATGCCCTGGATTACAGTGGTGGCCAAAATTATTAGAACACCTGACAGATCTGAAAATATTGACCTTTTCTTGCCTCCAAAACATGATTTAATTTCATAATGTTCATGAAACATGCAGATGGTTGCTCTGAGCACAAATATCAGATGAAGTGAGTCCTACTGTTTTTATCCACTTTTAACTTTAATATTTGGTATGTCCACCTTTTGCAGCAATTACAGCAGCACATCTCTCTGGCATAGTGTCAATATATTTCCTGAGAACTTGAACACTAATGTTATCCCGCCTTCTGCAACTCAAGCCAAAGGCTTTCCTTTGAATGGAACATGATTGTGTGACATTGACAGTGAAATAGGCCTAGCTTGTTTTTTGTAAGGAAAATGACGTAAATCTCCTTATGATGGCTCTATTCTATGGTTTATAGAGCATAATGATGACTTTGTATATATTTCATTCGTTTTATGGGTATTTTAATGGCCAATTGAACAAAAACAGCTGAAACCTCTTAAATATGCCAAGTGTTCTAATAATTTTGGCCACCACTGTACATTGGAGCCTTGAGCCGCTGTTACGCAACTGCCGGTTAAGCCGATCTACCGGAGCAACTCCGAAACTTTTGGGATCTACTTAAAGGTATGATAAGCGATTTTGTGGACATAGAGGCCAGGTTGAAAAATCCCGGAATTACCCTTTAATACTGTATCATCATGCTTGAATTCACGTATTAGGAGTTTACATCATTTTTTCATCAAGGAAGATCATATTCATTAATAATAATAGAACAGCGCTCGGTAGTTGACCGATGCATTTGTCCTTCTGAAAAGGCATTCGCAACTGAGTTAGAGGTGATGTTTCAAAAAGTGTTTGCCAACCAGAACTAAGGGAGCAGAAATAGCTCAGGCATCTGTAGGCAATCAATGCTTGAGTCATTTGGCTAATTGATTCAACTGAGCTTATCACTTCTACTTCATTACTCTTTTTATACACAGTATAGAAACGCCCTGATTTTCCAGCTGGGATTGGGCATGAGGAAGTGAGTAATTAAGAATAGCTGGAAAGGTCCTCCTGTCTGTCTATTTGATCAGTAAATTATAGGGGGAAAGGCCTAATCCATTTATTGTGGAATCAACTCCATTATCTTTGGTAATCATGGATGACAAGCAACAGTTTCCCCCACGTGTCATTGAATGGTAAAAGTGTTTTAAAGTTTCATACGATACGAATGAGGTATTCATGGTTATAATATAGAAACTAATGGGAATAATCCCCAAATTAAATAATTTATTTCTCAAGTGCTGTAGCTGAGGATTGTTTAGGAAGGACATCACATAGGATTCCATTGCTAGAAGTGATGATTACTATAATAGATGATCTAGATTCTACAGGAACAAGAGAAATATAAGAAATTATGAAAAAAGAGGAATTCCTCATAACACACTGCAAATTTATTCCTACGTTTATTAAAGAATATATAAACAATTCACACCAAGCAAATACAGATGTATAGAGTCCCACTGAGATAAATTAAATGAAAATAATATAGTGTGTGGAAAAATAATGAATGATGCTAAAATAAATTGAATTATTTTGATTGGGAACAAGACTATCTCACTTTCATCTCATTTAATTCAAACTAAAGTCATACTTCACTGATTCTCGTAAGGACATTTTCTTTCCGCTTCTCCAACTTCCCGAGGGAGGTCAGAGGTCAGCTACAGAACAGTGAACCTGGAGCTGGTAGGGGTTCAGTGTCTTTCTCAAGGACACTTCGGCAGGGTGGATGCTTGCCGACACGGAGGCATTCTCCCAACAGCACCACCTGCAGCTTCCATACATAGTAATATGTACTATACAAGAAGTTGAGGTTGAGCCAAGTTCTGACAAGGCCTTCATTACTTTACATTGAAGACAGGCAGGGCTCCTACACCTTTTTGCTCATCAAATTCCATGACTTTTCCAGGACATGACCAATATTTGTCAGAGTCTATGTTGTAAATGTGCTGATTAGGGGACATAGTCTTGAACTTGAACCTGAAGGCCCACGGTATGTGAGAAAGCTGAAGATGATTGAAAAGATCATTGAATATGTGATGTGAATGTCCCAGGTCTTATTTGTGGCTACAGCTATCGCTTAGGACCAATACTATCAGGACATTTCTGATTTGTGTTTTTTTTTTATTCCTCAGAGGGAAGTGGATCAACAAGGAGCCAAGCTTCACATTCAATATTTCACTGGTTGGAACAAAGATTTACACTACTTACATGAACGAATTAGACCAAGGTCGGATACTAGAATCATGTTGGATCATCAGTAAAGTAATTCCATTGCATATGCCACACATAATATTATTATGGGCCTTCCAAGTTCAATGTGCAACAGGCTGCTCCGCATGTTCTACCAGACTGTGGTGGCCAGTGCACTCTTCTTTGCTGTGGTATGTTGGGGAGGCGGCATTAAGGCAAAGGATGCCAACAGGATTAATAAATTGGTCAAGAAAGCTGGCTCAGTTGTGGGAGAGAGCCTGGACAGTCTGGAAGAGGTGGCTGAGGGGAGGATGAGGTCTAAAAGCAGATCCATCTTGGAGAACCCATCCCACCCCCTCTATGATGAGATGGACAGGGTGAGAAGCTCCTTCAGCCACTATCTCATCAAACCTAAGTGCACAAGGGAACGCTTCAAGCACTCTTTTGTGCCTGTACAACGCTACCTCCAACGTCAGCAACCCCCCACCCCACCCCACATACACACACACACCTACACCCAGTCCCACTCAGAACTGCCGCCCCACACACACACCAAACAGTACCAAATTGCGATGTGCTGTGCACAACTGTAAATTATTCCTTAGTTATTATTCCTTGCACTACTTCAATATTTTTGGTATATTTCTCTTTTTTGTATATTTTGAGGATTTTTTTTTATACAGCCTGCTGCCCTTAAATGTGTTTGTTATATAGTGATGTGTGCCTCTCTCTTGTGCTGCATAACTGTAATTTCCCCTCGGGGACAATAAAGAGTACCATCTAATCTAATCTAATGAGAAAATATCTAAAAACACAAAAACATGTACAACATTAAATAAAACAACAGAGAGGGCCGTTGACTGAGTTATTGGGAGAATGGAGTAAAAGTAAAATTGTTAATCTAGAAAAAGTAGAAAAAAGCTGTTTTGTAAAATTCTCGCAATTTTTTGCTCCTCCTTTTTTCTGATGCATGTGTGATAAATTAATTGAATACTCAGTTTCATGCCAGGCACTTGTCCTCCAGCAGAACAAGACTGATGAAAGATGCTGTGTGGAAAAAAACAAAAAAAACTACATCCAATCTGGGTCACAGCAGGAGGCTTCACAGTCACACACTGACTGGACTAACTAATGGTCCAAAAAACCCATCAAGAAATTCTGTGTGGTTAGAAATTCATACTGCCTCTAAACCGGTAGCACCTACATTTTCTGTTTTCATTTTTCATATTCTTTTAGAGGTGCTCTGTGAAGCATTTTTAAACATTAATATATCATTGTCAAATCAACAGTGCTACCTTGGTATAATTACCGTAAACAAACGAGACCATGGAGAGCCAATCGGTGCCATGGAGCACCAACCCAACACTACTGCAGCTGATTTCACTATTAGCTTCTCCTTTCTGATTGAAGGTTGAATCAGTAAAATCACCTGCTGTAGTCTCTTGAATCCTTCAGCCCTGCCTATCAAGTCAACCTCACCGGCTCCATCTCACAGCCCCTCATTTGTCACTCGGATGTGTTATGAGAAAATACCGGTTCCCTGTTTCAATGGTAGGGCTGAAATACTAATTGAAACACAACCGAAAGTGTAATATGCCAAGTGCAATTTCTAAATAATCAGAGGCTGCATTTTTATGACAGCGCTTTTGCTAAAATGTCATAATCCTCAAGAGTAAAATTCAGGTCAGTCAGTCAGGGTCAGACACTCCTCCCTGGGTGCTATCAAACCTTGTTACATGTTACAGCACCAGAGAAAATAATTTTCTATAAATCATCATTTCTACTTTATTGGGCAGTAGCTTATTAATAAAAAAAATGTAAATTATTAGTATGAAAATTAAATGTTTACTATTAATCTTCATACTTTAGCCGCAAAATTTCCCCTCCCACAATCCTCTTCCAGTATTGACATAGAACTTGTCCTCGTCGCCAGACAGAAACAGAGCGTTCCAACCTGTAAGCAAGAGAAACCATTAAGACCATATGCACCATGGGACTGCACAGAATACATGCTTTTTTTTTATCCGAGGCAAAGGTGTCTCCTCAACAATTTTCTCTGGTTCTGTGCAAAATCCCTGACAGACAAATCAAGTCACATTCTGGAGAAAACCGTTCATTATATTCACACTGAGCAAGCCCTGTGTATTAGCATCACAGTTTTCACCAACAAATTATATCTTTTCAAGGGCTGAAAAACAACATTAAGTTGAAGAAACTGCGGTACACATATTGCATTGCTGTAATAACAATATTCCGCAAAAGAACTGCAAAATGAGTTTTGTCAAAATCATGTAGCCAGAATGCACAAGCAGACTGCAACAGCTCTTCTGATTCAACAGGTCAAACACACATCATGTGTTTTTGTTTAACACACAAAATACCAGCTAAACTAAAATGCACAACAAAGGCTGTGCAAATTGGCAATGCCGATGATGTTCTATTACAAATATTGACAGTATTAAATGTGTGGGTATTTTTTTCAGTGCTTTGCTCTATGTGCGTGAAATCATTTGTTGTGGGGACAAATAAAGGTCTTATCCAGTTGTCGTTGTACTGGACCTGAGGGGTGTTCCACGAAGCGAGCTTACCACTTATCCAGGCTTATTTCGCTTAGTCTGGCTCATTTTCAGGTTTATTCGGTTCCACAAAGCAAGCTCAGCATAGTTCAAGCTAAGTTGCTGTGGCAACTTATGCTTCCAAACAGGCTAGGCAGGCTAGATATCAAGCTAAACCACAGTTGAAGTTGTTGATCGGTACTCCCGTAACACTGGTCCGACTGAAACGCAATGATTTTCAAACAAGGTTCCGCCATCCTAATGTTCAACACTATTACCCTAGACCCTACACTCTCAGACATAAAATGTAACGTTAATAGAAAATAAAAAATATAAAATGATGTAGGCTGTATCGGGGATACAGTCACGGTTCAGAGCGTTGTTAGGCAACCCCATTTAACCCCATCACTGTTTCTGTATGGGATTTACAGTCACTGTAGAACACGCTTTCAACCGATCAATTTCCAGGATGAAAACAACTGATTTCATAAAAATATAAGAACCAGCCCGAACAGCTCAGTCAGTAGAGCATGGGTCTCTCAGTCTTAAGGTTGTGAGTTCAATCCCCATATAGGGTCCAGTACTGTACGATGACTGTAATGTAGTAAGATCAAACCTTACGTACAGCCTTTACTACATAATTTATGGCGATAGCTAGTACATTTACAGTCTTGAGGTTTCATATATGGCATGGTTTAATTTATAATATTTTTAGCACAGCTTTTCAGTTCTTTAATATTGTTGGAACACATATTTAATAAGGTCTACACAATTTGTTCGTTTTTAATTCAACAATTACTTACATTCAATCTAGCAGCAATTCGTTGCCAATCTTTCTCTCTCCCTTTATTTATGGCAATCGTATTTCCCTTTTCATTGTAATATGGCTGAATTCTCCATAGACCTCCACTAAAAGTCGCTGTTGCCGTGAACATTGCGGCTCTGTCTTTACCGTCATTTTTCGCCACCTCTCGGGCTGCTTAAATAAACTGTATATAAATGTGCACGCGCAATTATCTGGATTGCTTGAGCCTGGCTCGGTTTAGCCCGATCACGGTAGCTTGACTTGGGCTTCGTGGAACCGCTTTAGCCCCGATTGATGTTAGGTTAATTGAAACCAGGCTTGCGAGGTTAATCGCCACTTTTCTAAGCCTGCTTTGTGGAACACCCCCCTGGAGACACTGGTCCTGTGATCGGTAGCGTGGGAATTCACCATCAGTCACCAGCCCAATGCAAGTAATATCTAATCTACATGGCACCGGCAAACAACCACCCTCTTTTTTTATTCTAGAAAGCAATTTGGATTTTAGACTCCACCAGCCATTTTCACTGGTGCATAAGAAAAGTTGTTTTCAGTAAACACCACCCATCTGATAATCTAATTTGTTAATAATAATAAGGCTGCAGAAAAAAGGCTCATATTATGGCTGCAGTAACAATCTGTGTACTACACATGAAAATTGTTCATGGTTTAATTTCCCCAGGCTACGTCAAAGCCCTTCTTACATAATTCCAATTGAGCAATATGCTCAGTTATCCTGTGCTGGAACAAATTCCACAACTGCACCATATCAGACCAAGAAGATAACAGTGTAAAATGTACTCCTAATGTCAGCCTTTTTAATCTAGCAACTGATTAAATGTTGGGACTGATTGGTGAACAAATTTAAAGTTGTCAAACACGACATTTCAAATTTCTAACAAACATACCTTTTAAATATACCTGTACAAGGACAAATGTGTCAATCTCAACAGATTTTTAATTGGAGCCACAAGTATGCAAAAACTGTTACAGTGATAATTAAATATGCTCTCTTCTATACTTGAGGGGTTGTTTCTCTGGTGGAGTGCCCTACAGACCCTTTCAGCATTACCAATTAAATGTTACAGTTACTTTGGATCAATGCACCGTGGATCATCCATCCTCTCGTCCTCAGTAGTAATAGCATCCGAAAACAGCCACCACACAGAACAAGCTGTCCTACGGACGCAAAACACAGTTAATCAATTCAATTGCTGTCACCTGAGAGGTGTGTTGTTTCTCTCACACCTGACTGAACAGAGCTAAAACAAAGGCTTACATTCATGAAAACCTCTTCAGCGTAGCTGTCTGTGTCTGCATCCCAGAAACACCTGGAAGACATCCTGGTGAAACACAGGAGGATAAGAGCTGTGAAAGCCATTCAAGGTCATAGATTGTCTTTTGAAGCACAAATTACACAGATATAACACCACACATAGCAAAACAAGAAAAGGGTGCATGTTGACCTCTGACCTCTTAATATATGCCAGGCATTGATAACCTACAGGTTTATGGAAGCAAGTTTGTGAGCAGAAAGTCCCAAGTTCTAATCCCTGCACTGACTGGGGAACATCTGAGTGTGTAAATGAGTAAAGCTGGGCTCACACCACAAGTTTTAAAATCTTAACCGATTTTGATATCGCATCACGCACATGAGAATTACCGAAAGAGAACATTAGGAGAACATTACCGAAAGGATCGCTACAGAAATTCACTCGTTGCAAGAAGAGGATCGTGTAAACAACCGTCCTCTTCCTACAACGAGTGAATCCTCTTGCTTTCATACAACACCTTTGTCAGAGTTCAGCGTTCAGAGTTGTTGTTAAAAAAAGGTCTATTTCTGGTTAAAAACGGTCTATATCTGTAGTGATCCTTTCGGTAATGTTGTCAGACACTTGTCAGACACACGAATAACAATCTGAGCCTGTCAGTGGCTAAATCAAGCACTTTTAGTGGACGTACTTTGACTGCCTGGACATGCCCTGGATTACATTGGAGCCTTGAGCCGCCGTTACGCGACTGCCAGTTGAGCCGATCTACCGGAGCAACTCTGAAACTTTTGAGTTTCAGAGTTAGAGTTTCAGACATAGAGGCCAGGTTGAAAAATCCTGGAATTACCCTTTAATGCAGATTGCTACAAAAATAGAGAGTGGTTAATTCTTTGCTGCTGTCAAACAGTTTGTAACTTTCTCCAAATGTGGAGATGACGGCGTCCGCCAGCCTGTGGTGCAAGCAAGCTCTAGTTACTCTGCAGAAGTTTAGTGTGAGTCACCGGTCTATCTACCGCTACACATACACAGTCACACATACACTCTTTTTGGCCCCCGCACTTCTGAAATGAATCCGGTGCCCGTGCTTGGAAGACACGTTATATAAGCAGTCGTGTTCTTGCCACATATCTACAAGCCTTTCCTCCACAACCGTACAACAGCTTGTTGTTGTTTCTTCATTCACTTCCATGTCCTTGTAGATTGTCTCTCTCATTGGTTATTGTGGTCCCGCTCGGAAAGCAGTGACGTAATCATCCCGATTTTAAATCCTAGATATCAAACATGTTTGATATTATCGGGGCGGCCCCGATGCATCCCCTAGCAGATCTGGAGGGTTAAGATTGGATCTGTAAACCGCTCAGATTACCAGATAATCGGTGCCGAACAAGGTTCCGTCCAGATCACTCCGTCAATTGTCGGGAGGGGCAAATCGGGGATAAATCGGCCAAATTATCCTCTAGTCTGAGCCTGGCCTAACACTCTCCGCTCCCTCAACACCTACTAATGAACCCCCGACTGGTCCAGCGGATCTGCTCAGTGGCTCACAGTAGAAGAGTGTGGTTGACTGTGGAGCTCCCTGATGTGAAGGTAACTGCATAAATGTGATGCTGGGTATTACTGGAACAGAAAATCCATGTTCAGCCACCCTTCACTGGATAAATAAAAGCTATAAAATTGTGAAATTATAATAATGACATTAGCTCGCTCATGTTACTGACCCCAAGGCATCCCACACACTGCATAACGATTCCCACTTGGTGGGAATCAAACAGTGTGTCCAGTATTGTGATGTCTTTTTCCTTGGATTTTCTGTTGATGAAGTTTGAGTTTCTGTAGGTGGCATTCTGCTATAAATCACTGTTCTGAGATGTAAAACACGTCACTTCCTGTATATTAATATATAAGCTCTCATCCACTGGGTGTAGATTTATTACTTGAACACTCATTTGTAGTTTACCAATGCCATGTGATCACTCACTTGACTCCCTCTCCACGTTGTTCTCCAATGACCACTTGCACCACAAGCTTATATCTGTCAAACCCCACATCTGTTGAAGAGAGAACAGGTGACAGTGTGATGGCAGAGTGGATAGCCAGTATAATAATTCTGTGTGGAGAGAAGGAAGGGAGATAGCAAGAGACGGAGAGAGAGATGGGGAGACAGCTAGTGTGAAAGGACATCACTTGCCCTTCACTTTGTTCTTAATGCTCTCTGCCAGTGAACTGGACAAATCTTGGACTTCCTCCGGGTCATACTGCAGGCCAGACAGTCGCTCCCTCAGGATGTCACGAATATACTCCTTCACAATGGCTGGCTTAAACCTGGAATGAGTAAAAGTTAACAGCAAGGCAGGAAACTAACTTGTTGGTCCACTGGCCAGACATTCAACAGTCACCACCATAGTAGTGAACTGAACGACTTTACCAGCCAGTTAGATTTTTTATTATTATATATTCTATTAGGCTGGTGGCAATTTTCCACCTTAAATTGGACTATGTGAACTTCACCTTACGCACATATCAGCACATACGGGCGGCTGACAAAACTCACATGACGCCAGTACAATAATTTAAACCAGTAAGAGTGTATTCATACTGAAGCGGCGCTAAACGGATGATAATTTAGAGATATTTACACCAACTAACATGTAGGCTTGGACGAGCTAACGTTAACTAAGCTGTTTCAGTCTGCAGTGTCTGACAAACTAACGGCAGATAAGTTGATACCTAGCGTTAAAGCTAATTTAACTCGTTGGCGAAACACAAACTTCTCTTACAAGCACAAACTTAGATTAGACCACTTTGACCAACTCACTTGTGCTGATGATTAGGTCGTATAAGGTAAGTATCTGACCCCTCCATAGCTTGCCAAAATAATAAAAAAACAAACCAGAGGAGATAGATAAAGAAGGTGGACGGCTAACAAGTTAGCTAGCTCATCTTTGCAGGGTTGTATCTGTCACCATAGCGACGTCGTTTCCCCGTTTCCTGTTTCAAAATAAGAGTTACGGTAGTTTGTTGTTCTTCTTTTTCATTTTATTGTAGACTGGACGCAGCGATTGCGTACTGCTGCCCTCTACAGGTTATATGTGAGGTTAGGCCTTCATGTCTTATTCAGGATTTAAGGGCCAGTGGATATTAATGCTTGCTGCTGAATGTAATGATTCACACCATGTTCGACCATTAGCCTGTGTAATAACCCGGGCCAACGTGTAAACTAGTGGACTATGGCCGCCACTAATAACAAAGAAAGCAGAATTTTCTTAAGGATCAACAGAGACACAAATCTATCTTCAGGAGTACTAAACTCTTCAACAACTAATTAATACATACCATTTGACTATTAGATGCATAGAAGATTGAGAAGATTGAAGACTGAGAAGTTTCTAGTGCTGAGGAGAAAGTAAGCAAGCAAGTGATCTGGAGACCAGACTCAATTACTACAGCCCTGCCTTGTGCTTGGTGGCTTTCACTCTCTGGCTGTTTGTAAAATGAAATGCCCTTAGTTGTAGCTTCTGTGTCACCTAATCTAGAATTAGTAGGCCACTGCCCTAAATTTCCCTTCAAGTCTTTGCTGGATGTGGCCTGGGCGAAAAGCTCATTCAAATGCCCCAGTTGTAGATAGTTCTATTTTGGTGCCTCAAACAACAACAGAGTTATTGATTCTTTCACAGTCTGGGCTTCTGTCTGTTAAAATCAATCATAAACATCATCATACCACAAGTGGACGGAAAAATAGCAGCATTGTTAAGCATCGGGTTTGCTGCAAATAGTCTTTATTGATTTTCACCCACTTATCATTCTCGATCACAACCAACCATGAAAGATAGGTACAAATTCCAGTCTTAAGAAAAGCTTAAAATGCACTTAGGACGCTGGATGCTTCAAGCCTATGTCATGGTATTCGAGATTTACTGAACTAAAATGTACAGGAATGCGTAACATGTTGGACCAAAATGTACAGATGTTGGTTCAAATAAAAGGTATATGTGATCCATAATAATAACTTTGTTTTATTTTACATCTAAAATGTTGAAACAAAAATTTGCGAATGTTGTGTGAGAAAACAGTCTCAGTCTCAGTCTCTCAGTCTCAGGGTCTCAGGGTCTCAGGGTCGTGGGTCGTGGGTCTGGGAAATCTGGAAGAGTGGCTTGAGGAGCTGACCATGGGCATCCAGATGGGAAATGTGAATGGGAGGAAATAGAAACTGTCTAAAACTCAGAAAGAAGTTTCTTCTTTATAGAACTGGCTAGGCATGGTGTGCAATTGCAAAATGATGAAGGAACTCCAGAGTATTTCTCCACAACTGGGCAATTAATAAACACAGGTGCAAAACACAAATCAATCTAATAACTCTGCTCTAACATTAAACCTGCAAATGAGGTGTACAGACAGACCTTGATTAGTTTTTTTATTGATTCACTATGACGGGCTGCTGAGAACTACATGCACAATTTTCCCGGGTGTGATTAAAAGGTTTAAAAGGAGTTTTAATCTCAGGCTTCATTTCCTCCCCTAGTTCCTCCGCTGATGGCGGAGGTGTTTTCATCTGCCAAGCAGAATGATTGGTCTTGTTGTACATACTGTACATACAGATTCGCATCCTGGCACAAGCGAACCTGCATTGCTAACAAGTAACAAACAAAATAAGACTGAATAGAGGTATAAAATAAAGTACCCCTTGTTAAGGGGTGTCATGTAAGGGTAGCCGACTACGCCACCTAGTGTTTGAGGACTAGGACCTCTAAATGGTTAAATTTAAGAGACACTCAGGTTCGTTTGCTCTGGTTTTGCTAAACACACAGACACAGGAGATAGAGTATAAACAATTTATTGATAAAAAGGGTTTAAAAATAAAAATTCATGGGGCAGTAGAGGTCCGTATACTTCCCCTAGAGTGGGGGCCGCCTTGCATTAAGCAGAACTGGCGTTGTATATGATCTTTCAGCGATCAGCCGGCTGCCCCGGCTCTCCGTGGCTTCTCCCGGTTCTGGCTCCGAGCTGCTCGCTGCAGTTTCCCCTTCCCGGCCAGTCTCCTACCGAGATCTGGGAAGTCCTTATTGTTTGGGATTCGGGCCAATGGCTGCAGCTAAACGATCATCCACTTGGTTGACGGGTGATGCAGCTCAGCTGGAGTGGGTGTGTCGGTCATGCGAGCTGTCAAAACTCAAGTCACAACACTGCAAACATATACAAAACTGAAACTGAAACTTTGTTTAGATCACTGTAAATGATAACTCGTTGTCTTCCAGCAGGTTTATTTACTCGTTTTATTTATTTACTTATTTACTCAATGCAAAAGTAACACAGTGCTGGGAAGCTTCTATAAACTCATTTCTATTTCTTACAAATTTAACAGAAATCCCTTTTTTATATAATTGCACGGCTGTGTTGCTGCCTTGCTCCAGCAGGTGGCAGTGTGGCAGAGCTGCTTTAAGTTTCGTTTCTCTTCAGTTGTCAATGCTCTTATGTTTATTTACATATTTTCATGAAGGGCATTAAAACAACAATCTTACTCCTCAGTTCATTCACACTAAACACATTTCTTGTGTATATAAATAGTATAATAATGGCTGGTTCAAAGATTGAATTTGATGCTTACCCACAGAAATAATATTTCTATTATTATATATAAAGAGTGATAGTGAATAGAAATGTGGGTAAATTAAGGCATCACAACCACCAAAATAAACAAAAATCTATTATATTTTCAATAAGATTCATGGTTTCCCTGTATTACCTACTAGTTCTACACTAGTAGAGATACTTCTTACTATGATGTGTATTTTTAATGTACCTCATAAAGATTTACAGTACTCTGCAAAAGTCATAGGCACCCTAAATGTGATCTTAGATGTTTATTTTTTTGTTTTCTGCTTTGGTGTTTTACATTACTGTTCTTTATAGTATTTTTTTTATATTTAGAACATTTTAATTCCATTATTTTTTGAAGCATCTTCGCTTTGCTTATGTGCATAAGACTGTACTGTACTGTATGTCAGACTGAAAAAGTGAGTAAACTCTATTCCAGAAAAATAAAAGGTGGGAAAACTTCATTTAGATGGGTTAGTTAGGTTGGTTTACCCTAAACTACCAATATCACACAGCAGTTAGACAGTCAAATGACTAATGTTGTAATGATTAACATCTTATATTAACTGCAATGTAATGTAATCTGCCAATTTTATGACAACACCAGCTATTGGGACAAACCCATCACATGCATCAATAGAGATGCCTCTACTGAAATGGAAACCTAAGGAAAGTAGGTTTCAGTTTGAGTTTCATTTTCTGTAAAACAGTACCAGGATGATGATAAATAGCTGCAGCTTGAGGCTGATGAGACATTCGCAAGCTCAGCTGATCGGGTGTAGAAGAAGAGATTCTCCAGTCACCAATAATGGAAAAAGAGCAGTTGATGCGTATTTTCCAGACCAAAATAGAGGACCTCAATAAAGGACACTCCTGGAGTCTGGAGTTTGATGATTCTCTCGTGCCTGATAATCCAAACTCGGGCTGGAAGCAGTACATGAGGAGTGCATGTGCAAGGTCAGTGTGCAGGGCTACTCAATGCAATTAGTGTCGTTAATATAATATGGTGTATGATCATTTATAGTATGTGCTTTAGCTTTCTGGGTGTGTTCTTGTACTTCTGTCCTTGTGAGAACCAGTTTGAAATTCCAATAATAATAATTAAAAAGAAAAATACAAGATATAAATACAAAATACACAGTTAAGTAAATGCACAGATGGAAAATACACTTAGTGCATAATGGTAAATATAGCTACCTTTTTTCTATGGGTGTCGGTCTAATGTTATTGTGGTTCTTTGGCTCCGCCTACTGAGGTTTAACAATGAGATTATTTCTGCTTCAGCTCTGCCTGTCTGTGTGCCTGTCTGTCTGTCTGTCAGTCTGCCTGTCTGAGTAATATTTATATTTGTTGTATATGTCATTTTGTGTGTGTGTGTGTGTGTGTGTGTGTGTGTTCATATTATCCTATTAGACCTGTCAAGTGCGCTATACCACTGATATATTGCCTACACTGTACATTTTATCACTCCATACACTAATTTAGAAATCCATATCCCCTCTCCTTCAAAGGTTCAACTGTTCCAAGTGCAACAGGGGCTGGCCCTCCAACCGGGTGATGGTGGTCTTCCACATGCGCCTGGTATATAACCAGGGAACAGTTAAGATGAAGCCCTTCCGTCAATGCTGCAAGCAGTGCAACGAAGCCCCGATGGAGGAGGCCAAATTCTCATCTGAGAACCTCGAGATCCTCTTCGAGAAGCTGGTGGAGAAGATAAATATCAAGTGCTACAATGCAGACCCGGGCAAAAAACCGAGGTATTTCAGGAACGTGGACGTCGACGGCCCCCACGAGGCTGCCCATTGCGAGGCCTGTATGAGGGGCATCTGTACAATGAACAGCCGACCTTTCTGACTCTGCAGTTCTGTAGTGTTGCTCTGATAATAAGGTCATGAAGCGCTCCTAATCTATCAGCTACATCTCTTTTATATTTGTTGCACACTGTTTATGGGGTTTATCATTTTGGGACCTGGTGTGGCAAAGAGGAAAGAGGAAATGACATGTCTTAAGAAGACGTGTTGTCAGTGGTGTATTATAAAATGAGGATAGGCTGCCTTGCTAACTATTATCTGTATAAATGTGTGCATATAAATTTTAATTTATGAGCCTTTTGGGAGTTCTTAGGAGATTTTTGTGTGTTGTGTTATTCTTTTTGAATTGTGAATATTGTATGTTATGTATGTGAGGTTTCAATTTTAAATTTTCTATGCAGAGCAATTATTTGTCTTGCTTACAGTTTGCACCCTGAGGAAGGCCAGCATGTGCTGCAATGCAATAGTGCATCTTTTAAGCTGTAATGTCGTTTATTAGCCACTGAAATAAAGCCTTGGATTGAAACAGTGCCTTCGATTTGTTTTTCTTCCTTGCTCTTTATGTTTAAATTGACAGTGATCCAACCTCCAGCCAGTTCATGGAAGCTTTTCCATTTGCTGTTCTAAACAGTCAGGTAAGTCTTTACTGGGAAAAAATCCTCTGAAGACAGGAAGTGATGTGTTTTACGTTTCTGGGTTATTTGTAATAAATAGAAGAAGAACTGGGTAGTTAGCATGAGTAGCGATAGCCACCATGACTGAACATACAAAGAAAAGAGCGCCACCTACAGAAACTCAAACTTCATCAACAGAAAATCCAAGGAGAAAGACGTCACAGTACTGGACACACTGTTTGATTGACAGGTGATCTCTGGGAAGAGCAGAAACACCACAGAAATGAACACTGAGCACCAAAGATGGAGAAAAATAAATCTGCTGGATTACCACTTTTAGTGCCAATGGCCAATGGTTTTCCTAGAAGTTGTCCCTTTGATGTGCAAGAACTGAATGAAATATTTCTGTACCTTGACCACACATCTTCAAAAACAGATGTGGACCTGTAGGGTGAGGGATTACATTGTGTAACATGAAAATAACATAAAGGTCGATGGCAGGAGGGTGGGGGTGACACCTGCATCTTACAGAGCATCACCCTGCTTATTTGAATGGGTCCAGCAGGTGTGACACTGTGGTCATTCTTCACCATCTGCAAGGCACACACTAGTTTACCACACACCGACTGTGGCCAACGCTTTGTTTGGTATTTAACCACCGACAGGGAAAGTAGCTCCCTGGCGCAGCCTTCCATACACCACCTCCTTTGCATCAAGGGTTTATCCAAGTCACGCTTGGTTTAGAGTGACACTATGTATATCTCTACCGCCAGCGCTTAATTTAGATTTGCAGGAGATTGTCTGCCAGGTAGGTAATGGGTACGTCCTTGCTCTTTAGTTTGGTGTAGTTTTTAAACTCAGCGCTCCATCTGAACAGTTGTTTTTGTGAAGACATACAGCAGGCCACCGGGAGGCTCATGTCCCCACAACCTTCTGGGGAATGTGTAACAGCAAGAGAAGATGTGACGGTCAATGAAGATGATCGTTTATGCAACTGTGCCGGTGTTGTGTGTAAATCTGTGCTCTGCAGGCATGGGGCGCTGAAGACTCAGCTTCCCTCTGACAACTCTGCAAACATAAAGCTGGGAATCTGGATGTGATGGCCTCCAAGGATGCTGCGCTGCAGGCAGAGTGGCTGCTCAGGCTGCACGTATGTTATCATGGGGCTATTTATGAAACACCTGAAAAGAGCATTGATCATAATAATCTAGTTGTGTCACATTTGACTGGTCGTTATGTCACTTACTTAACCTGTTCACTGATAACAATATTGATTCTAGTGGCTCCAGCCATCAGCCAAGTCCTCTCTGACTCTGTTTGTCATTGCCTTCACTATCATACAAGGTAAGCACTTTGGGAAGCTCAGTAAGGAGTTTTCATTATTTATTATTATTTATTTATTGAACCACAAGGTCCCTTTGAGATTCATATTTTAACCTGGCCAAGGAAGCAACATACAACAAAGTTTTTTAAGCAAGATACAATTAAAATTGGGATAGATTGAGCTAACTGTTGACGCTAGCTTAATATATGAGTATATATATTATGTTATTAAATATAAAGAAGAGGCTCTATTTAAGTTAAATCCATTTGTAATGTAATCCTGTTGAATGTTGAATATTTGTTAAATTAATAATGAAAAATCTGAATTCCCATGTATTGTATTATTATTAAAGTCATTTCATAAGCTAACATGAGACTTAAATATTGCTGCTAACTCAAGGTAAGACAACACATGAGTGTAAATCCATCATGTTGGTGAGCTGTGATCTGATCTGTTTTCAGTCGATGTTCATGAGTGATATTTTCTGATCTTCTCATCAGCTCCATGCTGCGGCGTCAAGCTGACCTGCTCTCGACCGGACCCCCCTGCCCTGCTGGAAGCACTCGCTCCCGTCTTCAAACTGAAATCTATACGTCCGGTCTTGAACATGGCAACCCCCACTAATATCAGCGTGTACTTCATCCTGTATGGAATACTAGGAGTGGTATGTTCAGCTTCAGATGAAACAAGGCGTATGCTTCCAAAATGCTATATACTGTATCTGGAGTGGCCCCAGTTTGGAACACAGCTTAGACAACGCAGCTATGAGTCATTTGTGTTGATGCCAGCATAATGTTGATTATGATATTGCCTTCATTTATCTTGGGCCGGCACTGAAAAATACCACTTATATTTTTATATGTTTATATTTCATGTGCCATTTTGCTGCACTGATGATGATGTTGTAGTTTATGAGGAGCAAAAGAAACAACAGTGAAATTAAACCGTTCCTTATTGCCTTCTTCCCAGGATGAAAAGGCTCAACTCTTGACGACTTATATTTGGCTACATTTTGTAAGTATCTGTGATGTTGTATATAAAAGGTGAGTGAACTTCAACCTGACGTCAGGAAGGAAAACAATTATACTTTATAAATTACAAGTATACCTGAGGAAACGTCTGCCTGATGCAGACATCTCATCTGGTACTGGTACTATATAATAATATAGATTTATATTTTTGTATAATAAATATATATAAATATATATTTTCGAAGACATCTAAACTTTCACTGTAGCCTAATTTTAGCCCAGATGCTATAAACCATTCAGATGTCTTTTAAATGTCAGTGGGTTCTGTTTGTTGTTTCAGAAGTGGCAGAATGAGTTCATCAGCTGGGACCCAATCCAATGTGGCACCGACAACATTTCTCTCCTCAGAGAAAACTTTTGGGTGCCAGATGTGGTGATCGATGAATTGTGAGTTTCATGTACAGTTGCACTGGAAGTGAAGACAGAGTAAACACAGGTAGCAATGTTGTTACGGAGGAAAGTTCATGCTACCATGTGTTAATAATAACTCAGATCTGATGCTGGCAAATGTGCAAATTGGTGAGTTATTCGGTACTGCGTCTGTGTTCAATGAGCAACAGATGGTACATCTCTCATCAGTGTAGAAACAGCAAAATTAGAGGTGCAATGCTTTCATTCTGCAAACATTTCATGGATAACTGTTCCTGTCTTCCAGCATGGATGAGAACACAGCGCCGATTGTCCCGTACGTGTACCTCTTCCACCATGGTTTGGTGAACGACGCTCTGCCCGTCAGAGTGGTCAGCTCCTGTAACCTGAACATCTACACCTTCCCCTTCGACATCCAGAACTGCACTCTGACCTTCAACTCCTACACCCACACGTGTGAGGCGCTTGTCAGATCGGACTTTGGCCATCCTTTCATTTCCTTTCCTTAAAGGGGCATTAAGTAACCTATGAGCTTTATTGAGCTCTATCGGCGTCCAGTAGGGTCTGCAACAACATTGGTAGAACTGATCTCCTGTGTAAGTCTTTGGAGAATCGGTTTCCAACACGGTAAAAACATGAACTGAAAGGAGAAGCATCGACACATCTGGAGTGGACTGTCTGTCATTACTCATATAGGCAACCCAGCTATTGATCAGGACGAGTCATTTGTGTTGATGCCAGTATAATATTGATTATGATATTGCCGTCATTTTTCTTGGGCCGGCACTGACAAATACCACTTTGCCTCTCCCCTCCTTCCTTGTCTCCCCTCCCCTCCTCCCTTGTCTTGTCTCCTCTCCTTTCCTCTCCTCTCCTCTCCTTTCCTCTCCCCTCCTTCCTTGTGTCCCCTCCTCTCATCCCTTGTCTCCTCTCCCCTCCTCCCTTGTCTCCTCTCCTCTCCTCCCTTGTCTTGTCTCCTCTCCTTTCCTCTCCTCTCCTCTCCTCTCCTCTCCTCTCCTCTCCTCTCCTCTCCTCTCCCCTCCTCCCTTGTCTCCTCTCCTCTCCCCTCCTCCCCTCTCTTGTTTCCTCTCCTCCCCTCCCTTGTGCCCTCTCCTCTCCTCTCCTCTAATCTCCTCTCCTCCCTTGTTTCCTCTCCTCTCCTCTCCCCTCCTCCCCTCCTCCCTTGTCTCCCCTCCCCTCCTCCCTTGTCTCCTCTCCCCTCCTCCCTTGTCTCCTCCCCTCTCCTCTCCCCTCCTCCCTTGTCTCCTCTCCTCTCCCCTCCTCCCCTCTCTTGTTTCCTCTCCTCCCCTCCCTTGTGCCCTCTCCTCTCCTCTCCTCTAATCTCTTCTCCTCCCTTGTTTCCTCTCCTCTCCTCTCTTCTCCTCTCCTCCCTTGTTTCCTCTCCTCTCCTCTCTTCTCCTCTCCTCCCTTGTCTCTTCTCCTCTCCTTTCCTCCCTTGTTTCCTCCCCTCCTTCCTCTCAGTGCCGGACGTAAGGCTGAACCTGTTGTGGACAGTGGAGGACATTATGAGAGACTCCAGGAAGGTGATGACCACCATGGGGGAGTGGCAGCTGCTGGATATCACCCACCATCATTTCATCATGGGACACAATGAGTTCGCCGTAGACGCGCTTGCATTCCACGTATGTTTCATGTCTGACTTGAATGAGACTGCAGTATTATGATGACGATGATGATGATCAGTAGTAGTAGTATTGATGGTTGTAACATAATCAATACTTTTTGTATAGCCAGTCCTGCCTCAGAGTAGAGAAGAGTACAGCAGAGTTGTATGTACTTTCTGTACATACTGTACCTTGGCCCATACTTGGAATATGAGCACCTTTTTTGCATATCATGTATATTGTCAACAGCCCAATTTACACACAGGGATCATTAAATTTCATCTTGAATTTTTATTTGAAGGTATAAAGGTATAAAGGGACTCAAAGTATAGCAATAACAGTAATAACATCTAAAGCGTAATGCTTTTTCAAGGTACTCACACTATTATTTTATTTGACTTTAGGCAACAAAGCTCCATTGAAAAGAATGCAATTTTCAAACGTTCCCGCAAAGGAGCCCAAGGAAGCTGTTTTCTTCCCCCTACAGATCAGAGTGAGGCGTAGACCGACCCTCTATGTGGTGAACCTCCTGATCCCCAGCTGCTTCCTGATCACAGTGGACCTCTTCAGCTTCCTGTTGCCTCCCCAGAGTGTGGACCGATCCTCCTTCAAGATGACCCTCATCCTGGGCTACACCGTCTTCCTGCTCCTCATGAACGACCTGCTGCCTGTCACTGGAAACACCATACCTCTCATGAGTCAGTATACACATCTGTTACATCTGTTGTCAGGGCCGCTGCGTCTTTGACTTTTACACTCCTTACTATTGGTTGCTTTTAATGTTGGAGGTCAAGGAATTGAAGCGTATTCTATTGTTGCACGTTTCACCTGTCACTACAAACACCATACATCTCTTGATTCTGTACACAAGGTGTTGTTTTGTAGTGTGTAGACAGGTTGCTATATGCTTCCAGATGTGATTTTGTGTCAAGTCAGTAGTTCCTGGCCTGGAAAGTGCAAAATGGATGAGAAGTTATTTGAAAGGCTACCAGAATAAACGATGCTTGTAGAACGGTTGGGGTCGACGGGAAACATGTAATTGACTGTTTAGTTTTTCATAAATGCTACCTAATTAGCACTTGCTAGGTAGCCATGTTAACATGTCAAAACAACATAATGTTATGAAAGGCAATACCAAAGCAGCAAAAAATGCACCAGACCGCAAAATAGATGCAATCAGAGCCTCTTGCACCACAATCAGTCAGGATAGAGGTGAAAGCTATGACCCCTTATTCATTCCACCTATTAAATCCATTTCATGCAGGGGAGATGTAGATGAAGAGGAGGAAACAGATTAAAGAAGGATTGAGCAAAAGCCATTGCAGGTCAATTTTATGAAGATGGTCCTTTCAGCAATAATACTTACTTAAAGGATATCAATTACTCTGACTGTTGAGATGACAGTGGACCAGCTACTAGGTGCAGCCTACTGCATCCCCAAAATTCCTCTAGGATATGATGGATTTTATACAGTGATTACCAATGCACTGTGTACTGCCTGAAAATGTTATTTTTCAAAAAAAAAAACATTTGTAGACTCACTCCAGATTCACTAAGATTGCGTTGCGAGGGCAATCTGGCTATTTTTTTGGGCCTCAGTTCCTTGAGCTAAGAACGCAAAGTTTACGTCTTCACAAAAAAACAAGCCCTCAAAAATAACACTGTGCAAGCAAGTAGCCCCCTTCATCACCAACTGCAAATCACACTAGTCCACCAAGGCTGGCAGCCTTGTGCCTTGAAATGCCCTTTATAGTTGGAGCGTCCTCTGATCTCGTCTGAGACTCCAGGATTGAAAACTCTCCCTTGCTTGCCTGACTTGCTGATGATGCCTCATCTTGCAACAATGACAGCAGTCATTCTGAATGGCTCTGCACACCACCTTTCAAAGGATCTTACATGCGCTACAATAATTTGGGGGAGTTGGTGTTATGAAGTGTTATGGCCCTGTCACACTATTGCGTATTTTAAGCATGCTTAAAAATGTTGTGAGTATGCCAGCGTATGCCAGCGAATATGCCACCGTATGCGACCGTGCTTGAAACGTATAAAACCTATGCCTAACGTACCCCTAGGCGTATGTCAGCGTATACCAGCGTATGAGTGATATTTTTCATACGCTGGCATACGCTAGTACGATACGCAATAGTGTGACAGGGCCATTTGTGAATGGCCTTGCCAGATTTACATTGCACACAGTTAGTGAATGGCATTCTGACTTGGTGGTTTTGGAGATACAGTGCATGCCCTTCCCTGTGCAAACCTTTTGTGAACCTGGGCCTCAATGTAAACATCTCTCATCTCCATCCCAGATGTGTTCTTCTCACTATGCCTGGCTCTGATGGTGGCCAGCCTACTGGAGACCATCCTCGTCACCAACCTCCTGTGTGGTAGTAACGTCTCTCCAGTCCCTCGCTGGGTCCAGGTCTTCGTTCTCCACATCCTGGGCCGTCTTGTCGGCCTGCCTCCAGAACCTAAAGAACAAAGAGGTGCAGGTATAGAACTTGTTAGGAGCTATACAGTATTTTAATAAATGTGTTTGAGAATAGCAGCATAAACAAAACCAAAAAAATCTAATAAAGTTTTAAATCAGGTCTTAAAACTAATTGGTTTCCTTTTATGTAATGATCTTTTAGTATTGTTTTTGACATCCCTTTCATGACTTGCTTTGAAGTTATGTTTCTAATCTGTGCTGTTGATTTTATGTTTTATTAAAGTTTGTAAAGTAACTTTGTAGGTTTGGAAAGATACACATTTTTTTTTTTTATTATAGAATTGTAATTTAGATAGCTTGTATAGTACAAAGAACTTACATTTTCAATTTCAATAACATATTGGGGGGGATAAATGATTTTGAAATTGTTTTTACAGAAAGTGAGTCTAGGAAAAGTCATCAAGGTTTGAAGGCTGAAATATTTCAATTCTGAAATTCAAAACAGGTTGAGGTTATAACTCTTCTCATAGCGATGCCACAATCTTTGAGATACAAGGTTTTCACCCAACAGCAACAATATGTTTTCTTATGTTTCCCTAAAACACAGAAGTGAAAACCAGCTCTGTAGTGGCGGAGGAGAGCAAGGCTGATGAGAGCCCTCCAGAGGCGGATAAGGCCGTGGAGGAGCTGAGGAGGCTGGGCAAGGACCTCCAGGCCATCCGCCTCCAGGTGGACCAGCAGCTGACTGGGGACCAGCGCTCTGAGGAGTGGATCCAGGTGGGTTTCATCATTGACCGCCTGCTGTTCGGCCTCTACATCCTCTTCATATCAGTCAGCTTCATGACCATCATCATTATCTGGGTGCAGTCGTACAGCCAATAGTCAAGTCAAGAACTTTATTTGTCACATACACATACATGTAGTGAAATAGACAATCTGTCTTTTTTAAGGGGCTCTTTTCTGTAGCCAATGACTTAAACGTTTGTTGAATTTTCTTTAATTATCATCATTTTCTGTTTCGCTTTTCTTTTTTGATAATTTTCTTGGCTGCAGGTCAAGTAATTATGCTATTCACTGTACAGTTATACTATTAATAATTATAGGAATGAATTGTCATCATTATTGGACATACAAAAATAAGCTTTTATAATTAGACCTAGTTTCTATTTCGCCATGGACCCCATGGTTTTTGTGTTATATTTTGCTATTGTAGAATGGAGGAAACCACTGTAAACAGAATAAAATTTATTGGAAAAACAGTTTCATAGTTGTTCAGTGTTGTGTGAGGAGTAAATTTATATTGACTCATATACAAGTGTTTTTCACAAAGTTTCAAAAATGGTCAACATTTGCTTTTAAATTATTTCTTTTTTTCAAGTCAAACCTTCAGTTGTAACTGGGCTGTGCAGGCATCTCTAACATTTTATGAAATAATTAAATGGCTAATTTGCTCCCAGTTGCTCCCCAAAACAAAATTGTGTATACATAGTGCTTATAAAAGTATTATTCTTAAGTGTAAAAAAATGGAACCTGTAAAAAGTGCATTATTGCATTATTGTGACATATGAAGCCAATAAACAAACAAACACATCTTGAAAAGTTCAATGGAAAGTATCCTTTAACAGGCTTGACTGAGTACATGTACTCATGTATTTACAGACATTCATATTGTTTAAAATAACAGAGCCTAACAGTCATGGCTAATGTTGTTGAACATGCAAATGAGCAAAAGTAAAATAAATGTCAAAATCTAATTTCTCTGGATTTTAACTGTTCGATAGCTGGAGGTGTCCTAGGGTGTGAAGTGTTATGGCGCTCTCTTAATGGAACATTTGAGCAGGAAGGTTAAAGCACTTATACTGTACATAAACCACACCTTTATCTGCGTATCACCTTACCTTTGATGCATCACCTTAAGGGTTGCAAGAAAAAGTAAACAACTGACATCTTTCCACTTGCACTGGCGATGCAAAATTTAGCAAATTAGCACTGAAGATGAACATAATGAACATAATCTTTTAATCTGTTTAATCGTAAATTTAGTCTTCTTTAGTTTAGTCTGTTTTTTTCTTTTAAATCTGATCATTAAATTATATATATATATATATATATAATATATTTTTTTTTTTTTTTGATGTTCTATGATTTTTTCCTGTTGATTGGAAGTAATTTGGGGGATTCAGGTCTGAGCCATTTTTTGAAAAATGATATCAACGCTGGCTGCTATATTCTCAGTGAACTTATTCCTACTTGTAGGGTTTCAAAACATTGACTTTGACAAATAAAAATAAATCAATGTTTAAAACCTTCAATTAATGACTGAATGTCTGAATTTCCCACTTAAAATGTGTGAAGACAACTTTGCAGGACAGCCCTTGTGGCCAGCGTACTATCGAACTAACAATTCCTTTTGACCCAATGTTAATGTTTTAGCGCTGCCCGCTGACAGTCAGGCCTTCTCAGGTTCTGTTCATCTTCATCTGTGTGCTCATGCATGGTGAGTACAGTTCCTAATATACATCAACAAAAACAATGATTTTCATTGATTTCCTCATATCACTTCCCGATGATCCTGTTCAAGGTCAACAGTTGATTACCTCAAAGTGATTGGTTGAATTCATTCAGGCAGGTTAGTGACACTGATGACATATTTAATTAATGGAGTATGTCATCATTCTAATCAATAATAACCGACCAGTATCTCAACATAAAGATGATGTCAAGTGGTTGATCTATTGGGGCATCCTTGCTCAGTACACTCAAGCCTATAGCATGTACTTGCAATGCTGTGGGTTTGTGTCACTTTGTGTGTAATCCAACCAAGCAGAAGAAAATATTAACAAAAACAGTTTCGTGTTTTGAAAGTAAACCATTACACAGTTGATCCAAACCGCTGATCTAGTGGCTCTATTACTGAAAAGTGGTACTAGTGGTCTTCCCTCCATAGCGCCATGCGGAGCCGTCATGATGGACTGCTCTCGCCCCAACCCGCCTGGCCTCCTGGAGGCTCTGGGCCCGGTCTTCAAACAGAGACCCATACGACCTGTCAAGAGTATGTCAACCCCCACCAATGTCAGCGTTAGCTTCATCCTGTACGGCATCCTGGGAGTGGTAAGGTGCATTTTATCTACCTCATATCTATAAAGTACTATGTGTAATTGTTTGTGAGTCTATTCATCTTACAAAATAATGGATAGCACAAAATTAAAATAAAACAAAATGTTTTAAAGGATCAAGTACCTGGTTGAAAAAACACAAAATGATAATACAGAGCGCATCAGGTCACCATTTATGACACCATAAATCATTGAAAGGCAGCTAGTAGTGTGCATTTTAACAATTTTCTGCTATATCTATCATTACCAAAGTTATGGGTGATATCAATAATTTTAACTGTTCATGTGTTGGAATATAGGGTCAAAAGCTAGTCATTAAAAGAAAACAGTGTATTTAAAGAAGAAAAATGTTGGTTTCTTTTTCAGGATGAAAAGGCCCAAGTGCTGTCAACGTATATCTGGCAAACTATGGTGAGTACTCAATTTGAAATCACTTATGCAGTGTGGTAATCAATGTCTGGTTATACATTGTATGCACATTTATTGTAATAGGCACCATAGTTAGCTGTAGCATTTAGCCTGTAACAGTGCTGCTGGCTCTTAATGGCAACATCGATTATATCTCTCTTTGGGTGACAGAAAGATATCTGAAGACAGAATCTGGTGGTGTAGATTCATGCTGAATGGCTTAAATTGATGGTCTGATGATGAAGAAATGTTTATGACTTTAGCTACCATGACATAATAAGCTATCTAGTTTTTAATCTTATTTATTTACTCTCATGTATGTAATTTAGTCATTGGCAATCCAGCTTTCTGTGACGATAGCTGAGATGAATGTTAACCAGATACTATGGTTAGCTAGTTAACAAGCTGATATCTAAACACAAAATCCACAAAAGAAATTATCCAAGTCTATTCAATTCTGTTGAGTCGGCCAAGTCGTACATTTAGAAACACAACCAGCTGTTAACGGTTTTTGTTGCCCAAGAGCTGATGACCTCACCTCCAATATGGCTGCCAGAGGGCGTGTTACGTCACCTGAGAGCCCTCTACACTGTATGACTGTATACTGTACTAGATATTGATACAAGCTGACATTAGCAAATACATGCCATGAGTCAGTTGTTTGCAGTATGTCCTTGTGGTTGTATCTGCCCTTGTACACTACAACAACCATCTTTGATACGCAGCAGGTCACATTTAGCCTGTGATTGTCGTGTTGCAGACATGGAAAAATGAGTTTGTCAACTGGGACCCGGACCAGTGTGGTTCTTCAAGGATTACCCTTCCAAGAAAAAAGCTCTGGGTTCCAGATGTGGTGATCAATGAATTGTAAGTTCCCTCTATA
Organism: Hoplostethus mediterraneus; assembly: GCA_034670385.1. Classification (NCBI taxonomy): domain Eukaryota; kingdom Metazoa; phylum Chordata; class Actinopteri; order Trachichthyiformes; family Trachichthyidae; genus Hoplostethus; species Hoplostethus mediterraneus. Next base: position 1,418,924 of record JAXDDW010000074.1, read on the forward strand.
CTGTGTGGAGCAGTGCTACCTAAGCTATGGGTCAGGACTCAAAATAGGTCAGTTCCGGCCTGTTTCTGGCTGGTGCCCACATGACAGGAGTTCTAATTTAATAAGCCTTGGTATTCTGGCTCGCAGGAAGTGATGCGTGTTATGATCCCAGCAGCCGCAACAGCAGTTTGTTTGGAATAAACAGAAGAAGAACTGGGTAGTTAGCATGAGCAGCGATAGCCACCTACAGACACTCAAACTCCATCAACAGAAAATCCAAGGAGAAAGACGTCACAGTACTGGACACACTGTTTGATTGACAGGTGATCTCTGGGAAGAGCAGTGAGGAACAGCACAGTGAGGAACACCAGAGCGAGGAACACCACAGTGATGAACCCCACAGTGAGGGACACCACAGTGAGGAACACCACAGTGAAGAACACCACAGTGAGGTTCAGAGATAAAGATTGAGAATCAAGGAACTCATGAAGCACCACTTTAAGAAATTCAGGGTATATTCAGGATATTGTATATACTGTATATCATGCAATTACCAGAAGTAGCAACATGACAAAAGTACCTGCATACTTCTACATACGATCACCTTTGGTTCCAGTGCAAGAATAAGTATAATTAGTTTGAATCCCAAGATTTAAGGAACTGAGGTGTAAAGGATGTACAGGATATAAAGTTACTATAAGTAGCATGCTGTGGGCAAACTAGCTTTTATTGGATTATAAATTGCCGGAGATTTTGCTATAAAACTGTACCTTCCTGTAAGACACAACTGAAAACCCATAATAATATATAAGTTGTATAATTTTCTTTTGCACTCATTATGCTGTAGTAGTATTGTTCATTTGTTAAGAGTTATGTATGTTTTCTGGAGTCTTCCATGAGTTACGGTCCTTCATGGGATCAGCAGAAGACTTTATTACCATGTAATATTATGGTTTTATGCTTTCTTTTGAATTATTTTCTCCTGTCTTGCAGTATGGAGAAGAACTCAGCTCCATATGTACCATACGTCTACCTCTATTCTGATGGCAAAGTGATGGATAGGCAGCCTGTCAGAGTGGTCAGCTCCTGTAAGCTCGACATCTACAACTTCCCCTTTGACATCCAAAACTGCACTTTTACCTTCAACTCCTACTTCCACCGCAGTAAGTAGGAAATCACAGCTCTTCGATCAATCTTTTATTTCCTTGGTGTCTCCCCATGGTAGGATTTATTTGTCAGTCCTCACAGAACTTAACACTAGACCAATACATTGGGCAGATATTGGCCTGTTATTTCATTTAGCAGACACTTTTATCCAAAGCGACTTACAGAGTTATGGTTTTCTACGTTTCTTGATCTGTGAATAACTACGATTGTTTGCCCATCCTTTTAGCCTAGTTGTTCTTTTTCACATTTAGGCTAGTCTGTGTCTTTCTCTCTCTCCTTCTTGTTAAGCGCACTGTTACATTAAAGTTATAATTATGTTTTTGCATGAAGATGGTCAAGTTTAAAGATCTTGAATATCGGCTACATCAGCTATCAGTATCAGCAGCTTCAATCCATCCTTACTTACTACAATTTCTCCTCCACAACACTACAAGGTTACTACACTACAAGTTAAACTAAGAACAGAGTGGTGGTTTTTATCGTGTAAAGCTTTTTATCTCTCAAAAGCCTTGAGTATATTTCCCTCTCAGGGTCTGCCGTGCAGTTGATCTTGACAGTGTCCACAGAGGATATTCTGAAAAACTCTAAAGAAGTGATGGCGACCATGGGGGAGTGGGAGCTCGTCGGCGTCAGCTCAGAAAAATTCCATATTCAAGTTGCGGGTACGGTCCCCGATGACCCTTATGATGAGCTCCGCTTCCATGTACGTACCCGTATGTACCTTTTAGTTAGCGGGTAACTCTGTGTTGTACCATTTTATTGGTTCTTCAGATGGTTGGAAAAGTGAGAGGCAGATAAAGGAGGGAGGAACACAAGAGAGAAGGGTGGGGTTGGGCTGTAGCTTATTTTTTGAAGGGTTTGTTTTAAATAATGGTTTAAAATCTAGCAGAGAATGTAATATGGGCTATTACTATTAGTACTAGTGAAAGAGCATGACCATCCATCATATACAGTAATATGAACATGAATGCTGTATACAAAGCCATTACAGCCATTAAACACTCCACACTGTTTGCTTTATACCAGACAAAAGGACTATAGCTGATGTTGACATTTGGACACTTTGAATTATGGGACGTAATGGCGCAAACTAACGATGTCATACCAGCAGTCCACTAGAATTAAAGTTGGAGTATTTTCACATGTTTGTGTTCATGTGCAGGCAAAATGTGTACATACTGTATATTTGCAGCACCTGAGAACTCAAAAATGGTTCCTGTCTTCCTGTCTCGTCATCCAGATTCTGGTGAGGCGCAGACCGACCCTCTATGTGGTGAACCTCCTGATCCCCAGCTGCTCCCTGATCACAGTGGACCTCTTCAGCTTCCTGTTGCCTCCCCAGAGTGTGGACCGATCCTCCTTCAAGATGATCCTCATCCTGGGCTACACCGTCTTCCTGCTCCTCATGAACGACCTGCTGCCCGCCACTGGAAGCACCATACCTCTCATGAGTCAGTACAGCTCTGACTCTGTTTCTCGTGGCCACTGTTGCATTTCTTCTTCTTGGTTGTAAGAATGTCAGCTAAATGCCTAAAATATGAATGAAAGTGAAATGTTGGTAATGCAAAAGAAATGTGAAATTCTGGAAATTCTGGAAATAATAAGATAAATAAAATTAAGATTTTTGCCCCAGCATTAGCTAAGTGTCAACCAAAGGTGACACCTTCTCTAAGGCAATCACAGCTGAAAGCAAAGCTCATTTTGGAAAAATGTCTTGTTAGCAATTTCAATTTCTACAAAACAACAAAAGTTTTGAGAATGAAATTTTCTATATTTTCGAACACAGTAATTTTGACACATAACAGAGTAAATAACTTTTTCAAATGGATCTGTGGCATTTTGGAATTAAACCCTTCAAATGTACTATGTAAGAATATAGTTGAAGAATATTGTGTTCACTGATTCCAATATGAAGATTCATTGCATTCATTGGTATTGCACTGGTTTCCATCTTAAGAGAAAGGACCAGAGGACAGAACATAAAACATAATGTGTTATAATCCAATCATTTTCAGATGTTATTTCTACAACTTCAGATGTCATAAATATTGGTGTCATTGACTTTTACCACCAAATTCCATGAAATGTGTATTTGAAAGACGTACACACCAGGTGGACTTGCCTACATGTAGAGAAAATGGGACATGGATTCTCTCAAGGGTGAAAGAGAAGGAAAAAGGTTCGTAACCACTGCTGCAGAAAGAGTTGATCATCTGTCTCATCTCCATCCCAGATGTGTTCCTCTGTCTCTGCCTGGCTCTGATGGTGGCCAGTCTACTGGAGACCATCCTTGTCACCAACCTGTGTGGCTCCAGTAAGTTCTCTCCGGTCCCTCGCTGGGTCCGAGTGTTGGTTCTTCACATCCTCGGCCGCCTGGTGTGGCTGCCTCCGAAGCCCAGAGATCCAGGAGACTCAATCACCCGTAGTCCAGCAGCACAAGGTAGGACATCAGATCTGGGATGTGGCTTTATTTCAACTGGTGACATTTCTCTAGCAACCAACCAATGTGTTTTTTTATTTATTTATCCAGGGAGGGTAAAACTTTAAATTCAACCACCCAAAGGTTACGGTTAAAGTTGGGCAACTATAACAATTTGAGAAACCTTCTTTGGAGTCGGGAAATGAAACATCTCTGCACTGATGATGACCTGATGGACTGAAACGTCTGTTGTTTTTGAGCATTTTTTTTGCACCATGTCTTATTAAAGACGGGAACCCTCCAGAGGCAGAAGGGGCCAGAGGTGGAGGATAAGGCCGTGGAGGAGCTGAGGAGGCTGGGCAAGGACCTCCAGGCCATCCGCCTCCAGGTGGACCAGCAGCTGACTGGGGACCAGCGCTCTGAGGAGTGGATCCAGGTGGGTTTCATCATTGACCGCCTGCTGTTCGGCCTCTACATCCTCTTCATATCAGTCAGCTTCATGACCATCATCATTATCTGGGTGCAGTCGTACAGCGTATTGTGATTTTCACTTTAGTATACCAAAACTATTTGTTCTGAAAAAATCCTCCCTGTCTCTCTCCTCAGCTCTTATTCTATTTTTTCTCCTAGCACTTTTGTCTAACGCGATCTTTCTGTGCTCACAGGAACTTTGTCAAAGCAGTGAGACTCTGCATTCCTGGTTACTTGTTATTTTGGTGATCTAGGAATTCAAGTTAATTCTGCTGTTGCACTGTCAGCTAAATGCCTAAAATGTAAAAGCTTCAATGATCTGACCCATTTGTTTGTATCCAGGCGGTCTATGATAACCACTCTTCATGTGAGGTTCACTTGTAAATATTCCACTTGCTTTTTCCAGACTTACTGTGTAGTAGCTGGGAATAAGGGAAGGGCTTAAACTGGCCTGATGTTGCTCTTCTGCCTTTTGAATGTGGTTTTGCTTGAATGTAATTCATTTCTGCTCCCCGTTGTAGAACAATATTTATATTGTGGGTAATAAAATACTTGCTTACCTGGCTTTTCTCCTCTTTGTGTTTGTCTTTTTACAACTGATCACAATCAAATATATCATACAATGACACTGTAGGCTGTAGATGCCCTGTGCATGGTGGGATTTCTCCTCAGGTGCTGGTTCACGCAGGAATAAGAGTTCACATTAAAGGTTGGATGGTGTTAGATTTCATGAATTAAATGTATCTATACAGCAAAAACACAATATACTGGACAACAACATACAAGAGCTTTGCCACCAGGATCACATTTAAGCTCATTTTACATTAACAATATGTATTCAGTATGATTGGGTGTGTTTACACACAGTACTAGCTCCCTGGCACGCAGCTAAAACTAACACCTAACATGAGATCCTATTTAACATAACAATCTAATGAACATTTCAGTACAGAAGGTAACACATCCTTGTTTCATAAGCTTTCATGTAATAACACAAAAACAATGTTTTGATCGACTTAGACTGGCAACTCAGAGGACAATGCAGTCTGTGCTGCAAAATGTGACAGGAAGCATCTGGTATTTCACCTCTATATGCAGTGAGAAGCAACGCAAAGGATGTTGTAGGGAGCCAATATATTATAAAGCCATGTAATCAAAGCAATAGGGAAGCACACAAAGGTTTTACTAAGGGCTGTATCTTCCTGCAGTGTTGCAAGACATTTCAGACTATTGCTGCATTGTTGTTTGAATTTTGAAACACCAAGTCATCTTTCTCACTACAATTCCACTAGTTCTGTCACTAATATTGGCCTCCCTCCTCAGTTGTATCACGGAAAGACGTCTTCCTGTGGTTTACAGGAAGGAGTGTCAAGGCATGTAGGTGTCTCATGAAAAAAATGTTGTACATATTTTAGTTGTCTCTGCTATGATCCCTCTGAGTAGGCAGATGGGAAGAACAATCCAAGTCCCAGTTAAAGGTCTATTGACACAAAAGATCCAGAAACCTGTTGTACAATCCAAACACCCGCAACAAATGGAGCTGGAATAAATATCCCAAAGGCCTAAGCGGATGAGTTTAAAAAGATACGGACTCAGACTCAGACGAGACTCAGTATTAGACTGGATATCCACCTCATCAGCCGTTGCTGAGGAATTTTTGCCGGACGTTTATCAGACAAGCTGACGGACAGATGGACTGTTCACTTTGACTTTGACAAGATGACAAATAAACCAGTTGAGCTCCTCTTCATCTGTTTGATGCTGCTTCCTGGTAAGGCCGAGGGAAGGTGAAAATGAAAAGGAAGATATTCTGGAAAAAGCTTCACAATAGCAAGTTGGTAGTTTAAGAGGCTTTCTATAGGATTATTGACTTTACATTTATTGGCAAATGGATTCGAAATACAATGAAACAAATACACACCGGCTTATTCTACTAAGAAAAGTATAAGTATAATAAAATGATAGAATGATTCATTGTGAATTTATTTGGGGTATTGTTATGAATTCACTTTTCGACTCTTTCTTCATACACTCAGGTTTTGCAGCAGCGTTGAACTGTACCAGCCCAAGTGCCGAATCCCTGATTGATGCACTTGAGAAGAATTTATTCAACAAAAAATGTGTGCGTCCTGTGAAAACCTTTACAACCCCAACCAATGTATCTATCAGTTTCACCCTGGTGGGAATTTTAGGAGTGGTAAGTGCACAGCTGTTTAAAAAAAATAAGTTTATCTAATTTCCAATACTTGATCATTGACTTGAAGTACTAATCAATCTTCACAGCTGTCTGTGCTAAACATCAAAATGTGTCTCATCTTTAGGATGAAAAAAACCAAGCCCTCTCGACTTTCATATGGCAAGACCTTGTAAGTCTTCAGAGTGTTGAGAAAATATCATTTAATTCAGCAATGTATTTCTAATTAAGAGGTTTTCTTTAATAAATCTGAAGAGCTTCATTCCAAAATAAGACAGCTAGCATTTGAAAAACACCAATGATTGCTCACAGGGTTATTATTGAAGTTACTGGCTTGCAACGTAGTGAGACTTAAGATGAAATAATTACAGACTAAATCAAACATAGAAATGTCTGTATGTTTGATTTGATGTATCTTCCCAAAATTGATATATTTTTGGAATGAACCCCTTCATGTTTTTCTCTTTGAAAGTTTATAGTGACACAAAGAGGAATACACACTATAGAATAACTATACTCTCTATATATTATATATCTATATACTCTAAACTATATTTTATTAAAGGTTTTAAGGGGTGCTGCATACTGACTGCTATCACACTGCTGTTTTTCTGTGTAGCAGTGGGACATAGAGGGGCTGAGTTGGGACGAGAAGGAATGTGGAACTTGAAGAGTCTCTATCCCTCGAGACCAGCTGTGGGTCCCAGACATCCACATCTCAGAGATGTAAGTTGATTTATATCAACCTCTGTTGGAGCCATAATGAACTATGGGCTATGGTGATGGTTAAATGTATGAAAGTAAAAAGATTTATATAAAGCGCTATACAAACATGCTATGTTAAATATGGTATGGTTGAATGTTTTCTGTGTTCTCATGCCTTGCTCCCCCTAGGAATCAGCTCTGCTACTGCATGAATGTTGTTTATTTAATTAAGGGATTAACTACTCCTGGGAGAAAAGACACCAGGTGAAACGGGGGGGGCAGTTTTTTTACCGCAAATTATTGAAAGTATATCACTGAATTATTGATTATTTTTTTCTTATTTTTGAAAGTCAATTAAGAATAATCTTTTGTTAATAAAATACCTTTGTTGACTTTGGATCTGCGGTTGCGTGTCGTCAACCCCGCTCAAACAGTGGCTTACTGAAATTAGGACAGTGGAAGCCACTATAATCTCTATAGGTGACCAGTATTACAACATCGATAGAGCTATATAAAATAAATATAATAAAAGAGCCATGAGCCCCCTGAAGAAGCAGAAACGGAGGGGGGCTCTAAAATGACATAATATCCCTGCCTGCAACACCCCTCGAGTGGGCTAAACCATTTTTCTTTACATGTTCTTGCTACTGGCTATTTCCTTGCGGAACTGTGTGGCTGTTTTGAAATATGTGTGCGGTGTCATATATGTTAAACTGGATATTTTATTTTGCTATTTATTTTTTATCATGCAAAATGTAATGCAATAATAATACTTCTTTGTAATTTTTTTTTTTTTTGCATTCTATTTCTTTAAAGTTATGTGATATACAAATTTAAATTTATATAATTCAAGTTTCAAGTACTCAATACATTCATGTGCAGTCATGCTGCAATTTTGCACATAAATATACTCCTAAACTACTTCTGTTGTACCTTTCACACATTACACTTTATAAACTCTTATTGTTTGGTTATTGACAAATGTGTTAAAGCGAGCACGAATAACAATTTGGGAATTATTTTCTGGACCTTTTGCTTCTACTCTGTGATAGAGCAATCCATTGTTTTTCATTCACATTAATGATTGCACCTTTAAGTAAGTGACTTCCAAGAACTGGGGTATTTTTTTCTGTGCCTCATTTTAAATATCTCGTGAGAGTGATTTGATTCATTACTTCATTATCAGTTGCAGTAACCAATGAGGAGGGTAGTGAGCGTCTGAGTGCGACATGGATCTTGTTTTTCTTTTCCTCTCTTTTAAAGAATTTGTTCATTTGTATATATGTGCAAATAAAAACTTCCATTCTATTGTATTTCAATATATATTCTATTCTATTCTATTCTATTCCAGTATGGGCCATGAGGACGGTATCAAAACCCCTTACGTTTACTTAGACAACACGGGTCGTGTAATTGACTACAGGCCGGTCAACGTGGTCAGTTCCTGCAAATTAGTGGTCTACTCTTTCCCCTTTGACATCCAAAACTGCTCTATGACCTTTGGATCCTACCTGCACTTTGGTGAGCCTGTGAAATTAGCCTGATCTCAATTAGATATTATAATAGCTTAAGCCTTGTACTTAAACCCAGTCCTGTGAGTTTGAGTTAGAGCTACTGACAATGTTCTTGAGAGTACTGGCCATGGTGTAGATGCTATGTGTAGCATTTTAGCATCGATAAATCATTACCACATTAGTTTTGAGACATTAGTATAATTACCCTGAACAAACTAAGGAAATTGTACACTTCTATCAGCCTCTACACTGCATTTTAGTTGTATGCTAGCGGCGTCTGATTTGGCAGTAAAATGTGCTAGGGTGCTTTATAGCACAAAGGCAGATAGCTTTCTGGCACGAAACAGGACCTGTTTTATTTGTAAGTAATACACACCTTTATATTTTAACTGCGTAGTTTCAATGTTACCTCATCGAAACTTATATTCTATGTTATCAAGGGCTGATGTCTTTCTTTTTGCTCTTCAAAACGCTATACATAGCAGCTTTAACTTGCTTGTACATGGACATCATAGCTCCATTCTACATAGATATAGACATCTTTCCAAGCTGTCTCAATTCAAAGCCTTTTTATAGCAACAGAGCACACAGCACTCACATGACTTTAGATTTTGAATCCAATAACCGTGTTGTTACATGTAATTGCAGGTGCAGACGTAAGGACGGTTGAGCGCTACAGCGCTGAAGACATTCTGCTGGAGTCCAGAAAAGTGATGCAGACCAATGGGGAGTGGGAGCTCATCGACATCAAATCATCTCCGTCTCTCCTGGTGTTAGATGTAGGAAGCTACTATGAGGTGGTATACTTTGTAAGCACAGTTAAAGGGTTTCACTCCGAACTACTACTGTACATATACCCGCAACCCCCTCCCCTTGTGTCACTCTGGGTGTTTCTTCATTTGCTTTACTGAAGAGGATAAATATGTTGGCAATTATTTTTCCATCAGCCTTTCACTCCATCCATCATCTGCCATTGCGACAATCTCTGAAAGCTCTGAAACAAAAAACAAAAAAAAATCTCCATTTGCATCTGAGTCCGGAGGCAACTAGACATACATCACACACACCTCAGTCTGACTAAAACTTCCCTGTACCTGTTCCTCTTCCCAAGATCATTCTGCGGCGTAGACCGACCCTTTATGTGGTGAACCTCCTGATCCCCAGCTGCTTCCTGATCACAGTGGACCTCTTCAGCTTCCTGTTGCCTCCCCAGAGTGTGGACCGATCCTCCTTCAAGATGACCCTCATCCTGGGCTACACCGTCTTCCTGCTCCTCATGAACAACCTGCTGCCTGCCACTGGGGCGACGGCACCTCTTATCAGTGAGTCGGACATAATTTAACCTTTATTTATCCAGGAAAGATTCATGTAGCAACCCATACATTCAAATTCAGAGTTACACACTGCTATGATCCTCTGCTGGCCACTGAGGAGCTCCACTGGTGTAGCTGAAGGTTAAGTGCTTTGATTGATGAAGGAAGGGATTGTTATTTATTCATTTTCACCATCCATATCATCTGCTACTAACTGAAAAATACAATCTAGCCATACATAAGTTACCTTACCTAGGTTAGGTAGTTAGTCTAGCTAATCTTTCCAAGCTCAAACTAGCCATACTAGCCTATAGCTATCTAGGTAAGATAGTTAGCTGGCCTGCTGACCTTTCAAGATTACGGATGCCATTGTCATGAAAAAACAATATCTATTGCTGTTCATTATTTTGTATTTGCATTTTGAGTTCTTTCTTTGATATTCAAGTTTTCCAGTTGGCTAACTTGCGTTCTAAAGAACTGTGGTTCTTTGGCTCCGCCCACTGAGGTTTAACTCTACCAATGAGATTATTTCTACCTCCAGAGCAGCTCTGACTCTGGCAGATTGGAGTTTTAGGTTCTACAAACATTCCTCAGTGTGTCCCACCAATGATAAATAAAGGTTGAATGAAAGGTGCTTTCTTTTTATGTTTCAACCCTCTGCCTTCCTTTTTTCATTGTAGACATTTTCTTCTCGGTCAGTTTCGCTCTGATGGTGGCCAGCCTGCTCGAGACGGTGTTTATCACCAACATCCAGTCCACTTCCAGACACAACAACGTCGTGCCTCAATGGGTCAGCGTCTTGGTGCTCCAGTATCTGGCTCGCGTCGTTTGCCTGCCTCCCAAAAAAAAGGACAACCGAGTCACTGTTGCCCTCAGATCATTTGTTAAAGGTAATTGTGGGACATAATAATAATAATAATAATAATAATAGTAATAATAATAATAATAATAATGTGGCTACTAATGCTGCTAATAATTCTACTACTATTGTACTGCTGCTGTTGCTACTACTACTACTACTACTACTAAAACAATAATAATAATAATAATAATAATAATAATAATACATTTGTGTACAACTTAACTAAGTTACAACTGCATTAATTATACTACCAAATGGCAACTTTGGCCACAGAGTTGATTCAATTTAACCCACTTTGTTGGTGTACCGTAACACAAGACTAAATATTAGGTTGTTTCATTTCCTGAAGAATTAATTCAAAAGTATTATCCTTTGTGCGTACTAAGGTCATACGTTAGGTACTATCCTTTAAAATAAAACATATTTTAATTTTGTGCTATCAGTGATTTAATTGATTTTTGTCGTCAGTTTAGAATGAAACTAAATTACAGTGCACATTAATCGTCATGATGAAGGTGCCTTTTATCTATACTCTATATTGCCAATACTCAGTAACCGGCTATTCGAGAAAAGTTGTCATACCATCTATCAAGTTATAACATCACTCCACTCTTCCTGTTCAATATAGAGCCTAAGGTCCACATCTCAGTAACAGAGTTTCAGAGCATCTCTAGCAATTGGCCTCCAGTAAATGCCCCTCTGCCCCCTGTGGATCCTGTCCTGGAGGAGTTGAGGAAGCTGAGTCGGGACCTCATGGCTATTCGCCTCCAGATGGACAAACACTTTGTGGGGACCCAGCACTCTCAGGAATGGCATATGATTGCGGAAGTCATCGACCGCCTGCTGTTCGGCTTCTACATCATATTCATTTCCATCAGCTTCATCACCATCATCTGTATCTGGGCCTGGAATGAGTCGCACACGGTGTGACATGGCTGGACTACAACATGTAAATAGAGTATGAAATGGGTCTGACGACTTTCAGTTTACAGCGGCATACTTTCACTGCTGTGTGGACTATTATTATTGCACTAACCAGTGCCTGAGAAGAGTATTGCTGTGCACAGGGCCTCCACAACCTATGGTATCTGTATCTAACCTGGTTGAGACCAAGGATCTCCTCTACAAAGACAGCAGCATCACATACAGTAACTGGCACATGGCAAGAATGGAACAGTCTGATGAACTACAGTACATCCTAGATGGCTCATTCATATTGTGTAGCTCAATGGACAGAGGACAACTTTGTTAGGGGTCCCATTGCTACCCATACTAAAAATGTTTGCATGTAAATGTAAAAATGTGTCCTACTTATATCATGTTTTTTGAAATGACAGCATGGCATGTAAACTTAAAAGTAGAAGTTGACAAACTGAGCTAAAATCTGGTGCGTGGTACTGCCACATAAAGCCAAAATGCAGTAACTGTCCGAGTTGATAAAGCTGCATTTTTTTAATGTAAAATTACAAGTGCATTATTAATCTAGTTCATGACGTGGGGCAGAGAAAGAAAACTGGCCCCTCCCGCTTCACTGAGCAGCTGTAGATTCGCTCCCCACAGTGTCACAGAGTCAGTAGGTACACCGGCAGGAAGGTTTTCTCCAAGCACAGGAAGTGACAAATCAAAACTTACACAGCTCAGAAACAGCAGTGCGCAAGCTAGCGCCTCGGCTTTCGCTAAAGCTAAGGGTAGTGAAGTCCTCAAAAATACAAACAGTTACCTCTTGCTGCCACTTGGGGCGCCAACAACTAAATTACAGAAAGTTACATAGGGCAGGTTTGAACTGATGAAAATAACAATAATAATAAAGTCTAATAATAAAATCTCCTGTCTTGACAAACATATTCCTCATACCGAAGTGGACTCTCATTCAGTAGCATTTATGTTTGCAATTTATGTTGTGATGAAATGTAAACCCTAGTCTTAAAACACTGCTGTTTGAACATAATTGCTTTTAATCTTAGACCTAACTGTTGGTTGTTGAATTACATTTTTTTTTAACATGGCAAAAACAAATATAAGCATTTAACGAGACTGGACAGGCCCATGGAGACGAGAACAGATTATAACTCCCATGTGTAGACGTGTTCAAAAATACAATGGGTGAGTGGTTACTGGAGGTGTTGAATAACAACTCCTGTGTTGGGGAGAGGGTGTGTATCTATCTGTCTGGAAGCATGTGCTGTGTATGTCAGTGTGTGTGTGCATCTGTGTGTGTGTGTGTGTGTGTGTGTGTGTGTGTGTGTGTGTGTGTGTGTGTGTGTGTGTGTGTGTGTGTGTGTGTGTGTGTGTGTGTGTGTTCTTTTATCTCTGTACTCTATACTGAGTTCCAAATGTCCTCAAGGATAGAAAGATGAGGAAAATGAGGACATTTTTCTGGTTCTCACTTCCTTAAGGAGCTAGTTTAGGGATAGGACAGCTAGGATTAGAATTAGGATTAAGTTTAGGTTAGAGAATGAATGTAGTCAATGAAGATCCTCACAACTATAGTGAGGCAACGTGTGTGTGTGTGTGTGTCCACGTTTGAGATAAAGCGAATAGTCAATTTTACAATATTGTGGTCTGATAGTTATATTGAAAATCACATTACATCTTGCATTTAAATATGACACAAATATAAAATATAGCAATTTCACCTTCAACTTCATGGTTCTCATAAGACAGTCATATATACGTATTTCTGTTCATCTGTGTGCATGTGTGCGTGTGTGTGTGAGCTTCTGAATGTGTGTGTGCACTCAGACATATGTGTGAGCTTGATTGTGTGTGTGTGTGTGTGTGTGTGTGTGTGTGTGTGTGTGTGTGTGTGTGTGTGTGTGTGTGTGTGTGGACATTGCTAGTAGCTGTCTTTGCTGGCTGTGATCAGAAGCGTCCATCCGACCAGCCGTCATGAATCCTTCACAGCAGAACATCAGCCTCATCGCAGGTTTAATCTTAATGACAGGTAATGACGACTGCTGTGTGTTCAGTCTGCAGTGGTTATGTTCCTACGTGTTGCATGCCTGGTTCATTTAATTACTGCTTTCTTTGTAATATATAGACTGTATAGATGATTTTATGTTTTTGCCACTGTTAGTTAGTTTGTCTTAAAGGTTTGTCCTAAGAATGGATTTTCATGAAGTCTGGTGGGCGGTAGGGCTTGGGTCAAGGAACAATTCAGGGGCTTGGAGCCAGAAGAGCATATCTGGCATTCTGGGCAAAAGTGAGATCTATATATCAAATAAAAGCTCTTGAGGAGATCTACTGTATTTAGTAGTGTAAGTATCTCTTTTATTTGTGTATTTATGTGATGGCATTACCATTACCAAAATATATTTAGAACAGTTGATCAAAGTTGGGTTCACTTTTTGTTTTGGTTTTCCTGTAAAGTTTGCCAAACCCTTCGATTTTGGTGGTGATCCGGATCTGGGGTTTCCACCATGAGATGATTATTGTTTTTTAGCCAGAGATAGAGACTTGATTCCAAATCCTAAGGTCATGTTTCAGAAAGAAAAAAAGTTTAAAAAAATAATAATAAATAAGTGAGAGGAATGTTTTTGGGTGTACCGTAGTTAAGTAACTTATACAAGAGGTTTCTGATATTAAGGCTTTATATCCTCTCGTCCTGCTTATTTCCTGTCAGGAAATAATTGCCGTTTAGCTTCAAATAATTGCTAATTTCAACATGGCATTGAAGAATGAATGAAGGTGTGATGAATGAAGGATAATGAAGATGTAATCATTGAGTGAGGAGTTCCATTATTATGTTTCTCTTCTTGGCAAAAACACGTCTAGTTGACACGAGTGTGAACGTAGCCTAATCAGTTGCTTGAGGACATTTGGATATGAGAAGAAAAACTCCCAGTCAACTGATCTTTGATGTGATCTGAGTAGCATGACAGGCTATGTTTGATTAACAGATGAACAGAGTCCCAATGGCCTAGCATACCATCCAAGTGTCTGCTCCAAGCTATAGCATCTTAATAGCGTGACAAGTAATGAAATAGGGTAATAGGGTTGGCAGTTGACATGATGTAACATTTCTTTCAAGTTCCCAAGTTGTTAGACTTCCTCTTCCATGCAGCCAGATATTTTGTGGTAATAGTACCAAATGCTTACCAGTGTTGGGGAAAGTTACCTTTAAAAGTAATTAGTTACTTTACTCCATTATTTACCTTAAAAAGTAACTAGTTACCAAGTTTAATTAAAACTTTGCTATGTCTAACTCAGAGTACATTTGTGTTACTTACTTTAAAGAGTACTGATCTGATTTTAAAGCCGATTGTGTTTCTTCAATTAGCAGCATGTCTGCATGAGATACCACAAGATTTTCACTTTTTTCAAATTATTTTTGAAACACTATGAAATAAAATGAACGTTTTGGGAAAACTAACCTGTCAAGTTACTAGTTACCACAAAAAGTAATCTGAGTACTCTAACACGTTACAAAGTATTACCGCCAACACTGATCCATACTTTACAATTAAGAAATGTTTTACTATCTATTGTAACACCACTGTTTTTACGTTTTGCCGTTTAGTTTCATAATTATTAAAAGCTCCTAATTTCTTGCTATATATGATTATACATTTGATAGCTTATAAGAGCTACCTGGTTGTTAATGCTTGTCATTAATGAAGCTCTTAAAAAAATGTCTTTCCAGTCTGTCCCTGTCACAGCGGGCTGTCCTGTCAAGAAGGCCACAGCGGCCCAACATATGAGTCCATGCAGGCTGTGTTTGACCTGAAGCCCTTCAGGCCAGCGGTGAACCTCAGTAATCCCACCGTGACCAACATCTCCTTCACCCTCTACGCTGTGCTGGGGGTGGTGAGTTTGACAATTTAGGCTTGTATTCAGAGTTGAGATGGGCTACAGCTTCTGTACAAGATATCATTATTCTAAACATTAGCTGGTATAAATGCTAATGCCAATTATCGGATAAGATTCAATTGAATGATTCCTGTGGGGATGAAATTTGAATGATTCCCATCACAGAAGCAAAAAAATAGTCATATACATATACAAGAAAATGTTAAAGATTAGATAGATTAAAGTCTTCATCATTAAATATTAAATAAACAGTAAGGGATAGATATTAATATGCTAATATACAGTACTGTGCAAAAGTCTTAGGCACGTATAAAACAAATCCGTACAGCGAAGATGCTGTGATGCCGTCCCATCAGATCTGGATTTTCCACCAAAATGAACTTTCATATATTGTGTATACTCTGCTTGCCCAAACTCGGCATCTATTGCAGCCCAACTGTCCTGGTAGGGGGATCCCTCTCTGAGTAGCCCCTCCCAAGGTTTCTCCCAATTTTCCAATAAGGTTTTTGTGGGAGTTTTTCCTTGTCCTCTGTGAGGGTCTAAGGCTGGGGGATGTCGTGTACTAATCATTTATTATTTTCACATGTTGGGCACTGTGAAGCCCTTAGAGACTGTAACGGTGATTAAGGGCTACACAAATAAATGTGATTTGATTTGATTTCAGAAATAATGATATTAAAAGTTCCTAAATATCAAAATTTGACTATAAAGCGCAGTAATGTAAAGAAAAAACAAAGAAAAAACAAAGAATAAATAAAAATCTAGGGCCAAATTCATATTAACAAATCTAGGGTGCCTAGGACTTTTGCACAGTACTGTATATACAGTATGTACAATATTGACAGTATGAACAGTGAAATGTAGATATAGATATGTACAGTATAAATAATATGGCAGTATTAACAGTATGAACAGAGTGAGATGAATATGCTAAATATATACAGTAAAAAAAATTATAGTAAAAAACAGGGTAAAACAGTAAAACGGAGGTGACAGCTGAGGGGAAGAAGCCGTTCTGGAGCCTGCTAGTCCTGGAACGGAAGGACCTGTAGCGCCTCCCAGAGAGGAGGTGGGCAAACAGTCTGTGGCTGGGGTGAGAGGAGTCCTTGACGATGCTGCGCACCCTTCGCAGACACCGCTTGTGCTGGACCGACTCGATGGAGGGGAGTAAGGTACCGGTGATGCGTTGGGCGGCTTCACCGAAACCTGCGTTGCACTGCTTTCCGCTCTGAAACAGAGAAGTTGCCATACCAGGCTGTGATGCAGTTGGTAAGGAGTTGGTAAAGTTCACCAGAATCTGAGGAGACAGGTGGACTTTCTTCAGTCTCATCAGGAAGAAGAGACGCTGGTGAGCCTTCTTGACCAGGGTCGAGGTGTTGAGGATCCAAGAGAGGTCCTCGGAGATGTGGACGCCCAGAAACTTAAAGCTGGCAACACACTCAACCTCCATCCCATTGATGCGGATGGGGGTGTGTGTGCCGGCTTTGGACTTCCTGAAGTCCACAATGAGCTCCTTGGTCTTCTTGGTGTTGAGAGCCAGGTTGTTGTCAGCACACCACGCCGCCAGGTGCTGGACCTCCTCCCTGTAGGCCGACTCATCGTTGTTGTTGATGAGGCCAACCACCATTGTGTCATCTGCAAACTTGATGATGGTGTTGGAACCATGTACAGGTGTGCAGTCGTAGGTGAAGAGGGAGTAGAGGAGAGGACTCAGCACACAGCCCTGTGGGACGCCGGTGTTCAGGGTGAGGGTTGAGGAGGTGTGGTTGTCTAGCAAGTGTGGCAACCAACAACCAAGACTTGGTTGTAGACAACCAAGGTGTGGTTGTCTAGACAATGTTGGATAGCTAAAAGGTAAATGTGTTTAGTTAACGCTATGGTTAGCATGATCTAAACACGTCAATCAGATATAGACAGATTTACAGGTCAACAGATGTTTGCACTGATGGCTATTGACATTATTCTTCACGTGTTGTCTGTCCATTGTTTATTCCAGAATGAGAAGACCCAGATACTCACAAGCTTCCTGTGGCTGAGACTGGTAAGGCATACACTCTCTACCATCCATCTAATACATTATAATGTAATGTAATGTAATGTAATGTAATATAATAATATATGTGAAGTGTAGAGCATGGCGTGTTATTCCACTGCAGTTTTGGCATCATGAGTTCCTGGTTTGGGACCCTGACGAGTGCGACGGCGTCACCAGGATTTCTCTCCCGGTGAAGGAGCTCTGGTCTCCAGACATCATCATCTATGAGTTGTGAGTTCCCCAGTTGGAACAAGTTGATCTTCCGTTTTGCTGGATAAGGATCACAATATTGAATTGTAAAAACATCCTGGGAATATGTCATGTCAGTTCTCTGGTGCATACTTCT
This sequence comes from Hoplostethus mediterraneus, assembly GCA_034670385.1. NCBI lineage: Eukaryota > Metazoa > Chordata > Actinopteri > Trachichthyiformes > Trachichthyidae > Hoplostethus > Hoplostethus mediterraneus. The sequence continues at coordinate 1,436,738 of JAXDDW010000074.1, forward strand.
GATATTTACAGCTATTTATGGATGGTTTATTATGTAATAATGTGTTTACTGCTTAGCCTAAAACTGGGCAATGCACAGCCAAAAAGATCCTGGGCGATATGAGAACTAAATTATACAATATTTATTTATATATTGTCATCTACAATAGTCATTTTACTTCTCTTATCAGTGATGGAGTGGTAAATATGGTAGGAAGTAGATTTATTTTATTAAGAGTGACGTACAACAAGTGCAAAATTTGTTTAAGTTAGTTAAAGTAGTTTAAGTAGTATAAGTTTAATTTCCTACATCACCAACATTACAAGCAACCAGCAAATAGTAAAATTTGCAACGGTTCTACTGCTGTTAGTTTTCATTCTTTCCATTCTTTCAACTCAGCGTGGATGACGATGTTTCCCAGGCGTGTCCCTACGTCTATGTCAACCACACGGGTCACATCCGCTGGGACAGGATGCTGCGGCTGGTCTCGGCCTGCAACCTGGAGATCTTCAGTTTTCCTTTTGACGTGCAGAACTGCTCATTCACCTTCGGCTCCTACATGCACACCAGTAACCAACACTCATGAACACATACACAATCATACAATTATGAAGTCACCCGCTGGTAAGCAACATGTGAACAAGTTTGGAATGGAAACTTAGGAGTTAGGAGACTAAAGGTTGTTGATTAAGGACCTTTAAAGGAATACACCAAATTTGGCTGATACTCGCCTGTTGGTCAATTTACAGCAAAATCACCCATGTGTCCACGGTAGATTATTTGCTTATTATTAGCAAATAATATATAATATATAATAATAAATCAGCTTTAGAGCTGCAACAAGTTCTTCTTACTTTTCAGATAATGCTAGTCACCTACTATCACTCAACAAGAGTTGGCATACTATTTGTATAGCACTTATATAAATTGCTTCACATAAAAACAGGAGAAATAGTGGGAGAAATATACAACAAGTTCATTAAAAATAAATAAAACAGGAGAACAAAGAAATAAAAAGTATAAATGGCAAATCATTACATAAAAACCAGTAGGTTTAGGTAGCATAGACTGAGGTATCAAGCTGTTTTAGTTAGATTTGTTTGTCTGTCTGTCTGTCTGTCTCTTTCTCTCTCTCATCGTCTCTCTGTTTTACAGTAAGGGATGTGAGGGTCAGTCCTGCCCTGACCTTTGAGGAGATGTCAGGAAACTCCAAGCGCTACCTGGAGGCCAGCGGGGAGTGGGAGCTGGTGGTCATACTGGGAGAGGTCTCCATCCTCCAGTTTGGCATCGACGAGTGGGACATCATTACCTTCTGGGTGAGGGATCATACAGGCCGGGTCTCATGTCTGAAAATAAAACTTGTGTGTAAGCTGTCGACCAGGGATGTAGTGATAAATAAAAAGGTTGGGTAAAGCTCCAGTCGGTGATCATCCACCACAAACAGCTACAAAAAATCAAAGAGAATTCAAAAGTCTTAATTTATGTTTTTTTTCCCTTGAAAGACCATATCTTCATATAACTTCCATTCTAAACAAATTCCCCCTCTGGCAAAAATAAAGATTACCACTACCTGTACCTGTAGTTTGATACTTTCTACTATGGTGTACACTATGAATTTCTCTCATTAAGATTTATGTCAGCCTATAAAAGTGGGTAAATAAAAAAATAAAAACATAAAAAAGCTCCCATTGTTATTGAGACTCACCCCTGTCCCACATACTCAGTGTGTATTATATTATGTATTACCTGGCATTGTACATTTCAAAATATGACATGAACATCACCCACATCTAAAACACGTGTACCTCCCTGCCTCGTCCACTAGGTGGTCATCAGGCGCCGTCCAGTGCTCTACGTGGTCAACCTGCTCATTCCCAGCTCCTTCCTCATGCTCATCGACATCCTGTCTTTCTACCTGCCCCCCCACAGCGTGGACCGCGCCTCCTTCAAGATGACCCTCATCCTGGGCTACACCGTCTTCCTGCTCATCATGAACGACCTGCTGCCCAGCACAGCGAACGGCACGCCCATCATAGGTCAGGGGAGGATTCAGTATTCAAGATTCAAGATTCAAGAACTTCATTTGTCACATACACACACGGGGTGTGTAGTGAAATGTGGCAATGCTCAACGGGAATGTGCAAAAGGGCAACAGTTTTACAGTATTTACAGTAAAATAAAAACCACAATATTTACAGTATTACGGTAATTACAGTAATTACAGTAAGAGCTCTTATATAAAAAAACAACACAATATATACCTTAAGAGCACTTTGGAAATGAAATATAAAATATAAAATAAGAGGTAGGTAGGGGAAATCGTATGAATGTAATATACTATACTATGTGTAGTTATTACCTAAGTGTGTGTGTGTGTGTGTGTGTTTGTGTGTGTGTGTGTGTGTGTGTGTGTGTGTGTGTGTGTGTGTGTGTGTGTGTGTGTGTATAAGAGGGGCAGTGTGTGGGTCTTGGTGGGGGCCCTGGTGAGGTCAGAGTTCACAGTCCTGATGGCCTGAGGAAAGAAACTCTGTCTCAGTCTCTCTGTTTTAGCAGCGTGACTACGGAGGTGCTTGCCTGACCGCAGCAGCTGAAACAGTTGTTAGGGTGGTGAGGATCCTTCATGATCCTGCAGGCTCTGGTTCTGCACCTCCTGGTGTACAAGTCCTGCAGGGTGGGGAGTGTAGTTCCAATAGTGCGTTCAGCCAAACTCTCTGCAGAGCGTTCCTGTCCTGAGCGGAGCTGTTGCCAAACCAGGCAGTGATGCTCCCAGTCAGGATGCTCTCTACAGCTCCAGAGTAGAAGGACTGAAGGATCCTCCGGGAGACTCTGAATTTCCTCAGCTGCCTGACGTGGTAAAGGCGCTGCCTTGCCTTTCCTCACCAGAGTGTCTGTGTGTGTTGTCCATGTGAGATCTTCGGTGATGTGGACTCCCAGGTATTTATACCTGCTCACCCTCTCCACAGTAGTCCCATTAATCCCCAATGGTGAGTACGTCCTCTGTTGTTGTGTCCTCCTAAAGTCCACAATCAGTTCCTTAGTTTTGGTGACATTCAAGAGCAGGCTGTTGTCCTGGCACCAGAGTGACAGATCAGCAACTTCCTCTAGGTAGGCCTTCTCATGAGCGATGCAGGGCATGGTGTTGATACTGCTAGGGTTGTGGGTTCCACCTTGCTAAGACTTGATAATCCATGGTGGGAATCAATGACGATGTCTGTTCGTTTCAAGGACACGTTCCACACCTTCAGCTGAAGTGGCGCTGATTTACAGCTGCACAAGTTTTGCAGTTGTGGCCACCAGGGGTTACTGTTCGACGTTGACGATCTACATAAAATATTATCCATATAATAAGTCAGACTGGTAATAATGATCGATAGCAATCAAAATTTCAGAATAATAACTGGTTAATATCAGATATTTGTTGGCCTGTTCATTAAAACCCATCTCTGCCGCTCCTTGAGGTCTTTCCGTTGAGGCAGTGCCAATATTTATTCTTGTTTTAATTAAATTGCTTATCACTCACCTTTTTTCTTGGAGACTTTCCAAAGATGTTAATTGTTTTTAGTTGTTCGTTGTTTGCCTAATATTGTATGGAAAACACAAAACTTCCTGTGCACCAAGATGATTTGCCACTATTGGTCTTGACTGACCACAGGGGCCGAACCAAGGTGTTTCGTGCAAAGCTAATGGGATTTTCTCTTGTTCATTCCAAACACATTATTTTTAATTGAAATGATTGATATGTTACAAAGCCTATCTTTAAAGGGGTATTAAATAATCTAGTAGGAATTGCAACAGCCTTGACAGATCTCTGGGACGGCCTCCACCAGTCCCACCCCTCCCGCCCTCTTGATGGCCTGTAATTGACAGGAATAACAAAGTCATAACAGATGAGTAAGCTAGCTATTTAGGGCTGAGGTCCAACAGAAACGTGACAAGGTAATACACTACTGTGCAAAATAATATTGCTTTGTCATTTTCTTTTTTGGCTTGCCAGAAATCTCAGTACCTGCTGAAGTAACCACGCTATGGGGCACTAAAAATCGTACTTATTGCTCCTTTGATGTTTCCCCTTCCCTCTCAGGTATCTATTTCTCAGTGTGTCTGGCCCTCATGGTGATTAGTCTACTGGAGACGGTCATCATCACCAACGTGCTCCACCACAACTCCATGAAGTACCGAGAGGTCCCACGCTGGGTGAGGGTGGTCATCCTCAAGCACATCGCCAACCTCATCTGCTACCGTTGGCCAGAGGAAGTCCCGCCCCCTCCCGAACCTCAGGAGGATAATTGTGAAAGATCGAATGACGGTTCAGGGTCCTTGGATCATCCAACCAGGCGCCCACATACCTGACCAGCACCCAACCTGCAATGGGGGTGAGAGAACAGGTTAATTCAACAGGCTTAGTAAACCAGTCAATACTGTAGATGGTGTTATGTATACTAGTAATCAATAAGACATTTCTTTCTCTAACGTTGAGTACGATTTCTTGTTGAGTCTTATAACAGCCTTAAAATGACTCACCAGATATGAAACAATCTGAGCAGACTGTACTGATCGCTGTCTGTCTTGACTTCTTTCTCATTGATTGTCTTTTCCTTTTTCTGATAATTGTTTTGTAATTTCACCTTGATTTTTGGATTTCTTCACCAACCTTTTTTCCACCACATATTCTTCCGGAATTGATTCCAGTCTGAATATGTACAATCTGTGTTTCAATCCCTCCCATCCCTATACCTGCATCAGGACCAGTTGCCGTGGTGACGGTGCCGGCCGTGCCCGAGCTGCAGCAGATCTGCCAGGACGTGGGCGAGCTTCGTGCCCACCTCACCTCTCTGCAGAAGGAGAGCGTGCTGCAGGACCAGTGGTGCCATGTTGGATACGTCCTGGACTTCCTGCTGTTCCGTATCTACCTGATGCTCATCTCCTGCTACGCCATGGTCATCATCTGCATGTGGTGTATCTGGATCAGCCAGGGCTGATGGGATCAAACGGGATCCAGCGTTGGGGTCAATCCACTTTCAAATTACCGGATATCAACATGTAAATGGAAATTGTAATTTGAACGAAAAGGTAAAGCGATATAGAACTGTAAAATGTATATCCGACAGTTAGGTGTGAGGACTAGGATCAGTCTCCGTTTGTTCGCAATATCTCAGACACTACTGGTCAAATTTTGACAAAACTCAAGGAAATGATGCATTTCATCTCACTGCACTAATAAGATGACATATTTGATACTGGTTGACTAGAGAGAGATCATGTGTTTACTATTGCCTTGTACTGAGAGGATTACTGAGTCATAATCTATTGTACAATTATAATAATCATGACAAAAAATTGTAAATGAAAGTCAAGGAAAAAACCTTTAGACTTGAGAGATGTTAGATATTAGATTTTTTTAGTCATTTTTTTCCAGTGGTGGATATTGGCAAGTCTCATTTTGGTATAAGTGATATGATATATATATAAAGTAGTGTAACTGCAGATCTCCCAGATGTACAGGTGTTGACTCTGCTGTGGGTGTTTCCTGTCCTCACTATCCACTCTGTTATCTAGCTCTCAGCCTGCACCTCGTCAGGGTGTTCAGCAATAAAACATTAACATCATACAACTTACATCTTGTGTGTTTGTGTGTACTTGAGCTCTTCTTAATGGCTCCTTTTTGTCTGCCACATCATGTTTTTCTGATTATGTTTTGAACTGATTATCAAAACTAAGCTTGGTGTCAATTTTCAATTACAAAATGCAACTATATCTCCATTTTGCATTTTAGCCATTTATCTAACATTCTTATCCAGAGTGACTTAGAACAAGTGCAACAGTTGAATAACTTTCAGTTCCTATTTCACTGCAAGGGTCAGAAATGTGAGCCCTGAAAGTAGTTTTTAACCTAGGAAGATCAGAAAGTAATAAAGTAATAAAACAAGCTAAAGAGAGAGGAAGAAGATATTGGAGAAGGTAAAGTTAGATACCGCCTGTGAGGATGGTGAGTGACTGCTGGTCTGACTGGAGCAGGAAGTATTTCACATTATGATAGTGCCTTCCTCCTAAGTGTTTTTGTTTTATGAATTGTATAAAACAGCCTTTTATAGCAAATTACCAGTTTCAGTTATACAAAAATTCTCTGAGGCAGAAATCATCACATGGTTGAGATAAAACTCAGTGGGCGGAGCCAAAGAATCAGTTTTTAGCTAACTGACAAAGAAATCATATATGTGACCATTTCTCATTCATTCATGACTACAGCAGTCATGATCTTGGAGGCTTAGCAGGCTAGCTAACTAGCTTACCTAGATAGCTATAGGCTAGTATGGCTAGTTTGAATTTGCTAGCTAGGCTACCTAGATTGAATTTTCTTCAGTTAGTATCAAGAGTACTAGACTTCAGAATATTAGCTACTGCCTCTCTTAGCGCTTGCCTTTCTTGCCAGTATTATTTAGCAAGAAAAACTGATTCTTTGGCTCCGCCCACTGAGGATTTAACTCAATAAGATTTGTTCTGCCTCCAGACCATCTCTGTCTAAAAGAAAGAAGCAGCACAGAAGCACACAACCCTAACACATATCAACAGTCTGGCCAGTCTTTTATTGTCAACATAATTACATAACAAAGGCAAATTAACAAATAATAATAATAATCAATATTTATAATAGACATTTTTCTCTGTAGTGCACATTAAACCTCCACACGCCTCCATTTTATAAAAAGGCAGTCAATGGACAAAGAATCTGCTAAGTTGAAGCTTTCAGTAGGATCAAGCAGAGGACACGTCATTCAGGGGGTTTAACAGTGTTTCCTTTAAAAGACAGCTGGTTAAAATGAAGACAGAAAGTTAGCCGTCTCCGTAGCTTGTGGGCTGTTTGTCAAAATCTAAAAACGATGCTCTTCAATTTATTGCTTAAAATAGTCTTGTGAGGATGCGCTCAAATCCAGGTGTTCACACAAAGCACTGTCTGTGCTCTGGGGCCTCGCTCATATCAAGGCTGTTACACACAAATTTGTCCTTACGAACAAATCCAAGTTAAGATTCATGAAAACTATCCAAAAATCAGTTGGTTCCATGTTTCTGTACCACATCACAAGCCAACACTATTTTCTATTATTAATCATGGTATGAATATATGCAATTTCCTATTCAACATTTTCTTTGGATCATATAATTGAAACAGTCAAGTAGTTCATAATTGAAGCCCCAGGCAACTGGTGGTGGGGTTAACATCACTACTTACTGAGTCTCTGCTGAGACACTGAAATAAAGTGTACACATAGAAATTAGCAAGGGGGATTATAAAATATGAAGGATTTCATTCCAAAAGGCAATGAATCACTTTTCAAAAAACATTCTGCTAGCTGAAATTCATCCACAAGCACCAATAATTTCATCCACAAAAACAGAACTGAGTAAGTAAAGGTCATAAGATGACTTAGTAGTAAGCCATAATGTGCTTAGCTTTCAGCCATGAAATTATAAAAGATTAAGGCTCATTTTCTCCTTTTGGAATTAAACTCTTCTTATTGTAGTGCCGGGTGAGAGGAGCTTCACAAAAGCAACAGTGATATAAGAAACATGGAAATATGAAGGCCCATGTTTTACAGTTAACCCCAGAAAACCCCCTAGAGTGACATCCCTACTCACCCCTCCAACAAAAACAGAAAAGATCAGTGCAATTAAAGTAAGAAGTAAATGACGGACAGTTTTGCTATTATTCAAAAACAGAAATAAAAGACAAATTTAGAAACAGTTAAGTGCCGATTAGGCTGGTGCAAAACATTTGCGCACGGCTGCATGTACAGCAGGTACAAATGTGAGTGTACGTACACACACACACACACACACACTCTTTTATAACTATATTCACTCAAATCTTTTTAGTAGCCCACACACCAACTCTCTCTCACACATACACACACACACACAACATACAAAGCAGCGCAAACATGGCGCCTTTGCGGTCTCGTCTATAAAATATTTGCAACACTGACTCAGAAACCCCCTTCTGAAGTCCTTCCAATCGCTACTTCAGTTCCCAATGTAGCTCCACTAGCTCTACCAGTACAAGTACATTGGTCCCAGAGGCACATAAGCTTGGCTAAACGAGCTTAAAACAGGACAATGGGGGGGGGGGGGGGGGGAGGGGGTAAGTAAAGGGATTAGTTAAATATATCTTCAATTAAAATGTCAACTTCTCGACATAAAGGGCAGGATTACGCAAATATCTGAGAAACCATAAGAGAAACAGTGTTAACTTGACACTTCATTAAAAAAAATCCTACTAATTTAGGTCAAGAAAAACAAATGGACTCTTCAGCTAAGCCAGTAGCCTGTAAAATCACCAGAGTTAAAGCAGTTGCCAGAAGCTGCACTTGTAGAAAGGAGAGGAATCTGACCTGGGGTGATTAGTATTGGCAAATCTTTTTTTTTTTTATGGTTTGCTTCATTCTACTTGCGTGCCAGAGAGGTGGGGTTTGCCACAAGAGACAATACAATAAGTGCTATAAAGTTTAGACGATCACGTCGGTATTTTAAACTCAATTTGGTATTCTTTCCTGACTGACAACTCACGTGACGCTATCAAAGTCGTCACAATGGTAAACCCCGCCCACCTGGTACCCCAAAGAGATCAAAACAAACAGATCATTTGCGTTAGGTATTTCACCCAGGTGTGGGGGGATGTGAAGAGAAAGGGAAGTGGTCAGTCACTACAATCATGGTCGTGTTGTGCTCTTCTTCTTCTTCAATCTCCTCTTTCCCCCCGTGCTAGCTCCCCGCTCCCTCGTCTTCTTGTTCCTCCATGTTTTTGCGTGCCATCCTCTCCCTCCGCTCTGCCAGCCGCTGGCATCGAGGACAGTCCTTACCCGCCCGGAAACAGTTGCGATGGTAACAGGCACTGCACTCTGGAGGAGAAAGACATGATACAACAAGGGTCAATGGAAACAAAAGCGTTGCCGCGATCACTCGAGGAGTATAATCACAAACAGTTAAAGCCATTTGCCACAGTAGAAATGTAACATCTCCATGCTTAACATCTACAAATCTCTACCAGTCCTCATAAAGTGGAAGAAAGACAAACGGGCTGCTTCCCAATGGTTTTAGGGAGGCTCCCATTTGCTAAACCAAACAATGAAGCAGCGTCCAACAACGTTAACCGGTTTAACCAGTAAGAGGCACCGTGATGTCACGACAAGACAGCCAATCGCGGCACGACCTGAAGTAGGATGGGTAAGAGGGGAGTATAAAAGCAGAGGTGGTTTGAGGAGACAAGGCAGGAGGTAGAAAGAAGTCAGGGGTGTGGAACACCTGAGATCATGGGATAGGTGCACCACCCAAAACCAGTTCAGACACGTTGCTGATGAAAGCCTATCCTCCCAAAGAACCCACACGGCCTCAAAAGTTTCAAATGTCTCATCTAAGATCTCATCTCACCCATTGTGAGAGATAGTTATGAGTGTAATCCTAAACCGACATCACTTTGTCTCTACGGTGAACACAGAGGTGTTGATTCATGAAATGACAAGCAACTCATATTTAAAAATGGTGTTTATTTCATATTCACATGAAGCTTAAATAATAGCAGGCAGACGTAAAAGCAACTTAAAAAAAGCTTAAATGACGCATTCGTTCGGACACAGTAAACACATCTACACACCATCTCACTTCAACAAAACAGATAAAACTACTGTAAAACTCACAGGTGAGGCAGCTTAGCAATAGTCAACTTCCCCTCTAAGCCAGTGGTGTCCATTTCACTGGTTAACACACCTTCAACCAGAGAGGGAGGAGCTAATAAGTCAAATCAGATGATAGCGGTGTCTGGCTTGAATGAAAGCCTGCATACACCACTTAGAGGGAACATTGGCAATAGGCGAATTGTCTAAATTCAAGACCACAGCAAATATAAAACGGTAAACTTTGAAAAGAAAAGGACATTGCACTTTGACATCCCTAGCATACGAAACGGCCTTCAAACATGACATTCAGTAGCTATCCACGCCTTAACGATAGGCTGTGGCCAAGACCAAGAGAGACCAGCTAAACAAAAGACAGAAAGCCAGTGTGGCATGCGGCCTATCAACACCACCACTAGCAAAGTCTATGCCAAAACACGCCCACCACCAAATAGCTGCCGGAACAAGGTACAACTACCCTCCACCAGTTGTGCAACTCTGCAAAGCCACAGGACTAACAACTAAAAACACCACGGTAGTGCCAAGGAAATGGGAATAGGGAGAGAAGAGAGAGAGAAATGCCCGGAACCACCAAAAGGTTGAAAGGTCATGCCAATGAAAGATGAAATAATGCATGAATGAGTAGGGCTGCACAATTAATGGTTTATAGTTGGATACTGTTATGTTGATATAAGAGTCAAGTTCATATAGAAAGAACTAGTCAAGATTAATAATAGTACCTCGCCAAATAATCAGGATTGTCATTTTAGCCATAACTGTGCAGCCCTACAAAGTACTTGAAATCTAAAACCAGTGCATGCTGGGAGCATGCCAATGTCAATTAAAACCAGCCTTTTCTGTTCAAACATGATGGGATTAGATAAGGATGGCCCTTAACCAATCATGAAGCCCTCAATCAGTTCAAACTGTTATGCGACATGCTGTCTGGTCAAATATTGACCTTTCAGCTGTTTGGGTACTTGCTTGCCGTATGTCTCCATTATTTGCAGTGCTAGAAGACTGAGCAACCCCCCACTAACTTTATCAATTCAGTCTTTACACGGGGTTTGGGATACTCCCCTTTCTCCCCTACCCCTCCAACTTTTGCTTCTTCCTACTGTTTAGTGTTTGGCTGCTAGGCCTCATCTCCCTCAACACAACCATCTGTGTCATTTATCTCTTTGCCATCTTCTCCTTCTGTCTTGTCGTCTTTATCTCTGATCTTCCTGCCTATGGTCACTCTCCTGGCCTTGCGAGTTTTATGAGCTCTCCAGCTAGCCGGGATTTCAGTCACCGGCTCTTCTTGGGCTTCCCCCACAGTATCGGTCTCTCTTTTCCCCTCCCTCTCCCCACCTACATCCCCCTCTCTCTTGCCTCTTCCTCTGAAGAAAATATTGGGCAGCTTAGGAGCTTTTAGCAATCTCATCCCAGGAAACTTCTCCACTTTCACTTTTACTGAGTCAGCTTTTCCTGTTACAGCTGCCTCCCTGTCATTCCCTTCACTCCTGCCTTTGTCTGGCGTCTCGTCCTTCTCTTCAGCCCTCGCTTCCCCTTCACCCAGAGTTTCCTTTCCTTTGTCAAATAATCCTTTTTCACATTCTTCCTCTTTCACTTGTATATTCCCGTCACCCTCGACTTCCCTTTTAGAGAAACTCTTAGCTAGCCTCCCAATTCCCGATATCTTCCAACTTCCTTTCTTGTCCTTTCCCACTCCTACTTCATCTAGCCTTTCCACACTGCCCTGTGTTTCACCATCGCTGGCTGTGCTGTCCCTTTGGTCTCTTTTGGAGAAGGACTTAGTCAGTCTGTTTATATGAAATGCCTTTAGAAAGTTGCCTTTTTCCCGTCTTGTCTGCTCGTCTCCACTTTCCTCACTCTTTTCAGCCTCTTTGTAGTCTATCTCATTACCTTGATCTTTTTCTCTTTCTACTATTTTCCTCAGCTTTGTCTCTTCCTCCTCCTCCTCCTCCTCCTCCCTTCCAATCATCTCCTCTTCTTCCTCATTGGTCTTACTCCTGGACAAGGCTTTGGCCAGTCTTCCAGACTTGAGAGCTTTGAATATCCCCCCCCTTTCTCGTTTCGCTTCCTTTGCGGCCCCTGACTCTTGTCCTGCCTCACCCTTCTCCTGCTGCTCCTCGCTCTTTGCTTCACCCATTCCTTCATTGCTCTCGCCCACCCCATCCTCGCTCTCTAAATCCTCCTCCCCTCCCTCCCCCTCTCTCTTGTCTTGGGAGAGGGCCCTGGCCAGCCTACGGGGCTTGAGAAACTTCCAGTCTCTCCAGGAAAGTGGGGTAGAGGGACGGGGGGAGGGGGCTCTCGGGCCACCCAGGCCTGCCACCAGTAGAGGGGGCTCACCTTCGCAGCGCTGGCATTTGTTCAGCTGAAAGGGGAAGATGATGTCTTTGTCGTTGCCGCAGAACTCGCACACAAAGCCCTTGGCCTGGCACAGCTGGGGAAGACACAAGGGAAACCACAGGTCAGGATCCGGTTGTAAAATTGTCAGGTGGATTTGAGAAATTCCTGGTTATTTGTTGACACAAACATTCCACTAAAACATTTCATGAGCTGATAAATAACTCGATAAATAAGGGTGAGTGCTAGGGTTGGGGGGTGGGGGGACAAGTAGTGTAGGCGTGATGACTTGAATTGAAACAGCTTTTAAATGTACACACACTTTTACTCAAAACTTCCAGTCAAAAAACCCCTGCTGAACTAGTACCTGGTGGCGGTTCATTCCCAGCACACCCTGATTAAGGTTCTGAGAAATGTTGATTGTGTTTAAGCTGACAATAAATTTCAAATTATTTCTCTGCATGAGCTTCCTCCTTTCACAGTCAGCATTTCCCCACACAAAATGAGTCATGGTAGTAGCAGCTGACCAACCTCAACACCAAAACAAATAACGCTCACACTTTCCAGCTGTCATTTCCATTTAAAACTTGAGGATAGATAAGATGATTAAATCTGTTTGCAATGTGTTCGAAAAGTCAAACTGGTTAGTTGTAGGCTAACAATGTATGGCAGTAAACACAGGGAGGATTTGCAATAGCATGAAGGAAATAATTTGAGGATGCTAACGGAGCTGAATACCAACCACTAGACAGGGTATGCCGTGTCTGCTCCCCAAAAATATGCTCCTCACTGGTCGTAATGTCAGCCAGCAGATGTTGAGGTTAGATCTAAATAGCTTTGTCTCAATGAAAACAAACAATAGGTTTTTGTGTGTGTGTTTTACAGTCAAGCGCTGCAGGAAACCTTGAGTCTTGTGCTAGGCTACATTTTAAATTGCCAAATATCAAAGTCATTTAAATTGGCAAAAATTCAGTCCGTCACCAGTCCCCAATGTATTCATCCAATCGCTCAACCCAAATGAGTGCATATGTAGAAACATGTCTTGGATGAAATAGTATGGATGAATCTGGACAGGTCATCTATAAGTACACCAGGTGTCATTCTCCCTCTCTCGTGTAAAGGCACAAGCAGACCGTTGTCTTACCACACAGCCAGCTACGTGCGTGGAACCAAGTTTAAGCAGCTCTTTCATCCGGGGAGCCAGTTCCCCGTTGCGCACTGCAGTGAGGTCGTTGAGGGAGAAGAGGTGAAGGTCCTCAGTCAGGTGACCTGGGAGGCTGTCGAACTGGTCCAACACTCTGAGGGACACACACACGTACGTAAGCATACCGAAAATACCGATCACAGCAGGAACTCAACAAAGGATTAAAACTCAGTACAGGCATACCAGCAATACCATTCATAGCAGGGAGCATACTATGCTGCACACAGGCACTAATGTGAAACTCACATTATTATAACAGGCACAATAAGCCGTACACACACACAAACAGCTTACTCTTTAGCCAGGCGACAGGTCTTGAAGAGGTTTTTCATGTGGAACAGCTGCACTCTCAAGACCTAAACAATAACAAGAAGAGAAAGGTCAGTCTAGAATACCTTCACTGGACAAAAACATACGAGGGCAGAGGGTGTCGTGTGCCACCATAAATTGCTCTCACACTATGGGCATTGTGAAGCCCTTGGTGGTTAAGCACTATACAAATAAATGTGATTTGATTAATTTTTTAGATTTTGAATCATTTTCACCGCTCTTTTAATCTTATTTTGAATCTGTGAACTTTTATTTGATGTGAAGCACATTGCATCTTAATGTACGAAATGTGCTATAGCAATGAAGTTTGATCGATTGATTTTACTTACATAAAAAACAACATAAGATGGAGCAACAGCACGTTGGCATAGTGTTTAGGAAGACTATCCGTAAACCTCCATTACAACAAGCCCAGCAAGACACTAAATCCCTACCAGCTAAGAGGCAAGTGAATCACAGTAACATTTTTGTCCACTGGCCGGTAAGCCTCAAATTTCATTGCGTCACCAGCCAACAGGATTTTATAGAATATATATAATAATATATATATATATAATATATAATTTTATAGAATAGAACTGAACCTGGAAATCATGGTTGGCTACAACCAAAATATACAACTATTTGAATTTCACCAGGCCTTTATGTTAACACCAGTCACAGCTCTTCAACTCCCTCACCCTGACTGCCTCCAGAGCTTTGTTCTTCTTGTACAGGCCGCTGTTGATGTCATTGGGGTTGAACAGAGGGTCCCCGGCGATCTTGCTCAGCAGGTCCCGGGCGAAGTTGCTGATGTAGTACTTGCTGAAGTCCCACTTCCTCAGCACGCGGCCGGGGACCACCGCCTGGGCGTTTTCATGGCAGCACTGGCAGAAGTAGCGGCCGAGGTATTCACAGTAGCGCAGTCGCTTAATGTAGTCTGGGGGGGGGGGGGGCAGGAAACCAGGGGGGAGAAGAAAGGGGGTTATGATTTGTCCGTGTATGAGAATAAAAATCTATCTGCTTGGCTCTTATTTCTACACAAGATGTCTCTCAAAATGATCAAGAAACAAAAAAGGCTTTTGTCCATTGCCGGTTCGGTTTTAAAAATGCATTTCTGGGGTTGTTGGTTGCACCTGGGTCGATGCGGGTACCGCAGCCAGCGCAGCGGTAGTTCTGTTTCGCCACAACTATCTTCCTCCTGGTAAAGGTAGAAAGATAAAGTCCAAGTGAGATAAAGTAAGTAATATATATATATATATATATATATATATATATATATATATATATATATATATTTTTTTAAAAAGGGGGGTGGGACAGAGACATACAATGATTCAGTTGTAAGTTAAGGTTTGAGTGAACTGTTTCAGACCATGGCAATGACATACAGGAACTCTTATATTAAAAGGGGTAGTTCCTCTTTAATTCAGAGCATAGTAGACAGATGCAAGTGAGGAAGTGAATGGTAAGGCAGGCGGCAGGTAAAAGTTGGTTTAGACTCACTTGGGGGCGGGGTGGATGTTGAAGATGATCTGCGGCCGGGGCGGGGCCCACTCCAGGTTGCCTCGCACCCGGATCCTCAGCTTATAGATGTCTGCGTGCTCGCCGTCATCAGGCGAGATGGGGAGAGAGTCAGGAATGGGCAGCAGCTGGAAGGCAGCAAAGGAGGAGACCTCACTGTGAGGAACTGGTGTGGTGATGCTTAACGATAACAGGATACTTTTTTGCGTGTGTGTGTGTGTGTGTGAGTGTGTGTACCTTCTGTGGAGCGTCGTGCTCCGGGACCAGCCAGTCAAGCTCGGAGGCGGCAGGGAGCTGCATGCCCTCGAACTGCCTGAGTAAACCCATGGCTACCGACTCAGCCGAGTTGGACTGCAGGAAGGAGGGAGAGCTGAAACCACACAGAGAGGGAAACAGATTTTCAAAAGGTTTTTCATGTAGAAGGTTCTCTCATTCTGGCTAATCAGAAATGTTCTATATTTTAGAAAACTGACGTTTATAGGCGTAAGGTCCCCAGGGTGGTTCATGTTAGCGTTAAGATGTGGTCGGTTTATGTTAACGTTTTAGATGAAAATGATGGATAAATCAAAGATAAAGTCCTCTGTAAAATTGCTATAGATTGTTTTTTCTGTGACTTATTAATGTATCAGAGCACATCCTACACTCAAAGCACGAATTCACAGGCTTTTGAGAAGTTACTGCCACAGCCCTGGCAGGAAAGGATGTAGGGAAACAGGAAGTAGCCGCTTTACTTACATAGACTCTGAGCTGAGGAAAGACCTGCCACTGGAAGTGACGCTGCGCTTTATGTCTGCATCTGCAAGAGAGGTCAAGAGTAGAAGAAGTGTAAGGAGGATAGCTTGGCACGTTGTCAGGAGGGCGGGAAACTAACCTTTTCATTCACCAGCCACCAGGATTGATGGAGCATACCAGTCAATTTAAATGTACAATCAATTGGCTGGTGGCTGGTGTTAATTTCCCACCCTAAGACAGACAGCACAGCTAAGCAGCCTTCTCTGTTGTGAGAAGCAAAGAATTAACAGATATTTGATCAGGGACAGAAAAGCAGGAAGACAATCTCACATAAAAAAATGCATGGGAGTTGTGTGTCCAAAAACCTGAAAAATCACATCCCTGATTAAAAGTACTGTCAGCGTTCAAGAAGGCCAGAGAAATTCAGGGTGGAGTATCTATCATATTTTCTTCCAATACACCAAGTACAATATGAATGCAGAGACATCAAGCAGATTTAGCAGAACTGCGATGGCCTATTTGACTCCTTGTGGTACTACGAAAGCTTTTTTTTTTTTTAAATGGTTAGACACAGTCCTGCCTGTTTGTTCACATGGGAATACACATGCTGGTTGGAATCAAAGCCCTTCTGGGAAGAGTCAAAGCAATGTTACGGTACACCAAAGAGCTGGATAAGCAATTACAGGGTGAAATTCAACTAATGGCCTCTGTTGTTTAGGAGCAGGGATAGCTTCTTGCTTGTGTGAGGATCATTGGATATAAACTGTCCACTGTAAGTATCCAATGCTCTGTGGTGAAGTATTAGCAGTACTCAGCTGACTGGCTCTAATGCAGTGATAAGAAAAGCAGCGTGTTCATTTTCAAAGAGTGACAACTAGCATTATGGCAGCTCCAGTATCTAAAAGGGAACTAAAAAGTGGTAAGAAGTGGGTGTGTCAGCAATCTGACCTCATGCTCACAGGAAGCACTTTGGAGAGTGTGCAAAGTGGTCAATGACATGGATGGATGAGAGAATGAACACATAAGCAAATAAACCCCCGGAGTGACAGTCGCCATAGAATGACGCTCACTAATTCACTGGTCTACTCCCATCAGCCCCCTGAACCCTCACGGGTACTCCTGCAGCACCATGACCCTGGAGCACCGAGTGGCAAGCGCCAACAGGAGCAGCCAAGCACAAAATCAGCTGAGGCGAGGAGGCGGCTGGCTTGACTCCAAACTGACAACTTAGTGCCTTTCCCTCCTGACATGACAACATTCTTTTAGGACAAACATGCAAAAACATGCTGGAGAACCAGAGCAGGAAAGTAATTTAACATGACAGCTAGTGGTTTCCAAAATTCAACAGCCATTTTGACTATTTCATTAGCTAAATATGATCTGTCAAATAGAAAAGAAATTCCTATTTATGGTTGATTACCGGCCGAAGTGGCTGGTTAAGTAGAATAGCTTACCAGCCTCAGTCCAAAGTACCAGTGTTTGGCTTGTGAACAGTGTTAATTTCCCACAATGAGGAAAACTTTGTTTATCTGAAGAACACAATATGTGAAGACTGAACCTTTCATTCGTTGTGCTCAGTCGGTCTACAGTCTACAAACGATATTCTACTGTTTGGAAATCACCTCACTGTTTAATCTATTAATTTGTAGCTTGCGCAAAAGCTAAAGCATAACTCTGACATCCCCCCATCATACTGATCATTTCTGATCAAAGTCTCATCAGTTTCATCACTATAGAGCTACTATAGTGTTGCATGCCTGAGTGCAGGCTCTCCAATACAGTCCTAACGGGCCAATGGATACTTGTACAGTTTGATGTGACCTTGGCCATTACTTCCTTGTTTACTCTTTGCCCGTCTACATGTGCCACTGTGTAAAGTAGCGAAAGTCTTGGATAAACTGAAAATGAACTATATACACATGTCAGAGTGAGTGTCGCTATGTTGAAAAACTGTAACAGGGGAGTAGCTCTATGGTGATGTTGGATCGGAATCGGTCGCTATGATGGAAAAGGGTCAGGTCCAGGTCAAAAATGTCCAGAGTTACGCTTCAGGTCCCATCCTGTTTAGCAGGAGAGGCTAAGGGCAGAAGGTAAGGAAGGGAAATACATTCTCAGTTTGGAATGGAGCCATTAGCTTCCTCTCAAGGGAAGCCCACCACAGTGGACAGTTTGTCTGAAGCCCTCTAGCCTCCCCACCCATCCGGCCTACAGATACCTGAAAAGAGGGAGGCGAGCGACAGGGAGAGGCCGCTCTGAGACACCGCCAGCAGGGACTGACCCTCACAGCCATCTGAGAGACAGAAACTAACACTCAGCACAGCCGCCTCCACAAACAACATTTGAAACACATATACTACAGTGGGCTGTGTGTACTGTAGGCTACCCAGGCGTGCATGTACTGCCACATGTACTGATAGTTGTTTGTTTATATGCAAAATGTCACACAGCCCCAAGCTATACACATTTGCATGCTGATACTGCTGCACTGCACATGAACACAAACTTTACCTACACACACGTACATGCACACATAAAACCATGCATAACCATGCAGTTAATATTTGCACAGCTTTACCTGCTCAAAACATGTCTATACATCAGTGGTTAGTCTTAAAATATGTTAAGATATGTCACATAGCAAGCCAAAAGACATCTGCACTTGGTAGATCTTGTATGACAAACCAAAAGCTTTCCCAAGCCAACCACATCCTACCAGGAAGTGAAATTACTATCATAACCATAACTTCCACAGTCATCTAAACTGAACATCATTCGGTTTTCGTGACTGATAAAACGTTTTATATCCACAAACACGCCTGACTACCTTTCCATGACCTTTCTACTCAGGTCCAGAGTGCCATGTTTATGGGCCAAGGTAAAACCTGAGATGTTGCCGAACTGGCATGGTGAGCAATAGGGAATTGAAAGCCATGAGGTTTATTGCTTAACTTGGTCAGCAAGATGAAGTAAATGGTGATGAATTCTGAATCTGAATTATGATTCATACAAACAGTGACTGATGGATGAACTCCCCAAGCTTCCTACACGTTTTCCTTTTCAAAGTTCCGTTTTTTTTTTTCCTATTTAGGTCTGCTGATAGTGGCTGGGTATATTTGGGAGCTGTAGCTGAAGGCTATTCTTCACCACAAATATCACATGTGAAATGACAGAAGCTGAGTCAACAACTACATAAAATGTGAGGTCATGTGTATCAGGACTGAACAAAAGTTTTTGTCATCATTTCTTTTAGACAATTCTCCAACCTAAAGGATAATCAGGCCACAGTGAACAATTAAGCCCATTTTCCAGTAGACCCTATCCAAATACATTTGAACATTTCTGAATTAATGCACGCATTCAGAAAGCCTTCATTGGATGAACAAGGCGAGATTAGGCAATGACGTTAGGTGAAATGTAACATTGGAACAAGTAAGTAGGCAAAACACCATAGCAGCACAGCTGTAGCATCAGAACAGCTACAGGTTATCACTTAAAAACACAGAAATGTCATCAGGGACAGAGGGCACTCTGGGAAATGGGCTTAATCACCACGGCTGGAATAATCTGTTAGAGACCTGGAAACAATCAAATTCATTCTCCATACTGTCGGTGTTAATCTTTCCTGGCCTTCCCTTATTCCCTCTCTCTACCTCTTAGTTCACACTCCTCCACCTCCTCGGCCGAGTCGGAGTCAGACAGTCCCTGGTAGGAGTCTTGGGAGCTCCTCCTGGAGCCTCCGCTGTCGGTGGAGTGGAAAACTGGATGGGGAAGAGGGAGGGAGAGAGAAAATCATGATTGAAATCAACACCAAATAACATAACGCTGAAACTAATCTGTTGAACCGGAGGAAACACTTTAGACTGGCATGGTGACTGGTCGCTCGTAGAATTCCCTGTACTGTAAAACGTGTATTGTAAAACTGTGAGGGTTTATCCTGAATAACAATAAATCATTTTATGTATTGATTACTTTAGTCCCCTCTATTAGCTGCTATCAGGTAAATAACCATCACTTGGAGCCCTGGACTATTCTCAACATCTAGCTGACCAATAAAACTGTGAAAGTGACTAGAATGGTGGGATGTACCAACGATTTACATCATCAAGCAACACAGGATCAGCATCCTATATTCTGTGGGCTAACGGTAAATTAAGCCATAAGTCAAGAAAGCCATAAATCAACTGTAAAGGACGGCCTCACGGTGCTTATTGCTTTCATAAAATAGCCAAAACACAAAACCGTTGTAATAAAAAAAGTTACAGATATAATAATGATTTGTTTTCTTCTGCCAAGTAATAAAGTTCTTGAAGAGCTAAGTGTTTGCCAAGAGACACATGGTGATTTCTGGTTTGTGCATTAGTGCTTAAAGTGAACAGCTACGAACACGAGTCAGCCAATCAGAACTGAGGATAGTAGCTATCCATTCATGCTAGCTTACTGTGCTGTGAAGATGCGCAGGGCGGCAGGCGGCTGCGGCGGATCTGCTGCCTCCGCAGGCGGATCTTCTGCTTGAGCTGCTGGATCTCGCAGTCGCTGTCGCCCTCCTCCTCGCCTTCCTCCTCCCGACGCCGCAGGTTGAATTTCATCAGCTCAATGGCCGCGATCAGGGACTCTGAAATGCTGAAGTGGGCGTTCTCCTGGAGGAAAGAAAGGAAAGGAGGGCACCAATCAGGGCAGGAAGACGGTTCTTCTCAGGCTTCCAACACGTTTTCCATTTTACGATACTTTTTCCAGACCTTAGGTTTTTTTTTTTACTGGATTTTTTGTGTAACGTGGGCAACATCATTTTGTAATTGCAATATTCTACATTCTTGTAGGCGGGGTGGTAGTTAGAGCTACCACTGAAATAATTAAATACTAAATTAATCAATTTTTGATGAATGAAAGTACATTTCAACATGAAATAACCCATTAACATTGTCTCACTATGATAATTTGAAGCTTTTCCATAGAGTATGATGCCTGAAAAGTCAATACTGACACCACCAGTCAGTGCAGTACCTATAGGGTTTTTAGATACCCATCCCCAGTGGTAGTTATGAATCATACTGGACGGACCCCTGACCTTATCGAGGTCAGCACAGCTGCCAAAGTCCTGCTCTGACAGGTAGCTGATGAGGCTCTGGCCCTCCGACGGCTTCCTGAACATCCCGTCTGGAACACTGCTGTCCTGGGACCCATCTAAGTCAACCACAAACACACACAAATGTAAAATATAAAGCAAAGACGAAGATTGTAGATGACCACACACCCCCACCGCCACTCAACCGGAGCACTTGTCATCTTCCGTCATGAATTTAAAACTCATCTCTTCAAGAAACCCTTCATCTGTTTCTCACATCTTCCTCTTTTTCGCTTATCGATTTTCTCTGGGCTTCTTCTCTCTTTCTCTTTCTCTCTTTACCTTGTTCTTCTCTAAGTCACTCTGGATAAAAGCACAGGATAAATACCAAAAAAACAACTGACTGTTGTGCCTGTGAGTCTTATGTTTTTATGTAATGTTTTAAATACTTGCTCCAAATTGCCCATTGGGGACAAATAAAATTGAAATATTCTAGGGATAGAGGAATATTTGTTAAACAGGCACTATGGCTCTGACCCTTGACCCCCTCACTACTGGCTGTTTGTAATGTTGGTGCCCTAAGAATTGCAGCTTGCTCTACTACAAGTTACATTGTAAATGGAAAACAGCACAGACCGTGGAGAGCTACTGTGATTTCATAGGATAGACTTGATAGCAGCATACTCACTAGACTCCATGTAGAGGGAACTGGTGGTGCTGCCATCGCTGCTCTGAGGTGAGAAGGGGCTGTAGTCCTTCATACAGCAGTCGTCGGCCACTGACTCTGAGGTGCAAACAGTTCATGTTAGGGAACCGCTATCGTCTGACTACCTGAGCCATTATAAATCAATACAGAATTCTTAACATTGATGGGAACATGCATCGTCGTTCGTACAGAGAGTATGGAAAACGACTGATGAAACAATGCATTGATGTCTTCGTTATTGGCGAAGTCAGCTGACATCCCAAAGGAAGAAATAATCAATAGAATCTATGGGGACGACTCGTTTTAGCGCATGCAGACAGTGGCAATATGGCCGCCGACCTCTGTCATCATAATGGATTGAATTAGGGATAGATACAACTTCTCCCACTGCTGACTCTGAGCGATAAACTTTTACACATACAGAACAGCGATGCTTTTACTTTTATTCCACAACTTAAGCTTATACATCAGTCTAAGTGTAACAAATACAGAAAATCGAGTTGTTTTGATTTGATTTCTGACGTGTTACACATTGTTTGTTGTAACATTTTAGTATTGGGTAAATTCTCCAATGACGATGCCTTATTTTAGCCTGCTATCAGCCTGACATCCACTACCAGTATCAGTATAGCCCTAGCTTGAACGTAATGAAAGGGACATTTTCATGATACTTTTAATGAATGACAAAAACATCAACGTCATGAAAACCATGTGCATGAACAAAACAATGGGGGGAAAAAAACGCAACAAAAACACACTGAAAATGATTGGTTATGTGGGCATGGCCTCGTG
The DNA here is from genome assembly GCA_034670385.1 of Hoplostethus mediterraneus. Lineage (NCBI taxonomy): Eukaryota > Metazoa > Chordata > Actinopteri > Trachichthyiformes > Trachichthyidae > Hoplostethus > Hoplostethus mediterraneus. Next base: position 1,459,063 of record JAXDDW010000074.1, read on the forward strand.
ACCTCATTTTTACCTAATCAGCAAAAACAAGAACCAAAACATCAAAAGGGAAACTAAAAAGGCCAACGGCACAAATGAGGAGACCGGGGATGAGAGGGAGGGAGAGAACTCATCACCATGCAGTGGAAAAGAAAGGGGGAGGGGGTTGAGAGATGGAGCACAGTGGAACTGCACTGCCAACCTGCTACCGGATCTTCTATTATTATGGTGATTTTCCGGTGGCCCCCTCCTTCGCACAGACGGACGAGAGAGAAAGGAGAACAGAGAGATAGGCAAGGAAGAGAGGAAGTTATCTCATGTTAACAGTAACACTTGAGGCAGAGAGGAGAGAGAGATGTTATTGTCAACTGTCAATCAGACAGGAAGCACCTCAAGAGAAGGGATGTGGTCCAAGCCACGTCTCAGAGCAGTCAGAGCGCACACACACACTTTTTAAACTAACTTTTTGAAGTAAGTCAAAATTAAAGGTGAATTAGGTGCATTTTCATCAGCTGGGTTGAAGTGAATAAATGTAAAGGTTTAAGAAAGCCTTTTTAAGACCGTTTCAACGCTACACGGAATTGAAGTCCAACTGTCTTTAGTAAAGCAGACACAATGAAAAAAAACATGTATGTAATGGATAATTTCTTTACCAACACTTTTCAGCCTCAAGCATCGAAAAACCTTTTTGCAATATTGAGGAAATTCCACTGAAATTTGCTCTTTCAATTTGTTCCGTTCTGATTCAATACAATATAATTCACATAAACCCAGCTACTGTCAAATCCTTTACCTCCAGCTTACTTACCGTGCCTGAGTTTCTGATTGATCCCCGTGTCAGAAAACGAGCGGATGTGGCCCCGGGCCCCCTGGACCGGTCCCCTTTGGCCTTCAGAAAAGGAGGAGCGTCTGTGAGGGGGCGGGACCAAGGAACTCCGCACCATTAGCTGGTCCTGAGTCTGCCCCTGCTCACTGCTGGGGGTGGAGCTTCTGGAGTCACGGCGACTGCGTTGCCCCAGGTTACCAATAGCCAGGTACTCCGGACCGTCGTCGTAGTCGCCTTCCCCCGAGTCCCCGGCCTCGGGGGGAAGGGAGGTGGGGGACTCCGTTAGGGAGATGCGTGGGACTGCCGCAGAAGGGGTCATCACACCCCGCTCGCTCTCCCCCGGCCTGGACACACACACCCAGGGCGCTCCCAGGCTGCTGGCCGGAGAGGTAGTGTCTGCAACACAAAAGGTAGATGAGGTTGGTTGAAACAGAGTGGATACAGTATTTCAGAAACACTTATCAAAGAAGGTATATTCCGGTAGGATGACCCATCTGTAGAATTATCTGGTATTCCCTGGCTTCAGTTTGCTCAGCTGAAACTACTCAAATAAAAAAATAAAAAAGCAGAATTGAATCCTCCATCATCCTCCACAACTCATCATCATCCCTCACCGGTGCTGCTGCCGTTTTGGGAGACGACTCCAGCAGCGGTGCGCGCGGTGCGGCTGGTGGCGTCTGCATCTCGGAGGGAGCAGTGGGAGGTGGTGAGTCTGCGGTTCAGAGACTCTCCTCTGGGAGCTGAGTCGATGCTCCTCCAGGCCCCACCGGCCCCCGGCAGCACACACAGACTCTGGCTCTTCAACAGGCTCAGGCATGGAGGGTCCTTCAGCGGAGACAACTGGAGGAGGAGGAGGAGGAGGGGAAAAAACAGAATCCATTTAACCACATGGTACATGTTCATCTACTAGGAAAATGCAGTTGTGATGCTTTGTTTTTCTTTTACAAATAAGATCGGGTGGTCCGTTCCTTGGATTACTTTTCTTTATTCAGACAGTAGGAAAACAGTAAGGGAAAGAAAGAGAAAGAAAACTCTAGAGGGATTTGATTTTAGGTTCATGAGGGCCCAGAGTCGAGGGACTATCAGCACCTTGTTTTTTTTTGGTTTTTTTCGAGGGGACTTTTTTTGGTTTTTAACAGAAGTGAAGGGATTTAAAAAAACACAGTAATAAATGACAATGACAGAAAGAGAGATACAATCATGTCAATCAAATACATCCATCTAGTCTGATCTAGGATTAGACGTTTAAGGTGTGTATGTGTGTGTGTGTGTGTGTGTGTGTGTGTGAGTGTGAGTGTGAGTGTGAGTGTGAGTGTGAGTGTGAGTGTGAGTGTGAGTGTGAGTGTGTGTGTGTGTGTGTGTGTGTGTGTCCCACCCCAACGGTGTCCACCAGGGCCAGCAGTCTGGGGTTGTTCTGCTCCACAGCCTCCAGACACTGGAACATGGCCGTTACATGGGGCTCACTCAGCAGAAAGGCCTCCTCTGAGAGAGCAAGCGTGAGATAGAGAGCAAGAGAGGGCGAGAGCGAGAGAGACAAAAAAAGAGATAAAGAGTGAGACAAGTAAAGAGACCGAGGGACCGAGAAAAGAGATTGAGAGAAACCGACAGGGAGGGAACGGGGGAGGAGAAGGAGAGTAATAAACCATAATTTGCTGTAATTTAATCTTGCACACTGTCCACCCAGAACTACATTATTGCTCATATATGAAACTTGACCACTATCACGAGACTCACCATTGTAGTATTTGCGTGTATGTCCCAGATGCTTGAGCAGGGGGCGGAGCTGAGCCGACAGCATATGAACCTGTAAGCTGTGGAGCAGCCAGCGTTCAGCCTTGTAGCTTTCACCAGCACTCTGCATCCCACTGCTTAGTACCGGCTCCAGGTGACTGAACTATGGACAGAGAGAAAGAGAAAGAGAGAGAGAGAGACAGAGCATGAAATATGAGACAAGAGGACAAATATTCCCATAAGAATGACAGGTAACAGTTGGGGATGGGCAAAAAGGAGAGTAAAAGATTTTTGTATTTGGTCTCCATCTTTGGTGATTAGCGTTCAGCACTGTGGTGTTCCCAGAGATCACAGAGAGATCCCAGAGATCAAACAGTGTGTTCAGTACTGTGGATGGATCCTTGGATTTTCTGTTGATGGAGTTTGGGTTTCTGTAGGTGGCGCACTTCTCTTTGTCTGTTCAGCCACAGTGGCTATCACTGCCCGGTTCTTCCATTTATTTCAAACAAACCCAGAAATGTAAAATACATCACTTCCTGTGTGCCAGGAAAGACCTACCTGACACCGGGTGTTGAGAACAGCAAAATGAAGAGGTTGGATCACTGTTGGGTTATCAATCCATGGATTGTTACTTTAATTGTCTTTATTACTGTAATAACCTTACTCTTCTTATGCATATCATAACGTTTATCACACTGTGCATAAGAGCAATCTTTATACATTTCCTGATTGTTTAATTGTTTGTGATGGACTCATTGTTTGCATCTGTTTCTTTGCACCCCAATAAAGTCTATCCCTCCATCTATCCACCTAAAACGGAAAAGATGAATAGGAGTGATTAAGAGAGACGGCGGGAGGCAGGTGATAGACTGAACTGGATCACTGATGAGATCAGTCTTACTGCAGCTTGGAGAGGACAGAAAAACACTAACCGGTCGATGATTACATCATAGCCTGCTGTAAGCCCTCTACCTCTCCAGCCACAGAGAGGGCAGCCGAGATAATTAGATGTCACAACGCTGTTGAACAATCTCATTAACACTTCAAGAGGGGAATGGGGTCAGGGGTTAAGGGTCATTGAACTTCACAACAGCAAGTCAGGCTACGTCCACACTAAGCCGTTTAAATTTGAAAACTCATGCTTATCTCTCTGTTTGTCCTCCCGTCCACACTAGGGCGGCGTTTTTAACCCCCCAAAACAGAGCTTTTCGAAAAACCCTCTCCCAAGTGGATGCATTTGAAAATGCAAGTACGTAAACAAGGGACTGTAGTGATTTTGCTAAGTGTGTCTGAGAGTCTGAAGGGTGCTGGTTATGCTGGTTTGCATGCTCCAACTAGCACTAAAGATTACATCACTACCAAGGAAGGTAACTTCCTAAAATCAACAGACACTTTCACTGTTTTACAAGCTAACTAAAACTGGAATACAACTGATCCTCCAAAAGAGAATGTCTGGTAGAGCAAACAAACTTCCTTGCCAATAGTATTTGGTTGGCAGCCGGTGTTAGTTTCACACCTTGGCTACCGTTTACAGTAGAATTAACATTACCATGAGAAGACTGGGGGTGACCTCGAGGTAGACTCGGAGGGCTGCAAATCAAGTTGGAAGGCTTGGTATGTATGTCAGTGGGTGTGAACCCAAACCGGTGTGCACATCTCTTGGGGTCAATGTGAACTAGAGAGGGCTTTCAGTGGCAACACATCATCTGGCAGTCACACTGAAGAGCTTCAGCTCTTGGGCAACAGTTACTGTGAACAGCTGGTTGCATTTTCAAACATACAACTTATTCATCTCAACAGAACTGAATTGACATGGTTCATTTCTGTGTTGTTTTTGTTGTTTTTGACTGATGTCACTTATTTGTCTTAGCTCTTGTTTACTGGCTCTTGGATACACTTATTTGTCTTAGCTCTTGTTTACTGGCTCTTGGATACACTTATTTGTCTTAGCTCTTGTTTTATTCGATTCTCTATTTGTCTCATTTGTTAAGATAAGTAGGTTGCTAACTTATTGCACTCTTACATTAACACTAGTTATGCTCTTAGTTGCTTGTTTAGGAAGGAAATGCACTTATGATTTCTGGTGACTAGTAGTTTCCTTACCTACCTTTGTTGAATGCACTTATTGTAAGTCGCTTTGGATAAAAGCGTCTGCTAAATGACTGTAATGTAATGTAATGTAATGGAAACCGATCATTTTCTCATTGATACATGTCAGCTTGTTAGCTAGCTGACTAGTCTCTGGTTAGCTCACCAAGACAGCTTCCTTTGTCACAGTGACCTAAATCTGCAAACAAATCCACATTATGTGACTGGTCACTTTTACATTACTGACTGGATCGACTCCCACACCACAATAATCTTTTTGAGGTATCTCTACTTCGAGCCCAGTTCTTATATACACTCCCCGGCCACTTTATTAGGTACTCCTATAGCCTCATCCTCCAAAGAGCGAATCATGTGGCTGCAACTCAATTGATAAAGCATGCAGAACAGTGGTGTGCAGAACGGCACCTTGTTGAAGCCCTGCTGTGAAGAATACAGGCTGTTCTGGAGGGACTAGATAGGTGTACCTAATGAAGTGAGTGTATTTAATAGCTAGCTATCAAGGTGACAAGTGCAAAACAAAACTGTCCCATTAAAAAAACAGGGGTTGTGTGTCCATTAAATCTGAAAAAGCATCCCTAGTTGAGAGCGGCTGATTCTACCATACCTGTTCAACATGTGAGGCCAGGTGAGGGCTGATGTAGCGAACGCACCAGACAAACGGCCAGTAGTCTCTGTGCTTGTAGTAGACCTGTAACACGAAACCAGCCCTTACAGAAAGCAACACACAGCTACAGACAATACCAGCTAGCACAGACACAATAGGCCATTATGGAAAGCTTTGTACCATTTTCCATTATTCAGCATATTTCTCATGTGTTCTCGGAAGTCAGTAGCAACTGATTGGGTAATACAATTGAAAAGTAACACGTTTTGTAACATATTGTAACTATACATATTGTTTCTCAAGAGGGACCATCTCAGGCAATGTCTTTTCAATATCCTACTCATGTCATATTGTGCTATGTGTATGGCAGTGTTGCACTTTGTGCTCATCAGTCATGTTTATGGTCACTATTGCACTCACAATTTGACGTGTGTTCAAAACACAGAATGACTTTTACATCAGCTGGATTTGTGGAGTTAAAGAAACTCTAATTTGAAGTTAAAACAGAAAAATCGTGACAAGAGCTAAGCTAAAGTCATGGAACCACAGACCCTTAAACTGTAGGTTTGATAGTATATACTGGAACAGACAAACTCAGACAAACTCAATCAAGAACAGCCTGTCTCATAATGTCAAGGTATAAAGGAAAGTCTGTGGCTTGTAGACATCGCTATGGTAAGAATTTCCTTCCCTGCCAATCAGTCGTCACGCCCATCAACAGACTAATAGAAAGAGTGAGAGTGGTCTGGATCTGATCGCCCTCAATGCTGACCTGCTCGTTCTTCAGTCCGTGGCTGAGGATGTTGTTCATGTCTTTGTGGAGCCGCTGCAGGCCACCGTAGCGCGACCACACATTGGGGTTGTTGGTGGACACCAGGCCCTCCACCGTAGTCTTCAGGCTGGACAACAGCTTCCAGTGCTCCCTCCTAGGAGGAAGAGGAGGCAGAGGGAAGGAGGAAGGCAGGTAGAGGAAGTTGAGGAATGAAGAGAGAGGTGAAACAGTAGTGGCGTTAGCACTGTGGTGGCTCGAATCTTATGTCGCACAGCCAAAAATACTTTAGCGGGAATAGAGAAACCTTTCTTCAACAGTTAAAGTGGTAATCCGCAAGATTGTTAATTGTTTTTTTGTTTTGGTGACCTCTTTGGTGCTAAGGTCTCGTTGATGTGATGTTTCTGCACTGCTCTTCCCAGAGATCACTTGTCAATCAATCAGTGTGTCCAGTACTGTGACGTCTTTTTCCTCAGATTTTTTGTTGATGGTGGCTATTGCTACTCATGCTAACTACCTAGTTCTTCTTCTGTTTACTGCAAACAAACTGCAAACATAAAACATAAAGCAGGTTGGATCACTGTTGTGTTATAGCAATCAGGTTGAGAGTGGCAAAACAGACATTTAATTATATGAAAATGCCAGATTATCACTTTAACATTTGGCAACTGGCTGACCGGCAGCACAGCACAAATTAACCAGAGTGAACAGCAATTATTCTGAGCTCGGTGACTCACTGTGGCGCTGCTGACCATCACTAAATGTCTTACTCCTCACTCCTTACACACATTGACAAGCAGAATATTTGGAAAGCACAAGCAGAACTTTATCATTGTTAGCCTCCTCATTTATAATACGTGATTGTATGGGAGAGCAAAAGCAACAGCTGATTTAGGCCAATTTGCCATGTAACTACAAAACAGGTCTGTATATGGTCTGATATAGAAAGAATCCAAGGACTCAAACATTATCTTTAGTTCCTCCCAAAATGTCTGATATGAAACAAAATGAGACATGGCCACATTCCCTCAGAGCCATAAAGTGCAAGCTCACATCCAGGACTTCCTCTTTTTTTCCCCTCAAGTCAGCAGTGTATTAAAACGTAATGCTACTGAGGCACAGCAGCACAGTAAGAGACACAAACACCCTCCTTCTTTGGAGGTACCAATACCTGAGGGTGCATGCCACGAGTTTTATAAACATAGTAAGTGGTTGTTGCCTCCATTGCATTTGTAGATCTCAAGATAATTCCTCAAATACAATTCAATTCACACCAAAATAGATCAAGTAAATCTGATGAGTCTCTGGAATTTTGAAGGTCCAAAAACAAACATGGGGAATCATAGACCACAACCTTTAGGAGGCTTGATTTAGACATGAAGCCAACAAATTAACTAAATCAATTCCTAATTTTCTAATAAACAAAATAATTAGTGAATAAAAAGAATTGGAGGGAAACGCTTGGTGATTTTGGCGGAAAAGTGAGGGCATGAACAAAGTTAACAACTTATGAACACATCAACAGCCTTTCTAAAGAGCACGTTCACTGTTCAGCTTAATCAAACCACACGACTGAGAACAACTTGAGCTTCTCCTCATAGAAAAGAAGGCATTTACACAACGAGGAGTGTGTGTGTTCGTGGCAACATTCCACATGGAACACAGGTAGAGGTAAGGATTAACTTTTAAAACACATTCTCTGACTATAGAGCAGAAGAAAGACTGTCCAGCCCCGACAAATCTACACATCGTGTGCCATATGGAGTTTCCGCACAATTGAGTTCTATTGAATGTGGTTAAAATTTGGGCTGGTATTGTATTTTGCCTTCTTTTCAGCATTGTGGTTTATTTTAAAAACCTACAAAAAAAAACTGACAAATATAACAGAAAGGTCCGAACTGTTTTTCTCATTTTATGTTGCTGATCTAGCACTGCTAACTACCTAATACCAACTTCTTTACGATCGATAAAACATGACTTCAGCGGATCACGTTTGTTTTATGGATAATAAAACAGACATTTTTATAGAATGCAGAAAACTTCAGGAGGGGCTAACAAAACACGAGGGGGTGCATGCACGAGTTTTATAAACATAGTAAGTGGTTGTTGCCATCCATTGATTTGTAGAATCTCAAGATAATTCCTCAAATACAATTCAATTCACACCAAAATAGATCAAGTAGAATCTGATGAGTCTCTGGAATTGTTTGAAGGTCCAAAAACAAATCATGTGGGAATCTCATAGAGCCACCAAGCCTTTGGACAGGCCTGATTTAGACAATGAAGCCTACAAATTAACTAACATACAATTCCTAATTTTCTAATAAACTCAAAATGGACATTTCAGTGAATAACAAAGAATTGGAAGAGGATAATGTCTGGTTGGGGAAAAGTGAGGCCATGAAATAAAGGTTAACAACAATTATGAACAACACAACAAGCCTTTTCTAAAGAGAGCAGCACCGTCACGAGTTCAGCTTTAATCAAATCACATCACGAAACCTGGAGAAAACAAGGCTGAACTTCTCCTCATAGAAGAGAGAAAGGTGCATTTACACAACAAGAGGAGTGTGTGTGTTTGTTTGTAAAGAGGGACAACATTCCACATGGATCACACAGGTTGAGGTTAAGGATTAACTTTTTGAACACACACTCTCTCTCTGTACTACTAGAGGAGCCAGAAATGAAAGTAACTAGTCCCAGCCTCCAGACAAAACTCTTCACACTATCTGAGCAACAGAGAACATGTTAAAATGGTCTAATCCTGTAGCCAAATGTAGATCCTTGTCCTGTCTTCTAATCAAAATACCAATATTAAACCTTGCATCTACTGGCATAACAAGGCAGGGGTTTCTGCAGCTCAACAGAGTAACACCTGTTAGTATATATGCCTAGTGTCTACTTCTGGAAGGTCATTAACAGTCTCTTGTAGCATTATGCTGAAAATTGTGTCAACTTGATACAATTTATTATAGGATACACTTTTCAAACAAATACACTGTGAATTTTGAATGCGTGCAAATTACATTTTCAAGAGCTCCATCTTGCTAAATCATCTTCAAAACTCAATTATGAGCTTTAAATGATTATCGATTACAAGCCTGTTAAACACACCCAACTGTCAGTTGCTAGCTAGCCGTAGAGCTGACAGTGGCTAGCACGAAGCTAAGAGTTGGCTAACGATTAATAGGAACGTTAGTTGTGTCCTCCGTGTTGCCAGCCTTTTGATAAATACCAAATAACTGTATAAATGTGGTTGGTTGAGGAAAAAGCATCGGTTCGTAAAGTGACAGTTTGACAAGCTCCATAAGAAACGTTAGCTCATAATGTCAAAAGTTTGACATGTCAGGTTTGCTAACTAACATTAGCTTTCAGCAGTCTAACGTCAGCAAACCACCACGACGGTTCTTCTAGCAGCTAGCTAGCTGTGTCCGCAAATTATCTAGTTTAGTAAGGGCTCCTTATCAACTGCCTAGCATTTATTTTGCATTCGTGTTTTCTCTTTGACACACTTGCTAGTTTGAAGAACACTGATCCGTTAGCTATAGCTTAGCTAGCCGGGCCAGCCCCACTACGCTCCCCAGGCCCAGCCTCTAACTCACCTGCGTTCCACCGCTTCTCCCTCCGCCGTGATCTCCATGTCCTGCGGGGGAAACCGAATAACGTACAAGCTACCAGCTTCCCCCCTAATCCCTGCTATTTAGTAAAATGCAGTTTGTCTCAGGGTTGCTTGCATGAGCTACGTGGATTCCCTGAAGTCCGGCATCTCCACACTGCCTGTCAGGGTTAGAATCGCGTTAGGAATCAAAACAGTGGAGGCAGCCGCATGACCTGCTAGCATCAGTGGGTGGAGATGCTGTGCTCGGCCCACTTTTTACCCCGTAATCATGCTTTTACACATTTCACTTTGAGGAAGAACCTTAGTCCCCTTGTTTTGTTTTGATTTGAGTTGTTTTGATTATTTATCAGGCGGCTTTCCGGTCCACATGTATGACTATGATAGTATTGTTGAGATAGCTAGTTAATAAGACCTTTCTAGAGAAACCCTGCCCATGCGCCCGTGTACATTCAGAATGAACCCTTGGCAGTGCTGCCACCTGCTGTTTGAAAATGATACTGCAACCATAACCCCTGATCCCTCCTGCCCTTATCTCTGCGCGCGCACATACATTTTATTTTTAATTTATTGTAATATCGGTTGTGTTTTTCCAATATTGGAAAACAATATGTAATAATTAAAATAGAAAATAATTTCCAAGCATGAAATATCACCTACCACTTTTGTTCTATGAAAGCTGCAAGTAATGTCTGCTGTAGGTCTAGGACATGACAGAAATACCGAATAAAGACTACTCTCTCCACCTCAGTAATAAGATTTATTTAATGTCTTTATTTCTGTGCCACAGTCAAGGATCCTTAAATAACCATGTTAAGTTACAGATCTCATAAATATGTGTCTTGTCATCCACAGTCAAGTTGTCAAACATGCCCACATGATGGCGCCACAGCCCTACAATGTAACTACCAAGGGTGGAGGTAACTAATTACATTTACTCCAGTTACTGTAATTAAGTAGCTTTCTTGTGTACTTGTACTTTATTGAGTATTTTTGGAAGTCAGTAATTTTACTTTTACTTTACTGTCACTTCTACCTGGATGGGATATGTTAGTACTCTTTCCACTCCTGGTAAATATGAACTCTCTTCAGCCAGTTGATGTTAATCAGCTTTAACACTTGATGGCGCTGGTAGTGTAAGTGCACAGTGTCACTGTACACAGTACAGTTATCAGGGCCACTCAGCTTTAGGTGCGGCTGTAGGCAGCTCAGTGGTGAGTAATTGTCCTTGCATAATACTCACACAGAGAGACATGCACATGCACACGCACACACACACACACACACACACACACACACACACACACACACGTACACACACTGTGTGGGCTGGACCCATAAAGCATAATACTTCCTTCCCCTGTGCAGTGTGACATTCATCTGGGAAAATATGTGACTGGAGATTCTTGTGATACTGGTGATGCTGACCAGAGGATTACAAAACCAGTACTGGTGAATGTGTTGCAGAGAAAGGAGGGTATGAGTGTTTTCATCCACTCACTATTAATGTGTTGTAATGCAAATCTCAGGAACTTGCCTAACATAAATTGCCTGAGACAAAATGTTGAAACCAAACGTGTACCCCATCTTGATGAGTCGTATTTTCACCATAGTTTTTCATTGTATTTCAGAATGCACAGGTTACATGCCTGAAGTGCATTGTGCTGCAATAGAAGCAGATCATCGCCACACAAACATCAGAAAATGAGGTTCACTTGACCATACATTAACCATACAGTCATAACCATACAACCCTATAAATACTGATACTGATATTTTTAGATCAAAGCTGAATTTTATTCTTAGCAGGGTGGAGAATCCTCTGAAACAACTTAAACTATTCTTATAATCATCCTCAAAATATCAATCTCATTTAATTTAATATCATCAATACATTTTCCCACTGATATAATTCATACACTTTTCAACCCATAATGAGTTTTTGAAGGCTGAAACCAAAATTTTTCATGTTATATACTATACAAAGTATTCAACCCCCTCATTGCTTCCTCACATTGTATTTATTATGTCATAAACTCAAAGTGTACTCATAATCCAGGTATGAGGGTCCTATTCATTCAAGTGTGACTTCACAGCGTACAGCACTGAGATTCAGGACAAGCTGAACATCAAGCGGTGGGAAGATGAAATGTTGGTTTTGCTGTAAAACCGCAGTCTGTGCCTTGCATTCACCCGGGCAGGATTTGCTCACAGTGACGTATGAAGCACGCCCAGCCCACGCCAGAGCTTTCTATGATCTAGACGTGACTCAGCTAAGGGGCCTGTCACGGCCTGACCACACATGACAGCTTGAAACTAGGTTAACTGGAGGATCCGGGCATGTCAAGGCATCAAACAGAGGTAATCAGTCATATAAAGAGGCAGTGTCTGAAAGGGAAATAAGGAGTATCCAATAACCAGTTTTTATTATTGTTACATACAGTATATATGTTTTAATCTGTTCTAAGAACCTGCAGTCTGCAGTAGTGCATGCATGTACTGTATCTGTCCCAGCAACAACACATTCCTTATTTTGCTCTCTGTAATATTGAAGGTCTCTTAACATTCCCAACTGGTTCCTGTATTGGAAACACAATGGTTTGTGGTGTCACATTGACTTACAGCTCCACAATTAAGTGGAGCTCAAGCATAACATGACGCTCACTTGGATGTAAAAGCTCTTGTTTATTGGCTCTTGTTATTGGATACACTTATTTGTCTTGGCTCTTGTTTATTTGATTTACTTATTTGTCTCATTTGTTTAAGATAAAGTAGGTAGCTAACTTATTGCACTCTTACCTTAACACTAGTTATGCTCTTAGCTGCTTGTTTAGGAAGGAAATGCACTTACAATTTCTGGTGACTAGTAGTTTTCTTGCCTACCTATGTTGAATACACTTATTGTAAGTCGCTTTGGATAAAAGCATCTGCTAAATGACTGACTGTAATGTAAAAGTTCACACAAACATGCTGTGAGTCCAACTTGTCAGTCTGATGCATTTTCAGTGGAGCAGCTCCTGGTTCCAGGTGGGTTAACCTCTGACCTCCAGTTGGTGATCACCATGAAGCAAAACAACTACCAAAATAACCAAAAAAATCCTTTCATCCTTTTATCCATAAAAGACTCCTAACTATAACTATATCCTAACTTACACCAGTTTGATGCTGCTTCGGATGATCCAAACTATGAATTTATGGCCTAAAAAGTAAAGTAAAAGTAAAAATGTACTGATCGATCACTCCTAGTCCGTGACCACATTCTTCAATAGAGAGAAAAACCTCGCTAATAAGATTCCACACATCATTAAACAGAAATCAGATCAGTTGTAAATCTAACACTGGCCAAAACTCAAAAATACAAAGACAAAATGTACCAAAATAAATGTGCTTGCCCTTTCTTTAACCCAAAATTAAATTTGATCAGATCACATTTAACTTTGTAAATCTGCTAAAGGGGAATTGGATTTACATGGTGACGTAGAAACCAGCGATCCATGAGACAGAGCGCTGGCCAACCTGTAAACATCTGAAACGCTCAGGGGAAGGGTCGAGGAAATGACCGCTTAGCGGGACAGGATGGAGGGGATGTAGATGGACCCATTCGTCATTATTATGGACCAGCAGCGCAAGTCTTCCCTTCATTATGGCTCAACGCTGCTCTGTTACTGTGTAAAACATTATGTAACTGTCAGAAAAACCACAACTCACCAACTTTGTCTCGGATTTAGAGTTAACATGAGAATGGACATGCTTCTCCTTTCCCAGCATCCCAGGTGCAGGAAGTTGTTGATGTTGTCGCAATTTCTATCTGTGGCCGACTGAGGTCAATTATGGTCATAGATCATTGAATGCCTCCTTAATGTTTGTTTTTTTGGTGAAAATACATCTGATTTTTGTCCATATCAGCAGTGTGTGATGCCGATTTTTTCTTTTTTTCATGATTTCATAATAACATCCATGGTGAAGTGAAGCGAATCCCGGGCCAAGGTCCTTTCATCGCAGACACAGAGGACCTGTCATTATATCACACAGAGCCACTTTGTCTCTGTTGAAAAGCACGTCTGCCATGCAGTTTGGTTCAGGACGTGACAGACGTGTCAGAGCCCAACAGCGCTTTGAGGTCCATACCTGCGCAGGTAACTCCAACAAAAACAAATGGATGACAGGTGTGGCGACTGACTGAGTCACAATGAGGTAATTCCTCTGACATTTAACTGTTTGTGTTGCATTATTAGTAATAGAAACCTTGTTCGTTCGTACGGCGCTTTTCTAAAACAAAGTTTAGAAACAGCTTCACGACCAAGACTAACAGAAGACTAAGCAAGGTTACGCAATAGAGGATCCAGTGCTCTAAAAGATAATGATAATATACTACTACTAGTACTACTACTATTACTACTACTATTACTACTGCGACTACTGCTACTAACATTTTTTTTATTACTTTCAGAACAGAGCTATGTTACAATACAATATCCAAATAAAAGTCTGCAAGAGGAACAATAAAAATGCCAGCCATTAATTTATAACAGGGTTACTGAAGAATAAAACAATGTGAGGAGGTCAAATTAAACTTGTTTCAGGAAGTGATTTAAAAAATGCCAAAGTTTTCAGCCAGGCCGTGCCAAAGCCTGGAGGCCCTGTTGGCACATAAGGCCTGTAGTTATATTGTTGTATTACATTGTGAGTTTTGGCTTCCGGTATTATTTTGCACTCACACTGCTGAAGTTGCCACCATCTTACCGCTGCTTTTAACATCAAGGATCATCTTGGAAACACGGGACCTTAATGTGTCATCCTTGACCACGGCGTTGGGATTAGATAAGACTACCTTCAATAAAATGGTGATACTTTTCAAGAAATTAGACGGGAAATTAAGGATTTCGTTGCTGGATAATAAATTCTGAGCTGCATAATGTGCATGGACCAATATAGGAAGGATGTGGTCCGCAGGCCTTATATCGCCTTTAAAAACACTAGGAAGGACCGTGTAAAGCCAACAAGCTGTCAGCTGAAGATGCTAAATATTACTAAATTCCTTGCATGAATCATGAAAACCTAACAACACTGGTTTGGACAGGAAGTGGGGCTAAGAAACGTCACCGAGAGACATTTCAGGGATGGGATATTTCCCTTCGACAGCAGTCAGCTGATGTTAGCTCTGCATTTCTAGCATTAACTCTATAAGGGAAAGATATGAAGCTACATGCCGGGGTTGATTTTAAATTGCCTCAGTTTCTGTACAAGTACTGCTAATTGAGTGAGTGTTCATTTATGTCCTTAATATGTCAGGCAGGTGATGCCTGAGGATCCAGTCAGGTGCTACTGTGCAGCCCATCTACTTGGTCTGTCAGAAATGCTGACCAGTTCTGCAAACTTTACTTATTCTCAGGTGACATACAAGAAAATGCTCTCAGTACATCATATAATGCATTTTTTATTAGTCTGACATGGTCGCCAAAGGGGAAAAATAAAAACACAGAGACTCTGTTAATAAAACAGTAATTTATTTCTGACTGAAAACTAAAATCGTCCGAACAGCACATTACAAGGGCATTGTTTTAAGATATTTTCTCCAAGGCTCAGTGATCACTTTCATACAGTACACTTGGCATGTACACGGCATCTCCTTCAAACAAAAGAAGAAAAAAAAAAAAAAAACTCTAAAGAGAGAAATAAGCCCATCTACAAAAAGGAAACCAAACTCCGTCCCGTAGAAAGATGACTGATTGTACAATTACCGACCATTTTGGTTTGGTTCTAAGCCACGACGAAAGAAACCAGCTCGCCTGACGACAGCAGGCGACGGCACAGGAGGCACAAAAGACATGTAACACAGACAGGACATCCCATAATATGCTCATACAGAACCGACGGGGTTCAAGCTGGAGTTGTGAAATGTACAATAGTTTTTTGTGTGTTGTTTTTTTTTTCGTCGTCTAGCTGTTTTCTGTTGTAAGCCAAGTACGTGTTGGTGCACTACAATCGAAACCTAAACATTGCGTTCATTAAATACATTAAAATCTGCAATGTAACAAACTATTTTCTCTGCTTCTGAAACTCAAATCAGCATTTACATGAAAACAAAAAAAGATGGCTCCTTTTCTGGTTAGTGTGTTGTGCACTAGACCTTCCCTCCACCCCACACAATCACTTTCCCTCTCCTCTCCTCTCCCTTCTCTCGACCTTCTCCCTCCACCCGTCTCTTTTCTCTTCCATATATTCTCTCCCCCATCGTTCACAGACTGACAACTTGACAGAACAATAAGTGCTGGATAAAAACATGAGGTAAGAAAGTGGTTTGATTATAGATCATGCAGAACATGCTAAAAACAGCAACACAAAAATGAAGGGAAGGAGTAGAAAGTAGAAAACAATACATATAGAGTGTGCATTTAAAAAGGAGAAATAAAAAGACTTACACAGCTTCGCGTCTTTGGTTATAAAGTAGGTCAAAAAGAAATTTCACAGCTTTTCACCCCTCCCTCCCCTCCCCCTCAGGCCAAAGAGAAAATATGCACAAGTAGGATCCTAAAAGGTCGGGGGAAGTATGGCAATTCATTTCCTTTTCGTTTTGACAAAGAAACTATTGCAAAAGTAAATTAATAGGTTTTCTTTATCGAAACATCCCGTCACAGATTTCATATCAACAAACAGACGTCCCTCCTCGCTCTTAATACTTTACACTTTACAAAATGTACATTCAACCTGGATTTCACCTAATAGAAGTTTTAGTGTTAGCGCTATTTTGTGAGGAGAAAAAAAAAAGGTCTATCACAGAACTTATTGCCTACTTGGGATCTACTTGTTGCAATAGACTACCGATTGAATACCTGACCGATTCTAACATACCAAAAGACCAAAGAGAAAGTTTTCTTTTTGTTTTGTTTTTTAATAATATAAGTATCTCCGTGACATTGTTCATTTACATTATGAAAATAGCAGCCCTGAAATAAATAAATGCAAACAGTAAAACTGAACTAATGAAAGTATGATTCATGTCAAGGTGTGGTGGCTCTGGGGAAAACAACACAAGCTCTTGTTGCAGCATGAAACAAGCCAAGGCTCTCAACCTCCCCCAACACACACACTCTTCCAGCCCTGGGGTAACATGGGGTGGGACTGGGGTTGGCGGGCGGGGATTAGAGAGGACAGTCCAAGGTCCTTCCTGGATGTTTTTACGGGACCCTCCTCGCCGCCTCTCCCTGCATTCGTCCGACTTCTTCCTTGTCCCCCCCCCCCCCCCCCCGGCCGCCAAAACCAAGCTCTCTGCGCCCTACCACACCTCTCCTGCACAGGAAACGTACACAGCTCTCACTCTCTACACCCCCCCCCCCCCCTACCCCCACCCCATATCCCCCCTTTTCAGCCAGCTTCCTTGCAGCCCACCTCGGGGCTGCCCGGGCCAGACTTTTCACAGGATGGTGATTGTCTTAATACTGGGGAAGGCCCAGCGTCAGCAGACAGCAGCGCACACTGAAGCATGGCTCTTCACGCGAGTTGAAGACGGGGTGGCGAACGAGGACGACGCTGTTGCTGTTTTTTTTCCTCCACAAACTGAGCATGTCAGACGCAGAGTGGAGCCTTTTTGCTTTAAAAGGAGCTACGGGGACGGTAGTAGTTGTCTTTTTTTTTTTAACAGGGTCCTCCACTCCAGTCTGTGGGAGGTGTGTGTTTTAAGTGTGTGTAGCGGGGTAGGGGATCACGCCGAGGTGACATTGGGCTGATGGGGGGAGCTCTGAACGCCCTCGTGGTGAGCCAGGGGGGCGTGTGTGTTGTTGTTGTTGTTGTTGGTGGCGGTGGCGGTGGGGTGCTGCTGCTGCAGGGGCGGCGAGGTGCTGCCGGCCGGGCTGACCTGGCTGGACAGCTGGCCGAGCTGCTCCGTGTTGGCCAGGGACTTCAGCACGGCGTTCTCGCGCTCCAACACAGAGTTCCTCTCGTACAGCTCCTTGATCTGCTCCTTCAACACCTCCACCTCCTCGCGCACGGCGTACATCAGGTGGCTCTTCACCAAGTCCTGAGAGGGAGGGGGAGAGGAGAGGCTGAAATTAGCACACGACAGACTTCGATCCAAAATACTGCTAACCATCTTAACCACTTGAAATGAATCACTGAATGTTTCAGTGATATTTTGTGACGGTATTTTGTCTTAAAATATCTTCTAGCTCGTCTCCATCTGTGGTGCTCAGCTTCCCAGAGATCACCAGTCAATCAAACAGTGTGTCCAGTACTTTTCTTTTCTGTTGATGAAGTTTGAGTTTCTGTAGGTACTGCTCTTTTTGTTGTCATGGTAACTACCACGTTTTTGTCCCAAACAAACCTCAGGTGCAACGCATCACTTCCTGTGCACAAAAAGATTTTCCCCCGGAAAGACCTTCCCGATGTAAAAGCGTTCATGAATGTTGAATGACTGTGTGCTTTATGTTAATGTCAGCAGCCAAGAGTCCAAACAGACATTGCTCCTGGCCTGCAGGTGAGCCGTGTCATCTGACTGAACAGTGTGACCTTTTCTAAGTGACGGGGTAAACATCGCTGTGTGTAAGTGTGACAAACTCACCATTGCCTGCTCAATCTTGTTATCGATGGCAACCACGCTGGCACCAGATGCACTGTGAGAGAAAGGACAGAGTTAGTACACCATGCAGGTCAAGCAAATCCACCTGCAGTCTCTCTCACCGTCAAATAACCTGTTTCTGTGACAAATGGAAAATTACCGTCAGTGTGATTCACTGATAGTCCAGAGTTAAAAACCATGGCATCTTTTTTTTTTTTTTTTTTTTTTGGACAATGATGCCATTCTGTTTAAAGTCATATCTAACAACAGAAATTTCAGATGGGGTTCCTCCGAACAGAATCTTATCAAACTGGTTTAAAGTGAATCTATTTGGGTCAAATGTGTAGGAACTCCTGGCCTACTTCACTGACACGGATTACGTTTAAGCCAACAGCAGCAGCGTTTCATCTCACAACAAGTCTGCACCCGCTCTGGGGCAAGTACAGTAAAAAAAACCTGTCTCAGAGCAAATCAAACACGTATCCAAATGGAGACTTTACACAAGGCGCAGATGTGTAAATCCATCCCTGGTGGCCAATCAGCCGCACCCACGGCCTGACTCACCAAGCAGAGCAGCAACGTTACCGGAAAGCGTCTTCATTTTGGTGTAAAAATACATGGAAAAGGAAAAACGACTCGACTGCGAGAGGCTGAAATGGCAAAATACAAACACTTTCTTTCGGGAGAGCTTTGTAAAATGCGGCTGTTGCTGCAGATTTGAACGCATGCAAACATGTTATTGAAATTTGTTGCGTGCACATCGCTTCGTGGATGCTGTTTTGTTGGAATGTTGAAGACCTCTTCAGACCATTGCAGTAACGTTTTGTTCTAACCCCATCCCCCGCCCCCCCCCTTACCAACACACACCCTGCTTTAACAGAAAACACGATTAACTTACTTCGGCTGTCTACAGATCTTGATGCACCGAAATCACTTCAAGTGTCTGGGTTTAGTTCCAGAAAAATACTGAATGTTTATCCGTCCAAACAGACCCTTTTCCCCACAGAAAGCCTGGGCTCTCGTGCACAATACGCCGCCCTGCTTGGATTTGGATGCAAAACAAAAAAGGACCGACGCGTTTCACGCCACTAGAAGGTGCTCTGGCACGAGGAGTCTCTGTGTGAGGGAACATGATGTGCAGACTGCTTCAAATAATGTTCAAAAGGTTTTTTTTTAAACTTATTTATGTCTGTGGCCTGGTGGGAAAAACAACGAATATAAGGAGACGCGTCGGATCAAACGAGACACACGCGGATTAACACGTGGTTCCTAAATTAGGCGCATCACAACCATAAACACGCTGCGGGATAAAAAGTAAAACACTGATTTCATTTAAAATGTGGACATGCGTAAGCCTGGAGGCGCAACTGAATAAACGTCTCCAAGTCATCTGCTAACAACAGATAATGGGAAAGGCTGTGCGTGACCGCGCAGTGCCCGACAACAACGTACGTGCGTCTGTCCACGCGTAGCCGTCCGGGGAGAAAAGTGGGAGAGGCGCACGGCGCACAAACTCCGACAAATGGTTCACTTGAAGAAAACATTTTGTTCTTGGACACCGGGAGAGAAAAGAACAAAACTAACACCAAACTACTTAAACATCAATGGCACCAAATGAGCGCAAATGGCAAAGTAGACCGGGGTTCATGGATATAAAGTAGATCCATGTGAGTTAGAGCCAAATGGTTAAACTCAGTAAAAAAAATAAAAAAAAAACACTAAATATAGCAAGCATATGCCACAAAACCAACCTAAAGTATAACCTAAAGTATAACCTAAGTATATAAGGCAATGCATAGAGCGTTTAAGAGGCATTATATCCCCCAGAATAAAACCTAACACACAGACCATACCATGGATAATATCAGCTAGAATACAACCGGATAAACACACAACATAAGAGACAATATAACCTAAAATATAACCCAATACACAGATATGAAAGCCAGTATCCTGAGTTCATTACCTGATGCATCTCGCCCTGTAGGAAACCAAATGTCCTGAGTATGTAGGCGAGGACCCCGGCGAGCAGGGTAGACTGTAACTCATTCTGCAGCGCATGTTTCTTCCGAAACGTCCAAAATAAAAGTCCAAAAGTGTTCAAACCGCAGTTGTCTGTTCCTTAAGGGCCAGGCAGCGATCAATGTTTTATCCGGGGGTTTGTCTTTAAAACCCGCACCATCACACGGCCAGCAACTTGAACTGTAAATACCAGGGGGAGGAATTCAGCTTCCTCCAGCCCTCTTTTACTCATGCCTGCCACAAGAAAACGCCCACAGTGACGCCCGTGATACAAGACGACTTATTATAGATAGATAAGATAGATAAGATAGATAGATAGATACCTTATTGATCCCCGCGGGGAAATTCTGGAACATGCAGTTTTATGGACAGTCTACTGTCCATGCCATGGCTTGCACTGTCCCTCTCTGCACTGTATGAATTCCTTAAAACATTTATTGGATTATATAACTGATTCAATAACTCTCCATTTACCATGTATATGTTTTTATCCTGTTACTTCAAATAAGATAACCATGTTATCCAATGCTGCCTGGCTGTGATCATTCTATTTTAAGCGTGTAGGAGTCTCAAGAAACAGCAACTTTTAAGATGAAGAATTGTCACATCTGTGCAGAAAATTAAGGTAATCAAATGAGAAGTCAAATGACAAATGCGTGCATTTTGTTTGTGACTCAGGGAGAAAAAAACAGCAGAACCAGTCACACTGAACCCACTGGGAGAATCCGGGTGCTTTCCAAGTAATCAAGTTTCTACTGAAATGTTCTGTTCCTTCTTCCTCTCCCAAGGAAACGCAAAGAACAAAAGCTATGTGAGCCGAAATAAAACTTTTTAAACTGCAAGATCACTTTTCCAGTCAAGCTCTGGTCTCTACTGAGCAGCTGAACACGCAGGGTCATTCTTCCCCATTGTGATGACCTACTTTTTGATCAGGGGTTAGGTATGGATGCCTACAGCTGAGAGATGATGTACAGCCAGGAGTGAGCATGCCAGGTCCGCACTAACGTGACAAGAGCAATCAGATGAGTCGCACTCCACAAACGGGGATTCGCTTGATTGTGATCTGAAGGCTGATAAACAAAGCGAGAAGACATTCCTCCCTTTGAACTGACCGTTTACACATCTGGGACAAGAGAGATACAGGAATGCCCACCAGCTTAGGGTGGAATGTGTTTTTATCAATAACAAAAACAAGACACGGCCAAGTCAACCTCTGGACCAGCTTGGAGATTTGGCCTGGTGTTGTGCAGACAATAGCACCCGATCTAATTTGTTGGCAGTCAGTGTCCAAGGAAAACAAAGCAAGCTGTACATTTTTTTTTGTCCAGGAGGAAGACACGTGGTGGGTTTATATAAGAACCGCTCGCTGTGTGTTACACACAACACGGGCCTTCCCTGCCGGCTGCAGCGGTGCACACACGTGCTACCCCCAACAAAGTCCTCAGCGCATTCCAGCTCTGGACATCCTCAGCCCTCCAAGCCAGCGCCTCCAGAGACCAAACCAAGGCAGGCACATCTGTCATCGCCAGCAGCACACCGTGACACCACACATTTGAGTCCCTCGGGGGAAGCAGCGGGGTGGGTGAGCGGTTATCAAAACCTGTGCCGTAACTAGAAGGTGTCAGGTTTGACCCCCACGACAGCCATGTGTCCTGCAGGAGGGTCCCTCAAGACGCTGAGCCCCTACCTGCTCATTGTATGTCGCCCTAGATAAAAGTGTCAGCTTGACTTGGGAATGGCAGCTGCAGGATAACAAGGACGCGATACGTGCAGGAGCGTGGTGTCCTCCGTTTCTCTAGGTTCATCACATGATGCTTTACGGTATCAAAAATCCAATGTTCTCTCCATTAGGGGCCAGATGCTCCGGCACACTTCCCCCGTCCCAGTGCATACAAACACACCGTGGGAGGAGGCAGCTGAATAAATCAGACCCCAGCCCTTCGGTGATGACCCCCCTCTGCGAGTGGATCTCAAAACAACGGTGAAGGGTGAATTTGGGGGGGGGGGGGGGGGGGGTTACGGAGGATTACACTCATTGTCGACTCACTGTTGTTCTCTTTCAAATGGACAGACCTGATTTAGCCTGAACACAATGGCTCTTGTCGTTCATCCCAATAGCTGCACTACAGTCGCTAAACCAGATGAGGTCAGCAGAGGCTCCAAGTAGCCGTGGCACAAAACTTCAGTGAAAACCCACAGAGCAACTCTGGGCAATTACAAGTGGGTCCATTTTATTTATTTTATTTTATTTTTTTATATCTGGTGGATTAAAAAACAAAACATGTCTACCTCGCTCCTTGGCACTTATTTTTCTTGTTTCTTTTCCTCTGCAAGTCTCTCACAGGAATATAAACTGACTCTTGCATTCATTACCATTTGTCGCTTGTAATGTTGGTGATCAAGGAACTGCAGAGCTGAAAATGTAAATGCTTACAAAGGGGGTCAAAAGAACCGAAAGTGACTTCTCAACGCTCAAAACAGCTGAATAGCCCTTCACTGTCCTGCTAAACCGATGATCACCCTGCCTGAAAACACAAAGAGACCACTATTTTTGCAAGGGGGCGTTCTCCACAGGGGATCAGTGAGCCCTCATGTTTACCCATCTAGTTAGATAAATTAGATAATGGCAGAGATCACATCCAGTTTTCCATTGACGCTTACACTGGAAAAAATGTCAGTTCATCCGGTGTCTTCAAACCTTTTCTGAAAACAAGTGTGAATGTCTACCAGTGGGTGGGATTTCATGGCAAATCAACTTTTCTCAAGAATTAGTTTCCAGTGGTGTTCGGCTGCTTTATTTCAATAAACCTCTTGAAACACATAAAACTGCACTGGGAAAAAATAAATCATCTCATGCCACTGGCAGATTTTCTCAATCACTTTAAGAAAAACAAAATTTTAAGACTCGGCACAACATTCAGAGTTTATTTTTCACTGGTAGGCGAGAGGAAAATGATCGTATGGATTGCAAGTGGACTGTGCTTCGAAACTGTCAACCCTATCAGGAAGTCTGTTTCAAGGAAATTAAAAGGCCATCCGCATGGTTGTCATGATCCAAAACAACAAGTTGGAACCTGGACAGCACAAGGAGGTAACAAGATACGCAACCCAACACACAAGCTACACGTGGTACTGGGTGACGCATGCTTGAAGTTCCTCAGTAAGACTCAAATATATTGCGCTGGAACAAACAAACAAAGTGTTGAGATTCCACTGTAAAGCAGGTTGTCATCTTTCCAACAAGGATGACGGAAATATGTGAATCTGCTCCTCGATACAAGGGAGTGTTTTCTTTGCTGCATTGTTGGGACATTTCATCTACGTACGGGGCTGGTTCATGCTGACACAATGGAAACCAAGCACAAGAAAAGATAGACCTCAGAGACCGTCGGCCTGGACTTCTGTTGTATTTCCACTAAACCAGAGTCACGCTGCCACCAAGCTTCCCTGTAAACAGACTTAAGGAACCAGCCCACTCGCGCCCTGGCCTGTTGCGTAATCCCCGGGCCTGGTGCACAAACACCTCCTCTATCTGCAGATATCCCCACATGAAGCGCTAGAAGCCCACTGGCCTGTCCTCCCTAGACACATGGGCACCTCTGGGGGAGGAGGAGGAGGAGGAGGAGGCGGCGGGGGGGGGGGATACGGGATAAGATCTGACATCGGATAAATAAATTGGGTGAGTTTGAGCCACACACACATAATTTAGAGCTACTTTTACCAGGGTCTCGTTATTTTATTCTTGGGGCTAAAATAACTACCAGCTGAGACGTTTGTTAAAGAGGCAGAGGGTAATGTGACCATCAAACTCCATAGGCAAACACAGTGGGGGAGGCGGGGCAGGGGTCCTCCAGTCTGAAATAATCATCAGTACGTACCGTATACCTCCATATCATATTTCACTACTTTTTTGCTGCTACCCTGTCTGCATGGCAGGGTTCTGTGCAACTCATTTGGTGGATTAAGACCCCACTGGAATGTGTTAAGAGTAATGGTGTTACTCATGAGGCTTAATGGCTAAATCCTGGCACCTCACCCTTAATGAGCCTCTGTATTCAGCAGAGCATTTATCACAGGATCAAGGACTTAGCCTCATTTGGGCTTCCCCTCTGATGTGGAGAGCCCGGGTCAGCCTGGGTCACTTTAATGTAGTGAGGCACTATGCTGCAAAACACTGGGGCTAATACACGTCTCTCAGCTGTTGTTTCTCACCCTGGCTTCACCACAGCTTGAGCTTCATTCATGACTTGCACAGCAGGGGGTGGAGGGGGTGGCTTAAAGATTAGAAACGCGAGCATGTTGCTATCAGGTAAACTGTTTGAATCCCCGGACCAGCTGGAAAGACCGAGGCAATATGAGTAACCCTCTCCCCTCCCTCATCAGTTTCTGTTGGGGTGCCCATGAGTAAGGCACTTGAACCCAGTTGCCCTGGTGGGGATGCTCAATGACCGACAGTAAAAGGTTATATTAGGCAGCTACCAGGTGTGAATGTGCTAGTGTGAAGCAGGACGGTGCTGAAAAAAAAAACCCATGTGTACTCGGCAAACCTTTCCTGGATAAATACAGGTCAAATGTCAGCAGGGTTTCCAAAGATAAAGTTGACGGGATAAAAATGTTGTCTCTTGTACAGTGCCGTCTTTGAGAGACTCATCGGTGGTAGTGATCCCGTCTATCCAGTCCACCGTGTAACGCAAAGGCTCGTTAAGTTTAAGATCACAGCTCTGCACAACGTCAAGTCATGTCGCATGCATCAGGGCCTGCAGTTAAGTGATAGAGGGGGGGACATCTCTCTCTCTCTGTGTGTGTGTGTGTGTGTGTGTGTGTGTGTGTGTGTGTGTGTGTGTGTGTGTGTGTGTGTGTAGGACGGGTAAGTTGTAATCGAGCCAACCCCACGAGTAAAAGGTGGTATTTGGTGAAAGTTAACAGACTATTAAATTAATGGGTGACATTTAATAAAAGCACCATCATTTCATGGAATAAAGAAAAGGGCAAATGGAAAATGTCCAACTAAGGTGATAATGGAGTTCATAAATAGGTTTCTTTCCTAACAACGCATCAACAACGAAACTCTCCGCTTTCCCACGTTCGACTGTTCTCCTCTCAATAATGAAATGTTTGTTTCCATGTCATAAACGGGGGCCGCATACCTGGTCTGGATCAAATCACTCTGCATGGCTGGGCACGGGGCCACCAGTCAGGTGCGCAGAGTACAAATCTGTCTTTTCTTTACTGTCCATAATCATAAAGTTGCTCATCGCGGGTTGAGGGCAGTAAAAATGGCCACCGCTTCTTCAGCGACCTTACAATGATTCCTTTCAGCGGGCCGACCAATCGCCTTCCTGGAATGTTTACAAATGCAACGAGTGTAACCTGTAATTCAGTTAGGCTGAAAGAAATTAAATCATCTCTCGCTTGTTGCCGTTTAAAGAACTGTTAACGAGAAAAGGATTTAAGCGGAGCCGCCACCGTTTCTGCGGGCTGCAGATGTGGCATTGTAAATTTGATGAAACAGGCAAGCATGTTGTGATCCCCAGAACGTTTTGAGCAGAATCTTGCTCAAAATACCACCGCTGCATGCGCAAAGGCCGCAAGTGATCTGGTAACACACCGCCCAACTGAGGTTTTACATTTTTCACAAGGCAATCATTTTCAGGAATGCTCCTTTGTGCCCTCAAATGGTTTGCGAGCGAGTCGCTCCACTTCCAACATGTCTGACCTTGCAGGAGAGCTGGCTCAAGACAAAGGGAGGTGGATTGAGATGGCTCCCTCAGGTTTACCTGCGGTTAGTTGAAAAGGTAAAGCTTTACTGTTCGTCGCTGGGCCCTTAGGCACTCCGTAGCTGGACGGGGAACAAACAGAAGCGCTGTATCCATTGCCAGCAAAGACACCGCACTTACACAACTGCTGCTGTTTTATACAAACATCCAGAGCTCATCTGGACAGGGCTGGCATTGAAGAACAATGTGGCATTATGGATCGCAGCCCATCATTCATGCTAAGCACCGAGCACTACACACACACTTACTGGATATAACTTATGACAGTTTGATCTGTAGTACTCCTCTGCACATCATTTGCCAACAGCTGTAACTGATTGTAGATAAACAAGGGGATCGCCTATTCACCTATAACGCAGTGTAACAAAAAATGTTGATCAAATCAAGCAATGCGTGTAACCAATCTCCAGGGTCAGAAGTGTGAAATGAGAATAGGGAAGAAAAGCATAAACTGTACTACTCCACCCAATAGACCACAGACCCCCTTTTACTGAAGGATTTTGTCCCAGGGACCCCCAACATGAGGAGATTTCTGTCTGTCTATGTACAGTACTGTGCAAGTCTTCGGGACCCTGAATTTTTATAAATATAAATTTGCTCTTAGAGGTTTATTTTTTGTTTTCTGCATTAGTTTTTTACATTACTGCTCTTATAGCACATTTTGATATTTAAAAACTTTTCATTTCATTATTTGTGAAAACATTTTCACTTTACTTGCCTAAGACTTTTGCACAGTACTGTAGGTGGAGAGAATGCTGGTGCCCTGTGCTAACCTCTGGCTAATGAAGTAACAGAAGTAATACTTATTTTCCTGGGGCCCCCATAGAACCGCCTCAAGGACCTCTGTGGCCCCTGCACCAAATTTGGGTCATTACCTTAGAGGTCTTTACTCAAATCGTTAATTTTCAAATAAACACACATATAAGGTTTGATTGAGATGTGTCCTGCCACTTCTACAGTAAGTCCAAAAGGCGTTGGCGCTGACAACCAATCAAACATCCATGGCAAAGAGTCAAGTCCTCAAAAAGCCTTGATCAGACCGCACATGGGAACACTTTCAACTGCCTCCAAAAAAAAAAAAAAAAAAAAGGGACATGACTAATGCAAACAACTCATAAACCGCAGACACATTTAAAGTGCTGTCCAAAAGTCTCCACTACCGAGAACTGTTTGTTTTCATCATTAATCAAAAACACACCCCGGTGGCTCAGCGGTCTAAGGCGTATACCACATAACCGTGACATCCTGGGTTCCAATCTGGCCCGGGGCCTATGTCACATGTCATCCTCCTCTCTCACCTGATCTTTCATGTCTCTCTACTGACTGTCAAATAAAGGCAAAATGCAAAAAAAAACAATCCTACATTAATAATGTATTAATATAATACATTATTTGGAACTGATACAAATCAATTATTTAGTTTGTGAGAAATGCTCCTATGAAATACATCGGAATATGTTGTTGTCACACCACCATGTTTGTCCCTCTAAATCAAAATCAGTTGACACTCAGGTGCCAACAGTCCTGAGGCTATGCAACAGGTGCAGAGGGATTAATGGGCCTTTTCTACTGCACAGGAAAAATAGGTTGCAAGCAGAAAGACAAACCAACAGTGAGGGTTTTACTACACGTTGCCACACTTTTCACAGACAAATTTCCTGGATTTAAAACTGCATTTTGTGTTCAATATACTGATGGTGGCTGGGCAACATGACGGTCTCCTCGACACCGCTTCACTCTGACACATGATCATTATTTTTCACACCAACAAATATCATGACAATAGGGTTTATGTTTCCATACTTCCAGACCCAAATATTCCCAAATATTTTATATATACCATAGAATGATAAAATTCATTCCCTATACGTTTTCATACAACGTTGAAATCCATGCAGCAGGACAGCAACTTGCCACCACGGTTAATCTTATTTAATCAAATGTATTTCTGCAGCAGTGTTTCTTCTGTATTTGTTATCTTTTTGTACCAGTACTGGTCTGGGGTGATTTTGGTTCCACATCCCTGCTTGGGTGTTCATTCTACTGCTGGCGGTAACACTAAAATGTTTAAAATGTTTGTAAAAGTGCCAATTCTACAAAACTGGCGGTATATTTCTCTGTGTTATTAGGGTGTGGCGGTGCTTGCCCTTGCTGTGGTGAGTACTGCAAGAGAAGCACTGTGCTGTGAATCGACCTATGAGGTGAATTAGGTTTAGTTGGTTGCACTTCACACAAAAAGGCCCAACAGTTCACTACTGGTCAGTTATTAGTGTTGTCAGTAGTCATCTCTATAGATAGACAGGTTTGTGATGGTGAACATAAGTATACTTTCCACTTTTCTCTTGTTAATTTCCTCAAGTGTCCAATTCTCCACAGATTTGTCTTGGAATGAAAGAGACACTGAAGCAATGAGGCAACTCATCGGCTTCTCATCTCTCCTAATATGCAATCCACCTATATGGAGTATTACATAACATAAACACAACCTACGTCATGTTACCTCAATGTGATCTGCTATTTGTAGTGCTAAAACCCCCTGGCACTATGCGGTGCACTGCGTCGGGGCAAGAGGAACTTGAGCACCAGATCCTCGTGACTGGCAGAATGTGGATACTCAAAGTGTCAGCGGGCCCTGAACCTTTGCCAGGACAATCCGTCTTGACACTTCCTACAATGGCATGCTTTCACCATGCATTGCACACGCGGCGCGATTAGGGGTGCACTGCAAAAATAAAATAAAAATAAAAATGGTCCATCTTGGAAAGTCATTTAATTTATTATATTATTTATTTTTAAATTCATTTTTAGAATGAAGTCACTGAAAGCCGATACTCACTACCTTTAAATTTCAGTATATTCAATGTTTCCCCCAGAATTTTATTCTTGTCAGGGTGAAGAAGCCTCTGAAACATTCAGAAGCATTCAGACCACGGGGCACTAAAACTTTAAAACCCAAACTAATGAAATTATTTTAGGTTGGTTAGCAGCTCTTTAACATCACATTACAGTCATTTAGCAGACGCTTTTATCCAAAGCGACTTACAATAAGTGCAGGGTGGCTCATCTCATCTCTTCAGTAGGGGGAACCCTGGGATACATTAGGCCTTTAAATAAAGATGTAATTTACAAAAACATAACTGAATTAAATTAATAAATAAAATGTACAAAGAAAATTGCATTGCAGGTTTTGCAGACTTTTTATGTAGTCAGGGAGGAACATCCATCATATCGTCAGTGGACATCATGAAGGTATCTGATATTTTATAAAAGGCCAAAAATATGATTTTTTTATGATTTTAAGACTCCAAGCAAGATTAAATGACTTGTTAAGATGGACACTATTTGCACTACGGGCAGGGTGGAGGGGTGGAGGGTTCAGCTTATCCAGCCAGTCCAGGCTACACACACGGTATACACATCCGAGCTCATACCTATCATTGACGACCTTTGACCCCCGTAACCTGCTAGGCCGGAAAGCTTGGTAGAAAGCTGTGGACGGGTTCCTGCATTTTAACAGGGGGGGAAAAAAAACAGACAGGAGAAACATGAAGAGAAACATGTACACAGGGAGTGAGAGAGAGAGGGAGAGAGAGAGAGAGAGAGAGAGAGAGAGAGAGAGAAACAAGGAAGAGACACATGCCAACAGAGAGAGACCAAGAGAGAGAGAGATGAGAGAGAGATGCGAGAGAGAGAGTGAGAGAGAGAGATGAGGAAGAGAAAAAAAGAGACATGCCCATAGAAAGGGAGAGAAAAAGCAAGAGACATGACCACAGGAAGAGAGAGAGAAAAGGAAGAGAGGCATGCCCACAGAGAGGGGGTGGGGCAGTCTGAACTACATTGAGAGGTCAGAGGAAGTTGGTGATACAGTCCAGATTGCCCAGCTCTATTCAGAAACCACATGATGTAGCCATTCAACATGTTCACTCTGTGGCCCGATCTGAACACATTCATCCTATGGCCTAAAATACTACTTCTATTACTTCACATGAGACCCACCAGGAAAGGGACTGCAGCCAATTTTGGCTAGTGGCATTACTTGAGGAAATAGAGAAATTGATTGGTCAACTTTTGGTCAACGGCATCACAGGTCACAACTTGTCGGAAAGGAAGTTAACCGTCTTGTCATTTCTTGTTGTCGGGAATCAACTGACTACTTTATAAGCCAGACTGATTCATACAATAGAAAGGGCACTCCAAGCCACGGCAAAATCTCACCAGCATTTGGCCGATGGCTGGCTGGATAATGTTCATTTTCCACCTTGGAAGGAATACAACCTCCTGCAAATGTGAGTCCTGGATGCTTGAGTTTAAAATGGTGAAAGAGTAAGAGCTTTATTTAATAAGCTTGGCGATAACAACAAGGATCTATTTGTTTTCATGTGAAAATGTTTGTTCAGTATGGTGTTGGGCTATTTACTGTCTGAGGTTTTGATACAAGATACTCACAGTATGTCAAAGCTAAATGTGCTTTTTACATATAGCGCATCATACGCCACTGGGACACTTTTACTCAACATGCCTTTCAGTATCATGAGTGCATACACGTGTATTTGTCCCTGTAAAAGGTTTGGTTACATTCGTAATGTAAGACAGACCTGCATTTTATGTTTTCATCAGCTACTAAAACCTTACTGTCCATCTTCATGCCAAACCTGTCATAATAAAATATGTCAAATAAATTCCAGAGTGCCACGTACGAGACGGAGTGCCAGGAACGTGGCACTTATGTCAATCATTCATCAAAGCTTTTACACTTCTTCAACCATTCTTTCAACTACAAGCAAAACTCAATTCACAAAACTGACAGGGAGGAAAAGGGACGTTTTAGGTCTAATGCTGTGTGGATAAACTGAATAAAAAAAATCAATGTCAGTCTGCTCTATAAATGTTGTAAAACTTCCTATGGGAGACTTGACTTACAATAAGCGCAGGGGTGGCCTCCACAACTGTAAACTGGACAGTTTCACTACACCCAATGCCCCCAGACCGAGGGCCCGAAGACAAAAGCAAGCTGGAGATCGGAATGCATATAAGAAAGTAGAAAAGCCGGGCTATCCATCTCCGACTGTACCGCCGACTGTCAAGAGTGAGTCACAGCGTGTCCCTATCAGAGCCAATGTCAGATCCCTCTCCGGCACACCTCAACAATAAGCAGCGCATGTCTTTCAAGTTGCCTCATGCACCGGCGACGAGGCAAACAAGGCACTGCAAGTTTCAGAAGCATGCACACAACATACCTCCCATACAGCTGCTGTGAGCTCAGCCTTGGAAACAACCGAATGAACTGGTGTTACTTGGGGAAATGCACGGTTCATTAGGTAACACAGAAGAGAGACGCAGAAATAAATGAAAGAGACAAGAGAAGCTGAGTGTCAACAGGCAGACAAAACTCTAAGGGAAGAAGGAAGGAGCCACATCCAGCAAACTTACCTTTTTACTGAAAATCTATCAGCATTTTTAGTAGCACCGTAGTAGGTAACATAAGGAAACACATAAGGCATGACCTCTACGTATGGAGTTGCACATACGTTAACAGGCACATTAATATACAGTAGACAACTAGGTGCAGTTAATAGCTTCAAGAACAAAAACACTGAACCCAGGAAGAAGGTAAACACTACCTATACTACAATACATATAGTGTATGTGGACTAACTAAGACTAATGTCTATATGAAGCGGAACATAAAGCACTACTGTGTAATCAAATATAAAATCAGTTCCTTAGTTACTCATGTTTACTATAATGTTTACATTGAACATTAAACAAGGTTCTGCCACATTGCAAACTGAACATACTTGAATGGATGGAGATTTGCATCCTTTCTAGAGGCAAATACTTGGAGACTGTCGTCAAATGAGCTCCTTAGTGTGTGTCAAGGTAAGGGGCGGGGCCAGGGAGCGTCGTCAGCACCAGAAAAAGACTTTGGCGTACAGCCCCAAGCAAGTCCACACGTACATGATGGATTTTCAGTGCTAATGAATTATCCTCCATTTAGATTGAATGCTCCGACACCGACCTGGCCAACTGCGTACATGCAGAGGAGACCACTTGTACTGAGGTGGAGCCCTTCAACAATGAGGTCAAAAAGTCTCTGTGGGCTACAGCCGAAGAGCATGACCTGCAGAATGTCAGAGAAAGCATTTCTGCTCTGCAGTATATGATCCAGCTGAACAAAGACAGCTTGTGCCGAGACCTGGAATATTTTGGCCCGGAGATGCTGAAGATGGTTTTGGACTGCAGGGAACTCTCCGAAAAAATTGAAGATAGGTTTGCAAAATCCTGGGACATAATAGGCAAGGCTACACTACCCAGGGATCAAGCTCAGGAGCATAACAACTCTGAGCTAAGCCTGGCAAGTTTAAGCCTGTCTGTTGATGTGAGCCCAGACCTCCAGGTCACCAAGGTGCTGCCTCTTAACCTGGACGCTTCAGAGCAGGTTGTTGGCCACCAAGAAATTATTCCAGCAACTTGCAATTTGTTGTGCCGCCACAACCTTCTACCTCCCATCACCGACGACGTCAAGGTGAAAGGGAAAAAAAAGAAGAATAACAAGGCTGGGAAGAAGAAAACAGCAGAGGCAGAGAAGAAAGAAGAAAATGGGCAGCAGCAAAATGAGCCAAAGCCAAAGACTTGGAAGAAAAGATTTGTCCACTGGCTGCGGTCCAAGCTTGGGCTCAAGAAGGTCTCACCCCTACTAATTTAATTTAATGTTATTTTATTTAAATCAAAGTATTAAAATTAATATCAATTAAATTAAAATAAATATCACAATAATATAATAATAAATAAATAAATAAATAATAAATCCTAAAACCAGCTTCTGTGGTGTGTTTCAGTCTCTCATTTTCTCCATTGTAAAGAACAGGCTGTTTTCAGGGCGTGGAGGTTGTATGTAATGAGCACTGCTCTGATTGGCCAACCTCGCCTGGCGGAGGCAGAGCACAGAGCGCTCATGCTGCGCAAGGTAAACAAATAAGCTTGACGCAGAAATCTACCATAACCATGGCGGCCGCTCCAGAACCAACACAGAGACCGATCTGTTTATGGCTCATGTCCATAAGCTTATTGAATACAACTTGCAGACAAGCTAGGATCGACAATTTTGTTGAGCTAGTTAGCCAATATATTATTGGATGCAATCTATTTGCATCCAAACAGCGCAGCCAAACAACCAAACACGATTGTACTAATGGTGGCTAAAGTTTACCAAGCCTGACACGTTCGATAGACTTATAAAACAGACACTGGTCCCAACAAATAACTTTAAGATGAGTCCTGACTCCAACCAATAACTTTAAAAGATGTGTCCTGACTCCAGCTTTAGTTTTCTTACTTCGTCCACACCCAACAAGCCCGTGGCTAGCCCTGAATAACCAGCAGTTGAATATACTAACCAGACTAATTTGTAAATAAAATCAAAACATGGTGACACTTCCATTCCAATTTTTCGATTCCAATTTTGCAGATAGGGTCACGTACCATATTAATTGCTCCATCTTTAAGCTTCAATTTAGATGCTAATCCTGCCGTTGCTCAAGCAGTCTGAGGAGTGATCATCACACACAGAAAAAATTTGTGAACTGTAGCCAGAACAACTGGAGAGTTGGGATATGGCATAGACATGTGGCCATTGTAGCTCCACTGTTCGCAAAGTAATGCTGCATTCCATTGTACTTGGAAAAAACAGCGTCCGAATGTGATATGCGCCGATTCTATTCACTAATGGCGCTGTAGTAGTTGATGTTGAGTTTAGATGCTTGTAACATTCTGAGACTTGCCATACAAACATGAGTTTGCTGCGGGCGATTATGTTTTCCCGAGCAGATGCACTGGAACACATTTAGATTGGAAGTTAGGAATACCGACTCGGAATTAAGCAACAGCTTGCGGCGCTGCAGTGAGCTGCATTTTGAGACGAGGTAAATGGGTGTGGTTATTCACCTGGGGGTGGGCATGCTCTGAGAGGGGTTGGATTATGTTAAGAAGCGCCCGTTATGAGGTATTAACGGGCTACTTTCCGAAACAGCCTGTTTTGGCCCCATTTGGACACCGTTTTTGTTTGTGTGTCAGGAATTGCACCACTTACCTATTATTGAATAGCAATTATAGAAAAAATAAAGGAGTCATAGATTAAATTGTCACCTACTGCATTAGTCAGTGATATGGTGATATGGTCTCTTTTAATACAGATATCCATGCTACTATGTTAGCTGGCATTATAAAAAAGTGCATGCAGATTTGCTACAAGCAAACAAATAAATGTGATTTCTTCTTCATCTCTTGAGTGCAGTGATGTATTGCCCATACAACTTACTCAACTTACTGGGTTGTAAATGCCTACAGGGCAACTCCCTTCAGTGTGAAGGGAGTTGTTTGCATGTGTACACACCCTTTGATATTCTACACTTTTATTCATAAACAATAAACTCAAAACTCAAAAAAACTCAACTTATAAACGTTAAGCTAAAATTTTTAGCTACAAATATATTACATCACTCCTGGCATGCAATTAAATGCAACGGAGAGGTAATCACTGTTTCCACAGCTGTGCCGGACTAGGTCAGTTTCAGAGAATTTCAGAATCGCTATCGGAGACCAGTCTGTCATCACACTCCACTACAAAATACAAGGAAAAACAACAAGCAAATGTGAGTCCCACATATGAAATGGAAAACAGTCACAAGACATTAAAAAGGGACCCAGGTGCCCATTAAAATAAAAAAATACATTTTTAGTCGTTATGAAGTGTAAGTTATTACATTTTTCATTAAGAATCCAACTTACTTCATAATAATACAATAAGACATAACTTATTGCAATATCTGCCAAAAAGTTATTACATGGTGTCCAGAGCTTTACTGCATGATGGGCACTTTTTTTTAGCCGTGCACTCCTACACCAGGCAGTACGGTACAAGTCACACAAGCATGAGCAGCTCTATAAATATTTAGTTCAGAGATTCTCTCTCTTCCAACAACACTGTGCTACCGCAGCACTGTGGTGTTAACAGGTGGAGTTTCGGTCACTCCAATCATGCAGACCCTCACCACACCCCTCCACCCGAGCACCTCACCTAGAAAGCACTAGCACCCTTTAACTATGAGTTGCTACAGCACGGTACGAACACTGTCAGGGTCAGGTGTTCATGTATAATAAAGACGTATGCACCTATGGTACTGTGAGCAGTATGAGACAGTATGTACCAGCAGTACCAAGCACTAAGTTATGTTATATTATGTTAGAAAGGGAGTATCCACCCTGGTGCCAAGAGGTGCCAAGAAACTGGGTCTCACGTTGGGTGATTTGCCTGAGGCAGAGTCATGCCATACTGTCAGATCTGAAAGAGCGTTCCCTGGTCTCATGATGTCTGCTTGACAAGGGATTTAGCAGCCAGAACGTCTGTCAATAAAGAAGCACTGTTGGTGTCACAACCCTTTCTCCACACATAAAGGGCCGTTCAATTCAAACACGATGATGGTGATGTAACCGTGATGCTTTGATGATGGTCCAACTCCCTGTTGTGGAACTTATCAAAACAAGTAGGCCCATAAAAAGCCCTACCCTTTGACAGGTTAACACAGACAGAGCACATACAAGTATAAGAATAGAGTCTCAAGTAGGATTTTGCCTATAAACCCTATTCAACTCCTAAAGCCTTCCGGGAAATAGGCTGCTGCAGGAATTGATAGGCTTCAGTGAACGCTT
Organism: Hoplostethus mediterraneus; assembly: GCA_034670385.1. Taxonomy (NCBI): domain Eukaryota; kingdom Metazoa; phylum Chordata; class Actinopteri; order Trachichthyiformes; family Trachichthyidae; genus Hoplostethus; species Hoplostethus mediterraneus. Next base: position 1,494,758 of record JAXDDW010000074.1, read on the forward strand.
GCTCCCTCAGGTCACTAGAGGAAAAGTGCTGTTTTCAACAATAAATAACTTAATAACTTCCTATAAATAACGTAAAAACAAGGGCCTTTAGTCCAGACACTCAACATAAGGAACATCCCTTCAAGCAGGAACACATGAAGGACCAAGTGTTCGTAGAAATGTGGTTTTGAACTTCAAGGCCCTTGTTTTCTTGAAGTCGTTTTTCCTGCATAGCTGGCTCATTGGCTGCTCCTGCGCACACGCACACGCACACGCACACGCACACACGCACACACACACACAGGATGAAGCTGAATGTATCCTCACACGGATATGACTGTACGACTATATGTTGTTCATACCACACAACCTCATTGTGCAGAGAGGTTCATAGCTGATACAGGATGCAGGGGGCAGGGTGAGTCAGCTGGATGGAGGGGTGAGGTACAGCGCTGCAGTGTAGGAGACCAGCGATGAGGCTACGCCGTGGGAGAGGGGAAGAGGCTGAATAGGGCCGGGTCTCTCTGTATGGGGCCATGCCTGCAGCCATAACCCAGCTGTGCAGCTAACCACCACTGATACCGCCTCCCCACCCCGACTGTGGCTTCTCCCAAGGGATGCATGGCTGAAGCATGTAAGGAAGGCACATTGGGTTGCAGTGGAATGGTGTGGGCGGGCGTCTCATCAAACAGCTAAACCTAGACAGAGATGAGAAGATTGGGGGGCGGGGGTGGTGGGGATCTCTGCCTGACCTGAACAGAGCGCTATAAATAAGATCTCCAGCCTTTTCTGCTGTTCAAGGCAGGCTCCGACACTTCTACCAAGGCTGGCAAAAATGTAGTCAGTGAAAGATGAGAAAAAAAATGTTGCACTGATATGAAGCAGTCGCGTAACCAAAGGATGTTCAATTCTGCTTAAGTTACACATAATTGTTAGCATGGCCCGATGAGTCAGTCTAACTCAGAATCTGGGGTGGCCCATTCAGCTGGGTGGTAGCTGATAGTGTCGGCCTGGAGGTACAAAAGCCACCCTATCTGCTCAATTTCACTAAGCAGGGCTCAAGTTCATTGACTCAGCCAGTTAAATAAAGCACAGAATTGGGTCCTGAAGCGTGACGCTGACCCAGTGAACTCTGTCAGGCCCTCAGGTCTGTTTCTGTCTCCGCTAGTCAGCACTGCTCCGCAACAACACCGTCCTGTCACTCTCCAGTGACTTTGCCTGGGGTTGAGTGGGCAAGCCAGCCTGCTGAGGAGGATGGATCTGACAAAAAGTAAAAGTGATGTGTGGTGAAGGACTCTGAGATGACAGACTAAAAGGATAGAGCATATTGCTGATGCTCAGAAAAAAAACTTGCATAGTGGTTCAGTCCTGGAAAGTTGACCCTATGACAATTCGAATTTTGTTATACAGCAGTAGTGACATCTCTTCCCTTACACTAGTGGCAGTGAAAGTTTTTTATACGCAAGCTGCTGCTGTGATCAATGTGTTGGTCATTGTTCTCATAACTACAATTCCCAAATCTGTGGGGTACCAATCAGAGATCATAGTACAGGAGGCTGAGACAATTCAGTGAGAGAAATTTTGAAGAGACGGATAACAACAAGGGGGATGGAGTTGAGGTGACAAGTGAAGTCAAAAACAGTGAAAGGAGGAAAAGGAGCCAACGTTAGCTACTGCCAATGCTGCTGCCACAGGTGGGAGCAGCTACATTTTTTAAACTAGGTGACCCCAGTGGGAATCAAACCCTTTAACCCCCAACAGTATCTGTGAAATGCTGCACTTGTTGATTTTTGCAACAGATCACAAACTCCTTCCCTGTACACAACGTTCCCCGGGCGTGTCCTTAGCGTCTTTATATCGGCTGCCCCGAGGGAAACGTTCCCTCGTCTAAATCTTTCTCATTCACAGGAAGCTTAAAGTGCCATGTCTCGTTTACAGTTCTCCAGATACAGATGAGAAGGATGATGCAGAGAAAGGGATTTGCCGCTGAATGCACTACGATTAAGTTGTCACAGTTGCCATCGTAATGTGTCTTAGCGTTTTCTCCACTTAATCCTTCGTAATGCCACAAAAATGGCAAATCATTTGACTGTGTATGTGCGTCCTTATGGCAGCCAGTCAAAACTCCTCGGAAGACACCATTTGACAGATGGAGTGTACAAAAATGGTACTTCTGCCCGGCAGAGAGTATCACCTACCCTTACATCATTGTAGCCAATGCACATCCTCCTCTCTCCTATGTGCACTACATTCATATTTTAGTTGACATTTCTTATACTGATGCATAAGCACGTTAACTTGAGCTTATTCTTACTTAAGCTTATCCTACCGCTGTATGTCACTGGATAGGAACGTCAGCTAACGGCCTAAAAAATGTAAAATGTAAATGTAAAATGTGTACGTGACCGACTCTAATTGAGCCCACGGAGGCATGACGGTGTGAAAGTTTAGCACACACTAGTCATCACACTCCCAAAGGCATGAGGAATTCAAAGCGCAGATCATGAAGGCAATAACGCTCATGTTAGATAACGGCTTGTTCCATTGTTGCACTGACAAATAGGGCTGGGAAAGCAAATCACCACCGAAGCAATCAATTTTAAAGCATCGAGGGGTGACGGGGAACGCCTCAAAATGTTGGATCGTTACATCGTTGTGCTTTTATAGTTAAGGAAATCAAATGATATCACAGCCTGATTCTATTTAGAAAAGCAGACGCCACGTACAAACGCTGAACAGAAAACAATTTGCTCCGCTGCATGACCAAATAAGCTTTCATTCAACAAATCACCAAAAGAAGAGGTACTGATTACACATATAAATACTTGTACTGTTGGATCCCAGGAGACAAATGATGATGTCACCTGGATGCCCTCACAGCGTGAAATTACAGGGTGAGTTTGGGCACTTTTGCAAAAGACACACAGGCTGATTCAGTGATAAGCCGAGGTGGCAGATGAGTGAATAAACTGTTACCGGTCTACTCAGCCACTATGACTCACATCCGCTTCCCTGCAGAAACATGTTCGCTGTAAGACATGGGGGGGGGGGGAAGCGCTCGAATGCTGACAAGAGGAAACACTCGAAGCAAAGTTGACTTGAGGAAAAAGATCTTTTTTGAAAAAGAAGAACAGGGAGGAAGTGTTTCACAGAATACGAAAGCAGACATCAAAGCAATGCAGGAAGCTGAAGAATGAAAAAAAAAAAAAAGCACCGAGAAGAATTTGCATGGTTCAAGTATGGATGTTGGGTTCGATTAACTTGTGGGACAGACGTGACCTCAGCTGCCCTTAAGAGGATGTTTCGCTCGTTTCTACTCTACCACTGCTCTACCTGCATACATGGGATTTCAAATAAATTTTTGGTCATTATTAGTCATTATGAAACCTGGATCAGATACTTCACAGGGGGTACCTGTGGTGTAAGTATGACTTTTCTCTCATGTATTGTCTCACTGTTTGTGTACTCACGTAACCAGCAGATAGACTTGTTAAAGCCCCCCGGGAGAGAGAAGGGATTGGATTGGAGGAGGACAACACGGCTAGTGATTGGTAGTTAGAAGAGCACTAACCAAAAAGAAAAAAAGAAAAAAGCATTGCTAAAAAACCCTGACACTGAGGACGCCAAGATGAAGCCAAAAAAACCCCGAGCAGTCTTTCTCTGGAACTCGCCAACTCACTTTCTCTCTCTAAGCCACTAGCACGCTCAGTAACACACACACACACACACACACACACACACACACACACACACACGAGAGAACAGATGAACAGTCACCAGTGAACCAGATCAGTCGGCGACACCCAATGAAAGCGAGGGAGAGGACAGAGAGGGGATGGATGACTCAAGCGCAGCTGCCTGCCATGCTTTCCACACATCCTCATTACTCACTATTCAGATATCTCCAGCTCTGGGGGGCCCTGGGCACTGAAACCTCCTTGTTAAAGCCCCGCTCTGGGAGACTGACTGGCTGCAACACACGGCTCCACAGTTCCTACAGCAACTGGTCAGCTCTCGCAGAGTTGGAGGAAATTCTTAGCCCACAAACCTCAAACCCTCGGGTCAAGCAGCAGCCTGCTCTTCGTGCCCCGGGGCTAAGCTCTGGTCCATGGGTGAACGAACCACCCGACGACCTGAGGGCCCCCTCAGACACTGGGCTCTTCAAATATAGGCCTCCACAGAAAGGCATTGTCTGAGAACTGCTGAATCACCTCACCACAGCATTTACCCCGGTTACTTTTATCTTTTTCCCCCTTTTATCTTTTTTGTGTTTTACTTGATTTTAATTATCCTTTTCCTGCAGCACTTTGAGATTTGCTTTGAATGAAGTGCTTTGAAAGTAAAATGTATTATTTAAAATATATTATTATTGTTAATATACATTCACAGGCCACTTTATTAGGTACACCTATCTAGTACTGGGGAGCACTCCGTTCAGAACAGCCTGAATTATTTGCGGCATGGACCTTCTGCACACCACTGTTGTAAAGAGATGTTATTGGAGCATTTGTGGCCTTTCTCCTCTGACCCCTCCCATTAACAAGGTGTTTTTGGATTACTGGATGTTTTTTGTTTATCGCACCATTCTCTGTAAACTCTAGAGACTGTAGTGGTGAAAATCCCAGGAGGGTTCAGCTGTTTCTGAGATGCAGGAACCACCATGTCTGGCACCAACAGTCACACCACGGTCAAAGTCCCTTAGATTAGATCTTGCCCATTCTAATGTTTGGTCGAACAAAAAACTAAACCACTTCACCATGTCTGCATGCTATATATATTGAGTTGCAGCCACGTGATTGGCTGTTTCGAGGAGCAATACTGTTAACGGCCGGCAATAGCTAATAAAGTGGCTGGCCAGTGTATATGGGCCAGGTCAAGCCGCGGTCACATGACACTGGCTGCCAAGAATTTGCAGCATCTGATACACTGAAGAGACATTACCATTAATAGACTTGACAAGACCCGTTGTTTTCTCTTTCACTTCCTCAATCTGCACCTGAATATCTGAGTTTACTGTAAAGTTACAGACTCCGAGTGACTGTAAGGTCAGAAAAACATGAAGCGACTTCTTAGGCAACTGAAGGGCAACAGTGACCGAGATGATCCCTCAGCACTATTCCTTTCACAACATGGGAGCATCTCACTGGCAGAAATTTCAAATCGATTTTTCGCTAGGAAGTATTTCAACAGATTTTTTGACATGTCAGACGTCACTGGCAATTGCTGGGTGTGTTGCTCATTTACTGCCCAAAAACCTGCCAGGTCACCACCCTAAAGGCCACAAAAACTGGATGCGATAACTGCCATGTGTCCTTTGACTCATTTGATGCCTCTATGGCGTGTTGCATGTGGCAGACTTGAAACATCAGCAGCACTGAGCTGTATTTCACCAATGGGATTGGTATCATTACTTTATTTGTTTTAAGTGACATAGAATATATTCCTTCTTATACATACTACATAGTGACTAATTCAAGTAATATATAAACTTGAATTAGTCACTTAGTTTGCAGTCATTGAAGTGGTTTTGCCTCAGAATAGGTCAGCGGTCACTGCAGCTTGAGAAACCTAAAAAAAAACCACCCGTTTTGATCTAAACAGAAGATGGTTTAACACACCACTTGACATTAGTGTGTATTGGGCCATTGCAGCCGATTGCCTTGTCCGCAAATACACCCTTCTGATACTTCCGGTAGGTTCTGCCTTAGTGTTGAAGGTATATGGAGGGGTCTGAGATGGGAGGCTCTCATGATTCCGTCCTTGTGGCTGCTAATGCCCGTTAGCCTAATAACTGGCTGCACAGTAGGCTATGGCAACAAATGCAGCTCTGTGAGGCAGTTATTAATAAGATTAGCTTCACGTCCGCCAAACTCTCATAAGCTTACCTTCATTCAAAACCTTAGGATGTGGTTTTATGAAACACATACTTGGGGATTATGTGACAATTAGCTATTCTACTCCAACACATTTTCTGTTTCTGTTCCCCAAACCTGAACTATCTCTTGTTCAATATGCTGGCTTGGCAATACGAGGACCAACTGCTCCATATCACTCCAAAGCTGAACAATATTTTTTTTTATACAAATATCACAATATGTGAAACGATGGTGGATATACAACTATGTGAAAAAGCATGTGTTTTTTTTTTTCTTTAAGGCCTGGAAATTATCAAATTTATCCTCCACACTTCTGCAGATTCTCCAGACCTGCTTAGTGACACTGCCTATAGCACTGTGAAGTACACCGTGTGACTAAAACCTTTCCATTATTTAAACAGACATTGGGAACAGCCCTAGTCTGCCTATCCAGGGTTAACGTTAAAATATGGCAGCAATCACAACCATGTCGTAACACGGCTTGATCAAATAAAAAACTTGGTATAATTTTCCTTCTGAGCGATGCAGCGAAGACGCCTCACAGGTCAAAGCAGTTCAGGGTATTACTCAACAACTGCAGGGGTGGTAATATTTCAGCTGCGGTGGCCTCAATTTTGACAAAGCAAGTGATGCACAGACCAACTCAATTTAGCAGGGGTTTTTGTGTTTGTGCTGTTACATTAAAAAAAAGCCGCCAATATTTGAGGTGGGTGGTGAATAGAGGTATTCCCATGTAGGTATGGGCTTGCATCCTAATCTGCTGCCTGCTGTTTAAAGCAGCTGATCAGAAACTTTGAACTTGGGTGGCGAAGGCACCAATCCGTTACTGTTGGCCTCCAATTCAAAACACACACACATCCATAACCTTGCAAAGCCTCCCTTCTCTATGTAGCAGGTACAGAATGGTAACAAGGACCTGACAACAAGTTATCTTTGGACTCAGGACGTCCTTTGAAATGGGAAAGTACATACTTCACATAGTGTAACCACTCGAAAGAGATTGGCTGAAGGAGGTGGTGGTGGGGAGGTGAGGGGGGGGTTGTCCAACCTGTTCTATATCACAAATGTTTCAGAAAAGACAATAAATACCGCTGGTTCGCACACAGTGTCCCCATTCCTGGAAAAGCCTGCAACATGCTATGTGGCTGATTCAACGGCCTTCCTTCCAGCACAAACTGGGTTAGTTATGGCAGGCAGCCAGGAGCGTGGTTGTTTACTTGCTTTGGCAGGACCACTCTAATTGGAAGTGATCCCCTGACCACATCTTGCTGAGATAACAGGGTGGGTCTTGCTACGCTAACTCAATTGGCTGCTCAGTCACACAGACAGCGCCCTGATCTTTGAAATTTAAAGAAAATAATAAAATAAAATAAAATACAAAACAGACTTGACATGTTTTGAAATCAATTCAGTTCACCAAAAGAGGAGATCATTTTTTTTGTTCTGCCTCTGTACTCTGGGAAAAGGACCAAACATAAACACAGTTAGTTGGGAGCCATTAATAAGCGCCTGGAGGTAAAGCGGCCTGGCTGGGGAACCAGAGAGCTTGTTAAAGTCGAGTCCGTTCAGTTAGCATGCTAGTAAAAAAAAGTGCCTGGTGAATTCTCAACACCCGACCCCCCCCAGGCCTTTTGAGGGAAAGAGAAGCCTGTATGAAATGAGGCTGCTGATTGAGTCACAGCTCTCCTGATTAATTAAACCTGAAGAGGCTGAGATGAGAGCGATAGTTAAATTAGAGGCAGACAGACAGTGAAATGGTAGAGGCAGAGAGATGGAGACAGAGTGGTCATAGGCAGACAGGGGGCGGGCCAGCAACCCAACAACAGAGAGCCGGTCCGGGGCGTCTGCTCAGGCTGCAGCCCGGGGCGTCCGACAATCAGCGCCATTCAGGTCCCTCCTGGAATGCGTCCCCTGGAAGTTCAGGCAGGTCAGCTATCTGTGGAAAATGAGCTGCTCCCTTGTTTCCGTGGCGCCGTGGCAACCAAACTACACAACCCACCCCCAACCTGCCCCCCACCTATCCCTCCATCCCACTCCACTCCCCCCTTCATGTTAACACGGCCAAGAGGTAAAAGGGAGGGAGGTACCGCAGCAGAGTATTGCACACACGTGCACACCTCTTGAATAACGCATTTTTCTATCAAAACCCAAATACTTTTCCTTCCTGGAAAACGATGATGTTTGTAGTGGTTGCTGCGTCGCCACACCAGTAGGCGTTCCTAAAAATACCAACCAGCCAACCAAAATATTCCTCGTCTACCCGGCATTCGACCTCAATGGTTGTCCGGTTGTACGTGGAAAAAATATCCCAAAAATATTTGGACAAATTTTGTCACATGCCAATGACAAATAACAAAACACAACTGCACGGGTCAAAGAAACAAGAACTCTAAATGTAGGCATATGATTTCTGTGCGACACACGATTACAGTGGGTAAGAGTTGTGCAGCACAAGCTTTGATAAGCCGTTCAACCAGATTGACGGGAGTTGATAAAGAAATGATGTACTGCTCAGGGTGTCGGGATTCCCCTCAGATTGCAGACACGTGTTGTAGAAAAAGTTTATTTATTTATTTATTAGCTAACTAGGTAGAAAGATTTTCCTTGATTTGCGAGTGCAATTTGTTACTGTCTCGACTGACAGGTGTGCCAATATGCTGATAACAAAAGGCGCGCCTCCCCTGGGGGGTGCCAAAGAGTTTCAGGGGAGGCGCGAAAAAGATTTTTTTGGTTTAAAATAAAATTATTTATGCTTTCTGGAAAGGAATAAAATTGAATTTAATAATATTTAAATTTTAATAATCCTGACAGCGGACGTGTCAAATTATTTTGAAACGAAACATCTGATTAAAAGCAAGTACCGGTCGAGGCTGTAGGTGGAGGGCAACCTGCGCTTGTTCCTGTCATCAGTACAGCCCCGCATCCACCGTCTGTGTGAACTTTGACCCAGTATGCAAGTGGCCAATGAAATTGCAGCTTTATTTATTCTTTTTGCGCCTTGGTCCTGCGAGGAACGAGTTTCCACAAGCGCTCTAAAAATAAAGTCAGAGATACTAGGTTTGCTATCCTCTTGTTGATCAAAGTTCAATGGTGGTTGGTGATACAGGCCTGAGACTTTCAACTGAGCGGTGACTTAAAGGGGTCATGTATACTGTTGAACATGTATAAACATGTTCCACAGGTTATCGTTGACCTAACTAGCCGAGAAAATCTGGAAGTCAACCCCCTTTTCTGTATCTTCCTTTTTCCAAAAACGGTGCCAAATCAGTCCAAAAACAGGCTGTTTCGGAAAGTAGCCCCTTTGGACGTCATAACAGGCGCTTCTTAACATAATCCAGCCCCTCTCAGCGCATGCCCACGCCCAGGTGAACAACCAATCCCATTTAACTTGTATCAAAATGCAGCTCTCCGCAGCGCCGCAAGCCGTTGCTTATGGTGCAGTCCATTGTACTCGGAAATCGATAATTCCGAGTCGGTATTCCTAACTTCCAATCTAAATGTGTTCCAGTGCATCTGCTCGGGAAAACATAATCGCCCACAGCAAACTCATGCTTGTATGGCAAGTCTCAGAATGTTACAAGAATCTAAACTCAACATCAACTACTACAGCGCCATTAGTGAATAGAATCGGCGCGTATCACATTCGGACGCCTGTTTTTTCCGAGTACACTGGAATGCACCATTACTTTGCGACCAGTGAAGCTAAAAAACACAACATATCTACGGCGATATATCAACTCTCCAGTTATTATTTTGTACGCCCTCAAAACAGCCTGTTCTTTACAATGGAGAAAATGAGAGACTGAAACACACACCACAGAAGCTGGTTTTATGATTTTTTTTAATATCGATTTCAAAAACATCTTGTCAAGACCCCTGGAAACAGTTTTAAATAGCCCAAAATGAATAAAATACCCCCCTTTTAAGGTTTATAAAACCAGACTTGTGGGTAGAAGGTGGCCGGTTACCCATGGTAACAATAACCCTCAGTTAGGCTTTGTGTATGCTTTTCATCTAAACTATTTCTTGTCTTTGCACCCTCAACAACTACCAATGCGGTACCCTTGAGCAAGGCACTACAGAAGAAGGCTGCAGCTGTACTAGAAAGCTCCCCGCTGTAAATGTGTGGAACCGCACAACCGTGAAGCAGGGCCGTCTCAAAAAAGTGCACACCTGCTCAGCAACACCGTTTGCCTAAGGTTAAAAAAAAACCTCAACATCAGTCATGTCAGTTCGTGAGAGAGGGAGAATGAGGAAGACGCTCTCCGGTCATACCATACTACCTGCTCTTCACCCACGCAATACAGACCCTCACAGCAACATTACAGAAGCTGTAATTCAGCTGTCATAAATGACATTTTGGGACGCCTTTTTTCCTGGGCCACTAACATTTTTAGCCCTGGAAAGAGGCCAAACACTTTGCAGTGAGAGTGGGTGGCTCAAACTGCCTCGGGGTAAATAGCGACAGACAGTGTCAGGCTGTTTTGCACAGAGTGAGGGAGGGTGGAGGGCATGCTGGCCCCCGGCACACTCTCCAGATAGCGGGAGATATGCCTGAGGCCCCTTCGGAAATGAAGACCTGGCCCACTGAGCCCGGGCTGTGTATCTGCGCTGCCTGTGCACAAAGGGTGTTTTCATGTGATTTGACGCCCCACGTGTCAAATGAGAGCAAGGGGGCCTGTCGGAGGGGGTGGCACGATGGCAAAGGTGAGCTGGTTACCTCAACGCAAGTCAATCCAGGAACTGTTTACGACACCCCAACCCACTGCCAAACAACCGCTATCGCCCCCTGTAACATAGGAGTCCAATACATTTTCCGTTTTAAAAAAGTTAATACTTTTTCCAGACCTGATGTTGAAGATTTTGGTTGGTGTTCAGTACAATTGATGCTCATAGTGGACTGTCAACAACTTCATATCACTCTGCAAGTGAAGCTTCTTCTTCCCAACAACAAATATCACAAGACTGAATGAAAGTGGGTCTAAAACTACAAAGGATGTGTATTCATATATGTGTATTAGGACCTAAAAATAACACATCCCATACTATTTGTGCAATTCCTAAACTTTTAAAGACCTGGAAATTATCAAATTAATTTTCCATATCTTTCCAGACCTACATAGGAACCGTCTTTACAGATGATGTACATGGAGACACATTGCCACAGAGAGCAGCACCAACCATTGACAGAGAGAGAAAGAGAAACAGAGAGAAGGACGAGGACTGGGTTGTTTAAGCCTGGCTCCTCAGAGGCCTTATCTGACACCTTGTTGTGGAGGGAAGAGCTGCTACGCCTGACCAGATAGGTTGAGGCCGGTAGGCAGGGAGGAGAGAGGGTCCACTAATCAGTAGTGGTGGGGTGAAGAGGGGAGGAGGGGTCTGGGCCGGCGGTGGTCGTGACCAGGTTGGGAAATTACCACCAGCTGTAGCTGCTAAAATGACAGTTCACCCAGTGACATTTAGGACTGGTGCACCCCTGAGTAGGCCTAAGGAAAAAAATGAAACTCGGAAACTGGGAAAAGCACAATATCCTAGATTTGAGTCTTTTGACCTACGACAGAACATAAGACTCTTCTATAAAGAGGACAATTCACAAGTCTCAAACTTGCCTTCTGTGTGAATCTTGGTTAAGGGTGGAAAACATCCCACACAGAGCAGTGGAGCGCTGATCCGTGACGGTATTATTGCACAACATTCAGGTTAGCTGCTCCCTTCTACATGTGTAAAACAGCTTTTACTCGCAGTACAAACTAACAGGGACATGCGTATCTGCCACACCCCTCTAGTTTTTCCATTGAGACTGTACAGGGCGAGGGGAGGGGTCTGTCCAGGGAGCTGTAATGTAGTTAAAACGCCAAGCCTTCCTATTGAATGGAGCCAATTTGTCCGAAGGTCAGCTTCATCACTTTATCTGGCGCTGAGCGGGGATGCTAACCATTCCAACCTGAAGGGGAATCATTCAACTCTCGTGACTCCACCCCTTTGTTCCACTTTTGTGATGCACTCTAATTCAGACCAGAGCTAAACAATGAAACTTGGAACCAATTCCCCTACGAGGCCGGGCTCGTGCACAGAACAATGTGCCCCTCACGAGGGGGAAAAAAAGTTTGAAATCTTATACGCGTGACCGTTATATATAGGGGCGCATTCCTGAAAATATGGTTTTCTGCTTCTCACTGAGATTTATGAGTGAATTATGAGTTAACAAGGCATCTTAATTACAACTGATGAAAGTTAAAATAACCCCCGCAGCCTCCCTGAAGAACACACATTTCAAGGTTAGCCAAGCTGGCACGGCAAGTCTACATGCATGTGAGCGGCAGGCCACATATAAGACAGAATCTATACAGAGGGCCCCGAGAGACGCAAAAACATCAATAAGTACAAGTCAGCAAAGGAGAGCAGTAAAGAGTCACTCCAAGGACAGAAAGCAAAAGCTGATGTGTCAACATGGACCAGCCCGACGAGGACTCGAGTCTGACAGGAAGAGCGCTAGGCAGAGGCCTGTGGCGGTAATTCAGTCTGGCTGTGTCATCGCTGCCTCAGCCACAGCGGCTTACGTGGCTGCCATCATTGCCACAGGTTTGTCTGTGTGTGTCTGTGTGCCCGTCTGTCCTCACTACCTCCCCGACACGTCCTGTCCTGCTGCCAGTGTCACCATGGTTACACAGACAGCTACTGATGTCACTGCTCACAAACACACAAACCTTTAGGAAACGGGCACTGGCTGTTCCCCTCATCACATCAGAGTAGGAACAACACACACTGTTTCCGCCCTCCGCACATCAATAACCCCTGTGTGATGCTGCTGGGACAAAGTCTCTTGGTAAACAACGATTAGCTTCAGGAATATCAGGCACAAGGGCGATAAAAATCAGGCCTCTCAACCACAACCACTATCACACACACACACCTCCTCTGCCTCTACCCTTCCCGACTAGCAAGAGAGCACACTGATAAACAAGGACGCCCACATAAATACAGGCCAGGCCACGCATGTGTGTGTGGACTCCAGCTCTCATCTGGGTCATGCTCCAAAGCCCTGTTAGCTCAAAATGGCAAAGACTGGCAATACTTCAGCTCAAGCTGTGTGAGGGCCCTCCGACAGACACTAAAAATAGGCACACTGTGTACATTAGTGGAGTACTGCAGACAATTGAAGAGTCGGTATTTACAAGGTTTAGAGCGGGGTGGGGTGGCGGGGGGTGTAGGCTGGGATCACTGCGAGGGCGAGCATGCTAACCATCTCTCCCAGACAGACGGGAGAATAAAAACAGACGCGCTACCTTTGGGGAGTTACTCCCTTCAGTGAAAGTGTTGGATACAAAACACAGCTACTTTGTTTGTTGTAATTTATCCAAGGGCTAGTTAACGCCCCCTAACCCACACAGCCTGTTTGGCTGAACAGGGGACTGAAGGAGGGAGCGTTGGGTGTCTATAAAGAGGCGGGTTACTATGCAGTGTTTTGTGGGTAGCCTATTAATGACAAATACACAAAAATTCCTCCCCTCTGTGCCAGTTCCCATTGGCTCAGTGGCCCTCCATCCTTCCTTCCTCCCCCAAACTCCCAATTTTACTCTTTCAATAGGACTGTCCAAGACAACGTTTTTTTTTTTTTTTACGTACAACCAAACATTTCCAGTTATAGCATATGTTGGCACTGGTGAAGGAAGAGGCGTTATCCACAGCGCGGAGCATGACCACACCGCTGCAGAATGCCATGGGAATGTTTAACATGGGGGCAATCTTCCAGATACATACTCCCTCACTCCCTCCCTCCCTCCCTCACTCACTCCCTCCCTCCCTCCCTCCCTCGAGCTCACTGCTGCTTTCCAAGCAGACATCTGAGCTTTGTTTTCTTCAGGCAAATAGACATCCATCGTACATTATTGCATCACTGATTGTACACAGCTGAACAAGAATAAGAGTAGTAAACAGTAATTAAGGAAGTGGACTCATTGCCTAAAACAGGTTTTTCACATTATACCCCCTCTTACCTGTCCTCGTCCCCGTCCATGGTAATAGGGATACCAAACAGGCTGTTGACGGTGGGAGTAGGCAAGTTGAGGCTCTCAGGGATGAAAGGCTTCATGCCATCTTTCCCTGGCGTTGCACCGGTGCTAGGCTGAGGTAGGGCATCAGACTTCCGCCGACTGTCTTCAGCCTGGTTAAGTCCTCCTGCACCAGGCACCTGGCTCTGCATACCTGGAGGGGTGTTGGTGGCGCTGGGCACTGTGGCAGGCACGTTCTGGACACCGCTGTGGGAGGTGGCGTTGGTGATGGAAGGTGCAGGGGCAATGCCTACCCCTCCTGAAGGCTGAGACTGGCTGACAGGCTGCTGGAGGCCACTTCCTGGTAGTATGGGGGCCATGGATGTCCCACTGCCCACCTGGAGCAGCAGGCCCTGGGCTGAGGCTGCCTCCCCACCCGGAGCCACGATGCCCAGCCCCTGGACTCCAGGGCCGGCAGGGGTGATGACAGGCGAGGGGCCCTGGCTGGCTGGAGGTCCCACAGAGAGGGAGGCCATGGGAAGGTTCTGAGTGCTTGAGCCTTGTGGCTGGAGAGGGGCAAAGTGCTGCTGACGGTAGTCTGGCTGGCCAGCTGAGAGGCCAGTGGGGTGAGTAGAATAGGCAAACTGCTGGGCCTGTGTGGCAGGAGGCATGATGGGAGATTTCTGCAGCATGGCACCTTGGGGTCCACCGTTGAGGCTGCTAGGGAGGAGGGTTTGGGGAGAAACAGGCTGCATATTGACCTGAGCCTGTTGTAGTTGCTGTGATGTAGTCGAATACCCCGTGGGCTGGAAGGCACTTGCTCCGTTCCCTATCTGAGGGGCTAAGCCGTAGCCTTGCTGCAGAGGCTCTGGAGGGTGGGTGTGGTGGGTGACCGAGTAGCCACTGTCCGCAGTGGACTCCTGAGCCTGTGCAGAGGCGGCACTGGGAACAACCACAGAGCCACCAGTGGCCCCTAGCCCGCTGTCCCTGTCCATACTGTGATCAAGGGTCACAGCATGCTTTATACTATCCACAGTCCTACTAATGCTGGAGCCCTCTGAATCTCTCTCATAGAACTCAGTGCACGTCCATCTGCCCCGCCGGAAGGGCTCTCCGGTACCGTGGTCAAGTTTAATGACCCGAAAACGGGAACTACAGCTCACGGTTGATGTAGAGCTAGTGGCCACAGGAGTTGCAGGAGCCACACTGGTAGAAGCAGCGGCAGCAGGGACTGTGTTGACGAATGTTGGTGGCTGGGTGGCCGAGCTTGGAACGGAGGGCTGAAGTGCAGTTGGCACAGGCACACTTCCTCCTAAAACATGTGGGGTAACATGACCAGTGCCTACACTTTTAATTGAAAAGCCCCCATTGACTGGACCTGTTGCAGCTGGCAGGACGTCTTGAGGTTCTCCTACATTGTTTAAGGTTTCCTCGGATGAACTCCTGTCACATACCCCCAAGTCGGCCCGGGAAACATCGAATATTTCCGATGACACATCTTCCGTCCGGGACTCGTCCGGATCGTCCAGGCTCTCGGTGTCGTCAGTGATGCTACTGGCCGCTACCTGAGCCTGTGTCACACTCGTGATCTGGAAACAACTCTTCTTCTTTGCTGGCATTTTCGACATGTTGAATATCTGCGTTAGTCTAGCTTGTCTATTCCCATATAGTAAAAACAAGTGTTGGCTAAATTCTCTAGCGAAGAAATTCACAGTTCGGAAATATGAAACAGACACGTATTAGACATGTTCATAGCCTCCTCTCCCTCTCTCTCGTCGTAGAAAAGTGTGACAACGAGCCCAGATCCTCCGAAACTCCCGAGACGCTCGATAGTCAGTGCGAGCTTAGTCTGCAGTCCCCCGGTGACAGTACACAGCCGACTGCCGCTCTCCTCCTCCGGGTTCTTCAACACCTGGTTGGCCTTCTTCCTGAGACACTGTCCCGGCTCCGGAGTTGCAAGCAGGCCCCTGTCGCAGTTCTTGTTCACCAGCTGCTACCAGTACTTTAGTCTGAGGCGGGCCCGTTCTCTCAACACACTCTCCCTTTTCAGCTAAAGCATATATTTCTCGCTGACTAGCTAAGTTAGCTAACGTTAGCTAGTTATTTCCCCTACCTTGGCACCAGCATGTGCAACATCATGATGTAAACAAACCCATAGTGTCCATCAGCCTTTCAGAAAGAATATATAATCCACCGATACAAAAGAGTAACGTCCTAAACTCAAGGAAGTTTAGCCTCTTGCCGTGTGGACAGCTCACTTTTGGGAGCTGCTACAGCTAGCTGACAGATATCCACTTTACCACTGTGGCAGCAAGAACAGGCTAAAAGGCTAACTGCCGCTCTTCCTCTAACAACTCGACAAGATGGCAAGAGCGAATTGCACCCTGGGTAGGGGGGTCAAACGTGATCCTGTGGTCTCGGGGAAAAAAATAAAATCAACGGTACAGTGAATATTTATTTCAACTGGATTTTACGCTTTTACTTGTATAGTCTTCAATCTATAAAATGTAAAAACTTTTTAAGTGAATACAAAATAAAAATACCCTTCCGATGTCGTAACTTCCGGTTATCGTCCCAACCGGCAGAGTACTTGCTACTCGTCAGTTATCAGCTTTTTGCTGAACTAATATTCAGAATTTATTGCTTCTTAAATTGAATACGATTACCGTTGGTGAAGACATTTTTTACTATTTAATAAAGACACTCTTGGTTAATGCTTAAACGGCTGCTACTTTGTAAAACAACGCTCCATTAAAACATTCAGCGACTGGAGTTGCGCTGCTCTTTTAGATAAAATCGATAGAGAATTCTGGTCCTTACGCAAATACAGAAATCGTGCGTAATACGCGGACAAGACAGATAAATTGCATAGATTTGGTATGGAAGCATTCTGCTTTTTGTATAAATGTGTTTGCTAACGTGTTCAGTATCTAATCAAGTTGCTACCCAGGGTTATAGTATAAAACACTTAGCTCATACATCCGCAGTAAGAAGCAGTTCAACTTTTCATGATGATTAAATCCACTGAGTCATGACAGGAGTTTTTCTTGAATGAATCAGACATGTTTATCCCCGGGAAATGTTGAGTCACGGTCAATTTCATATTTATTCTTTATAGGGACTCGACATGAGGTCTCAGGATGGAATGTGTTCTTTCAGGGATAGATGCTTTTATATAAAATTAATAATCCACAACATGTGCAGTGGGGTCAGTCTATGCAATATGATGCACACCAGTGGGCAGCATGGTAAACATTTTCCACAGGTTTATATATTCACAGTTCATGTTCACACACATTTTCTGAAATGGTACCTAATTTTCTCAAAACTTTAAAAAAAGCAAAACTCCACAAATCTCTTGCAAAAGGAAAAAATACAATTAAACCATCTTATGTCCTCTCAAAATTGAATTTAAATGATACACACAAATGCACTTAAATATACATAAAGTGTTCTACATACAGAATACACAATGTAAGAAAATATAGGAAATAGGAATACTGTCTAGACTCTAGACAGTATTCCTATTTCCTATATTTTCTTACATTGTGTAAGAAAATACTCTCCTCTAGAGTAACAAAAAAAAGGCTGCATCCGGTCTTGGGTTTCTATCTGGCCACAGGATCTCGTCCTTATCGCAAGTAATGTTCTCCCTGGCTGAGCAGTGAGGGATGTTTGGTCCGTCATGACAGATCTCTAGATGCTCTTCTTCCTATCCTCACCCTTCCTCTCCTGCTACGTCTCTCTACAATGCTGCATCCATTCATCTCCAAGACAGTCACATTTAGCCCTCTGCTCTAATTTGTAATTGGGCAATTTAGCAACTAGTGTTTGTACCTGTGTGTCATCAATGTGTGTGTCCCTGTGTGTCGTAATTTAATTTTTTTGAATGGCGGTGCTTTCCAGGTTTTTGTCATTGTGTCTCAAGTTACAGTGTGTAATCACTTGAGAGATACAGGGCATAAAACACAGTGTGTCTCAAGTGGATTCAAAAATTCACCAGCCAATTTATTAACGCTAAAGTAGTTGTTAGAACAGAAAACACTGATTCAACACAACATGGCCATCCGCCAAAGCAGCTAGCAGGATAAACAGACTTACCAGCAGCCAGCCAGAATGTACCAGTGTTTGGCTGGTGGCCAGTGTTAATACCAAGTCCTGTCCGGGAAGCTGGACATGCTTTATGCACATGGCGCGATTGCACAACAAATATTTTTTTTCTCTTGACACACAACCCCTAGGCCTATTTTGGTGGGATGGAAAAAAATAGCCGAGAATGTGGAGTGGCAAGAACGGTGCCAAACCACAGGGATCATTTCATCCCCATTACAGTAAAAATACCATCACATCACATCAATAGCCAAACTCATGAGGCTAAGACATCCCTTTGTAAGAGTATGAAGAAATCAGGCAAGCCTAAATATTACAACTAATGATTAATCTCATATTTCAGAAAGACAAAATTGGTATTACTAGACAACTCAAACGTACAATAACTGTAAGGATCCTATTACTGATTATAGGTAAAGATTCCTATAAATGACTGCTTAAAGGGGAATTGTACCAGGGTGGGAAATTACCACCACCAGACAAATCCTGCTAAATCTGTGGCTAGAACGTTTATCTACTGTACCAGCCATTATTTTATTACATCATACCACTGACTGAGAGAAGTTGTGACTCAAATAGGTAGGGCAGTGAACATGAATTTCTCTCTCCCCAGAGAGCTGACTTGAACCTGACGTCATCAAGTTGAAGGCAGCTTTTTATGCTTAATTGTGGATTCTGCCTGTGTGGCGGATGAGTCATGTGACATGATATTGACATGTACCTTCTAATATGCTAAATTATATTGGATAACTTGTCCGGGGTAAGAGGTGAGGATTGTTCACCAGACGTACCGCCTGGGGGTAGAAGCTGTCGTGGAACCGTGAAGTACGTGTCATGACACGCCGCCACCCGTCACGTGATGGCAGGCGAGAGAACAGTTATTGACAGTTATCAACATGACATGATATTGATATTGAAATGTCGTCAGATTTCATCTATTTGGCGTTGTTAACACCGGACGTCTGACGTCTCACTCATCCGCCATATGAGATCAGTAGCAGAAACTATCCGCTGTGCTCTGATTTCCTCAACATCCCAGCTGTGTTCAAACTGTTTTCCTAACATTGACTCCTTATTGAGTTTTATCATCAGAATTCCAAGATCCTAATTTTATAAATCTCTCTCTCTCTCCGTTTCTCTCTCTCCCCCTCCCTCTCCCTCTCTCTCCCTCCCTCTCTTTTTGACTGAATGAATGACTCAGTAGTGGAGCTGATGTCCAGGCTTATTGTGTGAGTCAAGGCCACCAAAGGCCTCCGCTCACTGAGAACTGTAGGACATTTTGTCTCAAGATCAACAACTCGTGACTCGCAGAAAAACATCCTTTGACAATCATTCAGACTTGGGTCATGTTGTTGTTCAATTTTTCTGCTCCATTGTAATTGTTTTGGTATCTTCAATCCCACTGCACTGGTCAGAAACATCTGTCCCATCCAGGAATGTGGCATGGGAGGCGTAAGGTGACCTGCCTTGTTATTGGAAGCAGAGGTGTCATATATATGCTGGACGACCCCATGCTTCTGAATGGCTTCAGTCAAAGAGGTGAAGTGAGGAAAACGCAGCGTGAAAGCCAAACTGCACCCCCCCTCCCCCAAGTGTAATACACACAAGTGGAGTTTGGGGTTTCTGTTACAGTCAAACATTAATACATACATTAATACATTAATTCTTGTTCAAATGTATTACTTGGGCTCTGTAGTTATAAGCTACTGATCATTAGATTTGATATAAAGATTTCTTTGAAACAATAAATGAACAGCAGTTACAAATGACAAGTGAATATTTATTTTAGACAATATTTCACATGTAAATAATCAATCAATTTGCACTACAAGGTCCATTACAAGAGCTTCATTAAAACATCATTGGGCCTGAAGAGGTGCAATCAATAATCAATTCAGACTGGCAGTAATACATTGATATGTGGACAAACATGGACAATCATAGTGAATGAAAATACAGCAAAATACATTTTTCAATTTAAAGAGAAACATAAATATATCTGCCGTAACAATTATTTGGAGCGAGCGTCAACTGACCTCTGGTTGGTTGTAAATGTTGAGACTGTTGAGATTTCTGTCTTGTCTCAACAGTCCATATGTCCATATATTATGTGGACCAATTGGTATAAATATTTTAAATATATATACAGCACACATTCAAAGGGTGAATATGTATGTATATAAAATATATGATATATTTTGATATATTGTGAAAATATATCTTAGAAATATATTTTACATACATTTCTTTTCCATGTGGGACATTTTGGCAGGCAGGACCGTGACCATGTCTACCATCTGGTAGCTTTACATTTTACTGAATGTGCATCACCTCCGTCTGCATAGTGTTTTGTGTTTTGGACGCACACAGTCTTCCTTTGTGTCTTTGCTGCATCGTGATGACACCAATGCAGTCATGTCGCCCTGGAGCCAGAGGGGCGTAAGAAGGGTTGGGCCAAAGCAAAACCCCCCTGCCGTGGTGCTCCCATGGTTGGGGAAGGCTGATGCACTTACGCAGACAATATGAGTTTGACTCCCAGTGCATTAAAAGTTACAGTTGTGTAGCAGTAAGAGTGGACCACCATCTTTCCAGTAGACTGTGCTAAAGAGCATGTGCTATATTTATTGTTATTTATTTATTACATTTCACATAATAGCATGCAGCTGAGTCGCTCGTTGAGAGTGAAGCCAACAGGCACCGTGGCCATTCACTGGCTTTTATATATTTCTGGTTTAATGTTGTAAAATACTCTGTAACTATATGTTTTCATAAATGACATTTATATTACATGGGTGATGGTCGGTGTGACAATGTGGTTCAAATAGCTTTGCCATGACTAATCATTGAATTACACTGTTGCATAATGTGCTGTCCTCCACACAAGATCTGGTTAACACCAGTCCTCAGATCACACAGGAGGAGACGGAAAACAACTTATTATATGAGTCAAAATTGGGTATTAAAACACACAATTGTTTCTTCCTCTTGCTTCCTTTCGTAAGCTGCACACAGTTCATTTTGGTCCAGAGGCCGGCAGTAGCCCAACAATCTGTAGACATTTTTGAAAGAGTTTCAAGATTGTATACGAGTTTAAAAGCTAAGGCATCACTTCCTATTCGTTGCTGGGACGTGGAAACAACGGCCTAGAAAAACAATGTTGCAACATCGACCGACCAGGCCCCTCTTTACTTAGACACGCTCCTTTAGTAACTAGCTGTGCGTGGGCTCTCCCGGCCCCAGCCACGGTGTTTGTGTAGCTGGTTATGTTTATTTTCTCTGGTCTGAGGGCGACGTCTGCCAGGGCGCGCTGCGGCGCGTCACTGTCCCGGGCGCTGGGTCCACTTTCAAGGTACCACCGCGGTAACAAGACGGCCGTTGTGCCGCCTTGTATTTTCGGGCTCGGGGTCCTGGCCAGTGGTCACTTTCGGCAGCCCAACCTGGGTGACCTCTGACCTTTAGCGAAGCGCTGTGGGCCACCAGCGCACGATAAACAAACAGTTTGACCAAACATCACTCAGCACATGCTAAAAAAGGTCTTCCCTGGAGAAAAGGGTACAAGGGGTTGGTTCAGGCCAACTTGACCAGCCTAAAATTGAAATAATGACATATGCACATGTCACAGCTGGGGGTTTATTAGGCTTGTTTTCCACAGAAACACACGTCTGCTTGTTGGCGCGGAGCTGTTCAATTTATTTCCCTGTGTCTGACTACTAATAAAAGCAAGTATTAAATAGAGTTAAATGACTTGACTGTGTCAGGTGTGTACCACGGCACGGCTGGGTCCCTATTTGCCATTACAAGTTGCCTGCTGGATACCAAATATACAAGATTCACAAAACAACCCATGAGTTGAAGTCTTGTGTACTTTTTGGTGTGTCGATACCCAGATGTGTTTCACTAACGCATGAGTTCAACTCAAGTAGCCTACAGGAGGCTCATCAGTGCAGGATTACACTCTCCACAAAGTTGTGTGAGCAGAAAATAAGGTATAATTCAATAAATACAACACTCAATATACAGAAGAATTCTATATATAATAGGCACTTTATCCAGTATTGCATTGTAATGTATTATCTACAACACATGTTTTATATAGAATATAGAACAGGGAGGAGAAGGCCTCCACAGACCATATACAAACATTAGTCACTTCTATCTTGAAGCTCAAAAGCCTCCTTTCACACCCTCAGTTCATACTTTGTCACGATTACGTAACACGATCATGTACACACTGACATGAACTCATGAGAAAAGATAAGACCATCACACCAACCATTCCTTCTCTGACTCTTCTCTGACTAATGTCTCCTGATGTCAACATTGATACGTTAGAAACTCTGATTCTGGTTTCAGATGTGAATCATTCAACTGACCCGTTCGTTTGAGTGAAAACATTTGCGATGACACCGACGCCTTCCTGGCGTCTTCACGGACAAATACAGAATTCAGCGTAACACCTTTGTGGGGGCATTACTGGAAGTTTGCGGTTCTGTGGGCAAAAGCAAATTGTTTACACACAAACACGGAGAACTTGAGACACAATGACCAAAACCTGACACTCGTATACCAAACCCTTAAACCAACTGTGTACAATTAAAAAAAATACAAGAACATTTTCTGCCTTTCACTCACGCTGCAATTCTGAGTGAAAACCACACACACAATTCTGGACATTTTAAAAATATTTTTTCTTAATAACTAAAATCTTGGAAGCACTGCTGTTCAAAACGCTGAACTGAAACGCTGTCACGTTGACGACACACAGGTACAAACACTAGCTGCTAAATTGTCCAATTACAAATTAGAGCAGAGGGGTAGGATGAGATGAATGGATGCAACATTGTAGAGAGAGATAGGAGGAGGAGGAGGAGCATCTAGGGATCTGTCATGCCAGGCCAAACGTCCCCCACTGCTCAGCCAGAGAGAACATTACTTGCGATAAGGACAAGATCCTGCGGCGAGACAGAAACCCCAAGACCAGATGCAGCCTATTGTTTTGTTACCTAGACAGTATTCCTATTTCCTATATTGTATTTGTGTGTTAGGCTAATAGCATGATCATATTTTACAACAGGCTACTGTACCAACGTAAGCCTGCTGATAAGTAAGGGTATTCATAGTGGTGTTTTCAATTGAGCACAGTGTGCAATCGGTTCTGGAAAGATCTGGTCACATGATGGCGTGTGTGTATCAATTGACGCGAAATTCAATTCTGAGAGGACATGACATGGTTCTGAATGTAACGTTTCCTTTTGCAAGAGATTTGTGTAGTTTTCTTTTTATTACATACATTATTGTTTGGTGTTTGATGTTTTGAGAAAACAAGGCATAGTTTATAGAAAATGTAAATGTACTGCAAACCACTTTAAAAAAAGCAGAAAACGCTAGAAAAAAATCAAAAATGTCTAGGAAACATGTAAGTGGAGGTCAAACAACAACTTCATTGGGATTGTACAAGGACCTCTCCTCACAAACACACATTTAACATTTACATTTCAGGCATTTAGCTGACGATCTTATCCAGAGAGACTTGAAATAAGTGCAATAGTTGAATAATCTTTAATTCCCCAAAATTACAAGCAACCAAAAAGAAGGAGTGCAAAGGTCAGGGCCTTAGCGCCTTAGAGTAATGCTGATTACACTGAAAACTCAAAATAATAAAATAAGTAAAAATAAGCAGATGGAGGGTAACAAGTTGTTGGTGAACACAGGTTCACTGTGCAAAGCTGCAGGAATGACCGATGAACACACTATCAGTGTGTCTGGGTATTTGTCTTAGAAATCTCTTGGCCTAAAGGATTAGCTCTGTATTTGGACAGTGTGGGCCATGCCAGAGCTCTGTGTGGCTTTGTGTGTGTGTGTGTGTGTGTGTGTGTGTGTGTGTGTGTGTGTGTGTGTGTGTGCACGCGTGTGTGTGTGCACGCGTGTGTGTGTGTGTGTTAGGGGTGACTCATGAATCTGTATGTGTTGAGCCACACCAAAGAGATGGCATGCTTACGTGTGCACACATGACTATACCTGAGTGAATGTTTACGTTTTCACATTTCCAAAGAAATGTTTTTCAGTGGAAATCTCATCTTCCAGTAAATGACACCTGACGTCCCTCCAGTCAGATGTTATGTCGATCACTGTCAATAACATTTTGCTCAATATCAAATGTCTTCCTCAGAAAGGTTTATCTGTATCGAGGAATGTATGTGTGTGTGTGTGGGTGTGTGTAATTTCATGTGCGACCGCTATGCTGATTGCTAAATGCAAATCAGAGGAATTAACGGTTCCAGCAAACAACTTCACTGACAGTTACAACTATAATTATTGGTCTCTTTCACCGCAGCAGATTACAAAGGACTCAGCGACTCTGATGGCACGCACGCGGTTCTTCAGATCCTTGTGGGCCTCAGGGTGACGTTGGTGGCATTGGTCAAGTCCCCATTAGCTACTATGCAACAAATAGCTGGAACAAACTTCCAGAACAACTGAGACTGAACCAGACTAAAAACGTTTCTGTTCACCACCACTTTCTGCTGAACTGTAAAACATTATGACTTTTATTCCTTTTTTCACTGTGATTTTATTTTTATTTTTATTTTATTTTATTAAATGTTTTTTAATGCCTCATCTAAAGCACTTTGAACTGCCTTGTGTATGAAAGGTGCTATACAAAGAAACTTGCCTTGCCATGTCTGGAAGCGTCCTGAAGCAATACAACGAGTCCCTACCAGCCTCCAGGGCTGACCGTGACCTCTGACCCCGCCGTGGAGCCAATGTCCGCACTCACGGACTTTGAGGCGCGTTCCCGTTAAATCCGCGAGGGTTTAGGGCTGTCCGACTGTCAAATCGTCAAGTGCATGAGAACGCTCTCGCAGACTTTTTGAGCTCTTTATGCACACTTTCCGCAAGTCTGAATGCCTGCAGACTTTGGGAATTACCCACAGTTCATTGCGTTGTGACGATAAATATGGGGTTACCAGGGGAAGCCCAGAAGCGGTAAAAAAAAAAAGGTAAACAAATGCAAGGACAAATGTTTATTCATCAACCATTTATTAAAATTTTTGCTTGATGATGCTGTTTTGACAAAACGAGTCAATTGATTATTTGACAAATACCTCTCGTCCACTCTGTAAGGCAAGAGCCTGGAAGACATTCAGATCGGGCAGTCGGTCCCTTAAGTGCCTTGGTCGTGAAGAAAGTAAAAAACGTAAAATAAAAAGTCCCAAACCCACAATCGTATATTAAATAAGTTTGGTGTCGTCAAGGTAACGCGATATGTCGCAAAGTGCTGTCAGATTCCTATTTATACAATTTCGAGCCCTTGCAGCCTCTCGCACTCAAGCACTTACCAGGTGACGTCAGTTAAATCCGTGAGGGTTCAGGGTTTAGGCCTTAGGGGGGACATTGTGATTGGGCCTTAAAGGGTAATTCCGGGATTTTTCAACCTGGCCTCTATATCCACAAAATCGCTTATCGTACCTTTAAGTAGATCCCAAAAGTTTCTGAGTTGCTCCGGTAGATCGGCTCAGTCGGCAGTCGCGAAACGGCGGCTCAAGGCTCCAATGTAATCAAGGGCATGTACAGGCGGTCAAAGTACGTCCACTAAAAGTGCTTGATTTTGCCACTGACAGGCTCAGATTGTTATTCGTGTGTCTGACAAGTGTCTGACAACATTACCGAAAGGATCGCTACAGAAATAGACCATTTTTAAGAGGATTCACTCGTTGCAAGAAGAGGATCGTGTAAACAACCGTCCTCTTCCTGCAACGAGTGAATCCTCTTGCTTTCATACACCACCTTTGTCAGAGTTGAGAGTTCAGAGTTCAGAGTTGTTGTTAAAACAAGGTCTATTTCTGTAGCGATCCTTTCGGTAATGTTGTCAGACACTTGTCAGACACACGAATAACAATCTGAGCCTGTCAGTGGCAAAATCAAGCACTTTTAGTGGACGTACTTTGACCGCCTGTACATGCCCGCTGGATTACATTGGAGCCTTGAGCCGCCGTTTCGCGACTGCCGGCTGAGCCGATCTACCGGGGCAACTCCGAAACTTTTGGGATCTACTTAAAGGTATGATAAGCGATTTTGTGGATATAGAGGCCAGGTTGAAAAATCCCAGAATTACCCTTTAATATAAATATCTGTTTTAGTCTTACAATTTTTGTCACGGTCTCAGCCGTGCCACCAGTTTCCCTATGTTCTCCCTCCCCCTTGTGTTTCCTGTGCGTCTCTGTCTGTCTGTGTGTGTATATGTTGATGGGCGTGGCTCCAGACTCCAGCACCTCCCCGGCTTCATCGCCTACCTCTCGCTCACCTGCTCTACCTCACACACCTGCAGTTCATCATCATCAGCTCCTGTATAAGAACCCCGGCTTTCCACCCGCTCTTCGCCAGATCGTTGATTCAGCCAATGTGGTCAGCCTCACGGCCCCGGCCCTCTAGGATTGTGCGTTCTAGCTCTGTGTGTTTCCTACGTCGTCCTAACCCTGTTTTCCCTGCGTCCCAGGATCTCAACCCAGCCACACCGCTCTTCTCCCTGCCTGCTTGCCTGTTCACCACCTGCCTGCCTCGCCAGCCACGTCCACCCCACCAGTTTCCCCGGCTTCTCCCTGCCTCCGCTCCAGCCTTTCCCCCCGGTTTCCCTCAATAAATATCCATTGTTTTCCATACTCTGAGTCTGGGTTTGCATTTGGGTCCGATCAGTGATATGGTTGTTTTGGTTTTCCTTCATCATGGCCTGTATATACTTATTGAAGTTGCTGAGAAGAACACAGAACATTTTTACTTTACTGTATGATTCTACAGTAAAACTGATTTGATATTTTGTTTATTGTACTCTAGAATACAATAAACAAAATATCAAATCAGTTTTACTGATTTCTAGAGAATAATGGAGCTGGGAGGAAGTGAAATCCCTCACACCCTTGTGTTTGTGGATGAGGCTGGGTTCAATCTGGCCAGGAGACGTGGCCGACATGTTACAGGCCACCGAGCCACGGTGGATGTGCCAGGCCACCACGGGGGCAATATCACTATGTGTGCTGCAATATCTGAGAATCGTGTGAGTACACATATTCCCAATATTCCCTCATACAACACCTAGAAACTCCTGACGTTCTTGGACACTCTACAGAGATCTTATCCCTGACAATGAGAGGTTTGGTAAGGCATCACTTGCCAAATTTTGTCATGTCAGCTTCCACCATGTCATCAGGGAATGGGCTTTACTGTGTTGGCTATACATTTTTTTCCTTTTTTTGTATTGATGTATTTTTGTATTATATTGTGCTGTGTAAGTTTTCTGTTTACTGTGGTGTCAGACTGTTACTTTACGTAAATAAAAATACAGTGACCATTTCCATGGAAATGTGAGTGCCATGTGTAATGTACTGTACTGTAATAGCATTCAGTTAGTTAGACAAAAATAACATTCTAGTACAGTAAACATTCAGTGTCAATGAAAGACTGAAATGAAATGTGGATATGAGGAACATTTCCAGGTTCCATGGCTGTTCTGGTTGGATGGGTGGGTGGATGGATGGATGGATGGATGGATGGATAGATAGATAGAGAGATAGAGAGATAGAGAGATAGATAGATAGATAGATAGATAGATAGATAGATAGATAGATGGTTCTTTATTGTCCCAGAGGGGAAATTGCAGTTATGTAGCAGGTGTACAAAGCAAGAGACCACTATACTACTACACAGCACTATACAATAAACAAGTTCAGAAAATAAAGGTTATATAAAAAATACAAAGAATATACACGTTAGTGCACATCAGTGACAAGAAATAAGCTAATTAGCTTTAGTGCAATGTACTGTTGTGCAATTTTGATAGATGTATCATAGTGACCATCAGGTAAGTGGGATGAGGTGTTTGCAGGTATCAATATCAGGTATCAGTTATCGTATATAGCATAAAAAATGTACTGTAGCTTGTCATTTTGCATATGAAGAAAATAAAGAAAATAAAATGTTTCTGAAGTTTACTACTCAATATCTCTAAACCATAGAAAACCATAGAGTTATTGTCATTTTGTCAACCGAGGAGTCACGTTCTTTACTATCCTTTAAAAGGTATTGGAACTTTTTACTATCAATACATGTTTACTACGAATACTTTGACCCCATAGACCACAGTATTTTGCTAGTTTCCATCAGTGTCAATCCATCTCTTGTTTTGGAGCAAAACTCTTGTCCTGTCAGTCTTGTCAGGCAACCTGCAAGACAATTTCTCCTTGACATGAGCTCTATGCAAACTATATGGATGATTTACCTATGTGCAAGTGTGTGCATGTGTGTCATCACTCCTCCACTAATGATGTAGAGCAAGGGGGGATAGATAGGTCAGATGTTACTGCCGCCTGACAGTAATTCCTCAACAGCAGTTGAGCTCTGCCTCCAGCGAGCATTCCTCAGACGTCAGCACGTGAAGCCGGAAGGTTCAG
Source organism: Hoplostethus mediterraneus (assembly GCA_034670385.1). Taxonomy (NCBI): domain Eukaryota; kingdom Metazoa; phylum Chordata; class Actinopteri; order Trachichthyiformes; family Trachichthyidae; genus Hoplostethus; species Hoplostethus mediterraneus. The sequence goes on from JAXDDW010000074.1 coordinate 1,523,159, forward strand.
AGATAAAACGATGCTGTTGAACATAATGTTCCCACCATGTCTGTGACGAGCCTGGTGTGAGCATTACCGCTGTCACCTACTGCTGCCCTGTCAAATACCTCAACAAGAAGTAATGCAATACAGTAATCTGACTGCAAAAAAGTAGTGCTCATAATCTGGTACAGACACAAAAAACAACTGCAATCAGCATGTACCTACTTTTGGAAAACTAGGCTAGTACTTAGTACCACTTTTAGAAGTGATGTATTATTATTATTATTATTATTATTATTATTATTATTTGTAGTAGTAGTAGTAGAAGTGGTAGTAATAGCAGTAGTAGTAGTAGTACTAGCAGTAGTAGTTGTAGTGGTAGTAATAGCAGTAGTAGTAGTAGTACTAGCAGTAGTAGTAGTAGTGGCAACTATAATTATAATTATAATATAATTATAGGCAAGGCAACTTTTATTCATAAAACACATTTCATACGCAAGGAAGATTCAATGTGCAAAAATAAATAAATAAATAAATATAAGTTGTTTTATAATTGTAACAGCTTCAGTTCCTGTAGATCACCAACATTATTATCAGGGTCAAACAGTTAACATGACACCTGCCTTGACAACAGACGGACCCTGGAACCCTTAATGATCATGTCTGATGTTAGTGCTCAGTAAGGCAAGCCTGACAGCGCGGGTTGAAACACCTACAGGGTTTATAGTGAAACAGACAGACTTAAAACTATATACTAATATATATATATACTATATATACTATATAGACTATATACTAACCCCCGAAACAAAATCAAAAATGCATCATTTCATTATCACCATGTTATCTAGTTGTCCTAATCTGCCCTCCCCCTTGTCTCGTCAGCCTTATAAATTTAATTCCTCCACATGACCTCTGACCTGACGGGCAATAATAGCCCCCTTGTGTTTATAATAACAGGTGTGCTTCCATCTTTTAATCTTCTCATTGTATTCCAAATCCTGAGCGACTTAATTTCTTAATTGCCGGGCCTGAAGGGGATTATGGTGTTTTATGGGTGTCTGAGAGCCCAGCAGAGGCCATGAAGAGGCTTAGCCTGGGGTCAACATGCCCATCCATCCTGGACTGATGGGGTCGCAAGTGGGTCCTTGCAGTCAAGTATGCACGCTGGGACATGACAACTTAAAGGACAACACCATTAAAATTGTCTTTCAGGTTCAGGTTGGTTCAGGTCCCATTATTTTTGTGATGTTTCTGAGTTTGGAGTGAGGTGACCAGTGAATTCATGCTCCATACTCCACAATAAGCAAGATTTTACAAAATGACCACAGTATATCTGCAGGGTTGTTGATCAATACCAATGACTCAACGATGACTTCACCAGATGCTGAGATTCCTGGCTTTCAAAACGCGCTTTCCGGCACGTACTCTGTTCTCAAGGTTCTCCTGGTCGTGGATCTGGGGTGATAGACGTCACAGATTCACCTTTAAAATGTCCCTTTTTCTTTCATATTTCAGATGAATAGTTATGGGAAAGTGACTGCCCACCACTTGTCAATACCTGTCAAGCATGCAATGGAATAACATCATAGGACTGCATGAATGTCACAACTCATGACTTGCCTAGGCATGATAGTGAGCCTATCCATTTCCATGGAAAGTCCATTTCGATGGAAAGCCTGGATGCTTTTTTTTCATCATGCACATCATGTTGCAGTTTATGCACAACAAACATATTTAACGCTAAAGAAAATGCACCATCAAATCAATTTCAGCTATGAAATATGAGAAATAATCATAAACATTTGACCAAGAAAATATTCCTGGCAGTATTATTCCACTGGCTTGTTGACCCGAACACACGATGATCATATCATTATGACAGTTTGAAATAGATAGATAGATAGATAGATAGATAGATAGATAGATAGATAGATAGATAGATAGATAGATAGATAGATAAACCACTAAGAGAAGGAGATCAATTAACTTGTGCACTCTTTTAGATACATATCCTCACACCACTGACTGACTGACTCAGTCTAAAACCTCACATGCCAATGAAAATATAATTTCTATCAAAACTGGGTCACCATCTAGAGAGGCGGTTTAATTTGTTAATTGCTGTGCATGTGAAACACCGAACAGTTGGCTGGGGTCGATGAGACTGCGTTGAGTGAAGCTCTTCCAGATTAGCTTCCACTCCCAATGAAGCTGTGAGGTAATTTGGATCTGAGGAAACCTTCCGTATCCTCTGACAGCTCCGTGTCGTTTCTTTGGCTTGCCTGAGGATTTCCTATGCCGGCCTGCCAAGTCATTTGTACCCAGCAGCCCTTGTGCTCCATCTATGTTGCGCTGTACTCATGGCCACTGGAGACCTTCTCGACTCAGAACGTAAACGGTGTAGCGAGCAGTTACGGCCACAAGGTGTCGTCACTGAGCAGTGAGATGGCATGGCTGGAGTTCACTAGCCTTGATACTAAACTGACCAGCAATTCAAGATTCAAGATTCAAGAACTTCATTTGTCACATACACACACAGGGTGTGCAGTGAAATGGAAAGTGGGAAAAAACGGGAATGTGCAAAGGGCAACAAGTTCACACTATTTACAATTAAAAAAAACAACGAACACAATATTTACCGTATAACAGTAAGAGCACTATAAGAATATAGTAAAATATGAGGAGTTTGTGTATATGTAATATAATATAAATTATGTGTAGTCGCTACCTAAGTGTGTGTGTGGTGTGTGTGTGTGTGTGTGTGTGTGTATGCATAAGAGGGGCAGTGTGTGGGTCTTGGTGGGGGCCCTGGTGAGGTCAGAGTTCACAGACCTGATGGCCTGAGGAAAGAAACTCCGTCTCAGTCTCTCTGTTTTGGCAGCATGACTAAGGAGGTGCTTGCCTGACTGCAGCAGCTGAAACAGTCTGTTGTTGGGGTGGTGAGGATTCGATTAGATGACAATGAACCAGAGCCGGTAGATAACTGAGTGAATTATGACCTCCAGTCAGGATTTTTCAAGGCAGAAAAGCATTGATTATACTTTCAGAAAAGCATTGGTTTATGATTTTATGAAAGACCCTATTCTCATATGAATCAGTTTGAAACTACTTACAATGATGTACATACTGACATCTGAAATACTGAAATACGTCGCAAAGAGTTGCCTCAGCCAAAAGAGTGGGTAAACTCCTCGCTAATAAAAAGGTGGGTAAAGTGAGTTCAGGTGGTTTTACCCTCCTGATCGCCTGATGAACATATTTTTTTCCATTTTTGTTTTGCCTTTATCCAGCCACTGAGCCCACATTGTGTTGGATGTGCGTACTTCCACTCATGTGTGTTTGCATGTTATCTTTGCAGAGTGAAATCAAGAAAAGCGACAAGAACACCAAATCGATAACTGTGGCAGTGTGGCAGACAGACTGCTCCTTCATCCTTCCACATGCTTGAAACTCCTTTTGCTGCACTGAATGGGGTTTCAATAGGGTGGTTGTATTTGTCCCTTTGACCCCGGAATGGCTGAACGAGGCCGAACACACGGTCACACACTGGTTGGAGTGGAGCTGGGTAGCGCTAAAGTGCCAACACATCCTGGTAGTTACAATTTGACTTGCAAATGGCAGCCGCTCTTTTGCAGAGACGACCTTCTTGGTGGTTGTGAGGTGTGTATGTGTGCGTCTGTGTGAACGTGTGTGTGTGTGTGTGTGCATGTATCTGTGTGAGTTGGTGCCTGCGTGTGAAGATGTGAGTGGTTGTGCAGGGTTGGTGAGTGGGTATGTGATGTGTGTGTGTGTGTGTGTGTGTGTGTGTCATGTTGTGACTCATGCGAACACGTGTCCGTATCAGTGGGTGTGGCGCTTGAAGGACTAACCAGGCGTTGAACTGTTGACACAAACCATTTGAAGGGAGTCAATCGGACAAGCCGCCCATTGAATCGGTCGTGGAAAAAATAGCTGCAGTGTCGATTTAGTGGCTCGCCGGGAGCCGAGCGATCGCAGACATAAAGACGGCTCTCCTTCATAGTCAGGGAAGGGTTTCAAAATATGTTTATCGTCAGGGTTATTGAATGAGCACTAATGCAAACACTTTCAGTCTGGGTTCTCTGTGTTTTTCCCAGAACTGAACCCACTGTCTTTTCCATCTTCCACCTCCAAAGCGATTACTATATTCCTAGAAAACCCACTGACGCGCTGAGAGTTCACTGACCTTCCAGGAAAATCCACTCTTTCATTCCTGATGGGTTTAAGTGCATAAACATAGTGCATAACAAGTTAATATGGGTGGGCCCAGTGGTAATCAAACCCCTGACCTCCGTGTCATACATAACACAGCTTAAAGTCATAATCTGCAACATTTTCATATAAATAAAGGTCTGTTTCACAACTCTCTGATTGATACACATTATATACTCAATTCTGATTGGCCAACACATTCTGAGACACATTCTGTTAATAACAGACATCTGTATCACATAACTAATCATATCACTTCAGTCAAGAGGTCAATCTGGTTGATTTCTGATCAAATTAACTAGCGACAACGCTTAGTTAGTTAGTGCACACCAACCCTCAGCTGACCCGGTTAGAAACGTGGAAGACTTTCCCAATTTTACATTTCATTTATTCAGAGCACAAAACTTTGGATTGCTGGTTAGAGGCTCAACGGCAATCTTAATGGATGTGATTCTGTTGCTACGGTTACGGTTCTACAGTGTAGCCATGGACGCTAGCTACAGATGTTTCTATGGTTACAGCCCTGCTGAACTAATTGTTTTGGTGGAAGCTTGTAAATGACCTTGTAATATGATCATCGTGAATCAATATGTTGTGTCAAGTGATCAGTGTCTTAGTAGCCCTGGTAGGTATGTAGCCATGTAGTAAGTGGGATAATGTACAGGGGCTTATTTTGCGATAATGACTGGTTGTACATCATCCCTTACATAGTGACTCAACATCCAGCCAGTTCATGAAAGCTTTTACATTTGCTGTTCTAAACACCCGGTAGGTCTTTCCGTATAACATCCTCTGGCACACGGGAAGTGATGAGTTTTACCCTCATGGCAGCAGCAACAGCGGTTTACTTGGAATAAATAGAAGAAGAACTGGGTAGTTAGCGTGAGCAGCGATAACCACCATGGCTGAACAGACAAAGAGAAGATAAACTCAAACTTCATCAACAGAAAATCCAAGGAAAAAGACACACTGTTTGATTGACAGGTGATCTCTGGGGGAGTGCAGTGCAGAACCACCACAGCAAAGAGAGCTGAGCACCAAAGATCTTGCGGATTACCACTTTAAATAAACCATTATAGATTCCAGGGTTGTTGTATTGTGAGTTACTGGTAAAGAGGCTAGCAGAAGTCCAACCCTTTCAGTGAAAGCTGCAGGAAGGATATGGCACTTCAGCCATACTTTGCTACGCTTCCTGAGCCCATCTCTCCTTATCTAGTGTCCGTTTACAATTTGGGTATATTCATTTTGTTCTTGGTGAGTTTGAGATTTTTGAAACTTTCTCTATCCGTCATAACTCAGAGATACTGGTCTGTTTTACTGTTTTACTTACAGTGTTTGCAGACATAATGAATAGTAATAAACCTTGTACAGACTCAAAACCCATGTACCTGACACACACTGTCAGGTGTTGTGTCAAATGGTCAGGATAAAAAGATCCATGATGGATAAATGTCTTTGATCCAGTAAAGCACTATGTAGAAAAAGCCAGCAGTGGGTTTCAGTGGGACAGCGTTTCAACAGAGGGCGCCATACTAACATTACAGAGCAGACCTTTAATATGTCCATCCAGCGAGACTCCTTCATGCTTCACTATGAATCGTGACCATTCATCTCTGCAGAACAGTGGAGCATTATACCCAGACTGTACATTATCATACCATGCTACCATGTCAGCAGGACTGCATGCACAGTAACTCACTTCCTTGTGCAGATCAACAGGAATGTAGATGTTGCTCAGAGCTACGAGGTCAAGTCAAATCTATTAATACAGCGCTTACAACATGCAGGTTCATCTTAAAGTGCTTTACAGAGCAAAAAAAGGGCATAAATGCAGAGACGTTTCAGATAGAGGAGCTGAACTAGTGTTAGGTTTTCTCTCTAACAAGGTGGGGGTGGACAATCCACATTCCTCAAGCCTTTTTATGGAAAGAATAAGAGAAATAAGAGATTTACAGAGCAGGGGAGGCACAGGAAACAGGGTTTAGGCAGGATTTCATACCAGGGCAGCAGAGGCACGAGGGAGGTGCTCTTACCACACATCCCTGGGCACATCGTTATATGGATTAAACATCAATATATCATTAAAAATTAATTGGGATACCTTGGGATAACTATTGTAAACAAATCAGACGATTGGTAGCGTCTATCTCACATCATTGTTATAAACCCTGTTGCTTTCTGTTGCAAAGAGGACGTTGCTACTTGTCCCCCCCCCCCCTCGCCCCTCCCTGGCATCGCTTCATTTTCTCTCTTGCTTTACCGAGGAAGATGAGGAACATGTTGGAAGTGCTTTTTGCATCAGTCTTTCACCACCGTCTGACGTTGCCAGAAACTCTGAAAGCTTTAGCTCCGTTTGGGAAGAACAGCGCCCTCTTCCTGTTTTGTGCCCTAAATCCAACCTGGTAATACTCCATGCTAAAAGCAGTGTAGAGGCTGTACAGTCTTGTTTGTTTACGGTAATTATACCAACATCATGTAATATTGATTTATTGGTGTTAAAATATAATCCTATACATTATACATGAGGACCACAACAGGCTCAATTCCCACTGAGTTTGATCTACAAATACAGCTGATGCTCCATGTTGGTTTACCCTGGAATACAATTATTTCCCACACCAAATTTCTGACCAGTGGAGGAAATGACTGCTCCCACGTGGCTTCTGTTGATAAATTATGGTTTGCTTGAAACTTTGAACCAATGAGTAAATTTCTTGTCACCTGATTTGGACCAAAGCCAAACCGACTTTTTGCTGGAAACTTTGGTTGAAAACCTTTTATCAATCAAACCCCCTAAACAAAACAGATGATCTAACCACTGAGCTGTATAACAGTTGGGTGTGTAGACATCGTCAGTGCAGTTGCATGATGGCGGGTTTCTGCAGACGGAGAGAAAGGGGGACTCTATTGATCGGGGGCTGGTTTACAGCTGCAGATGGGCGATGGAGCCCAGATTGTGTGTCCCCTGTAGTGGTGGTGCAAAGGGGCGGCGGCTTTCTCTTGGCACGGTCACATGGTGAGATACCCACCCACTGCCCTCGTCATGCCACAAGAGTTCCCAATGGACCGGGCTGACCCTGTGTGTGGTGACTGTGTGTGTGTGTATGCGTGTGTGTCAGTACATTTGCATGTCCACATAAGTGAGCGTGTTCTTATGAGAAAGCGTGTGTATGTGTATGCGTGAACAAGCTCCCATTTTCTGCATGCATTTGCATGTGTGTGTGTGTGTGTGACATCCATGTGTCGCAGTCATGAGCTCAATGGTGGTGTTGATCCATTTCACAGATGGGGGGGTGGGGGGGGGTGTAGGCCAGAGGGTGGCCACTGAACAGACCGCCTCATTGTATGGCAAGCTGCATGAAGCGCATGCAGACTGAAGCCACCGGCGAGTGCAGATGGACCACCTTTGATCTCCCATGGTGCCCTTTTCTCAGGGTCAAAGGTTACACGGGGCAGGCAAGCTTATTGTCATGAACAAGAGATGTATTATCAAATGATGGTGCGGTGTGTCACGCCTAATTGTGTAGCAATCCCTCATAACTTTACACAGTTGCGTCTCCGGCGAAATTGACTTGTGTCAACACATCGGTCCAAGCTGACGCATTCCACAATGCACTGTATCTCTCAAATGGTGATCCTTTGTTACCCGCAGCCTCGGCTGTTATTGATTTCCTTTGTATGTGACGGGCCCGGGCCCCGCTGAGGGGAAGGGAGACATTTTCCTAGGAACAGAGCACCACCCGCGCTCCATCTCCCCTACCTGCTGCTGCTCAATATTTAATGCGCTGCACCCCGGCTGCTCCAGAAAGATCAGTGATGGTGAGTTCAGGGTTGCTTCTGCATCACGGTCCTGCTGGTATGGCTCGGCATGTAACAGCCTCAAGCGAGCTGATCCTCCCTGCTACCACCTTTAACTCCACTTTGCAAAAGTATCTCAGTGGCTCTGGCCTTTAACTTGTTCTTATGTAGTGAGTTTCAATTAAATATGTTCAGTTGAGTTAAAAATGGATCTACTTTTTTCCATGGCAACACAAGATAAAGAGTCAAGTAGAGTCAAGAATAAATAAATCTGTCCAATTGAGGTGAAAATAGGCCTTCATTATGTTCAGGCTATACAAGACAGAGCAGGAGCTAGAGTTTCCCAGCATGGTTAAAGGTTAGGATTGAAGGCTGAAAACTGATCCTGAACCAGCACTTCAAACCCTCTGTTTGGCTTCTGTGGCTCTGACCCTTGACCTCCTTAGAATTGGTTGCTTGTAATGATGCCAATCGAGTACCTGAAGCTTATTCTCCTGTTGCATTGTCCATTGTCATTCTGCATGAGGACATCAGATAAACGCTCAACGTGTGAAAACATTTCAACGACGAAAGGCCAAAGAGAATTGTCTGGCAGCGTTGAGTAACACCAGCGTTGGTACTATCAGAGAGGACAGCGCCTGATAAGGGTTATGGTTTTACAACTCTATGGAAATACAAGGACCTGCTTGTATAGTAGGAAATAACCAGCCAACGGACTCTTGACTGCTGGGAACATATTATCAACTGACGGTCCTTTGACTTTGTTTCTGTCAAAAGGAGACAAATAACAAGGAGATAGGATGAAAGATGAAAGTAAACTTCGAAACGCCTCAGTGGGATGTGTCCTGACAGTCCCATCAAAGAGGCTGTCACCTGTTTTATTTCTGTCTCTACAACCCTCCAGATTACACACCTGCCTCACACTCCATTTCCTATCAGGGTGAGGCCTTTTATTACATTATCAGTTAGCAGTACTGGTGGAGGTTCCTCCCTGACCACAGCCAAATAAAAACAGTCCACAAAACCTGCAATAAAGTTTCATTTGCTCGTTTGTTCGTTGAATTTGTTCATTTAATTGTTCAATAATGTTTTTTTTGTGAGATAATTAATAATTTAAAAGGCAGTAACATAGACTCAAATATTAGATCATTAGAGAAACGTTTCTTTCTTTCTACCTCTCTCACCCTTTGAGCTGTGTCGTGAAGACTACCCGTTCCTCGATACCGACTAGTGTATCCTCAGATGTCCACCATGCACGGCAGCATAGGGATGCTGATGATTATAATGATGCTGCTGCCGATGAGTGGGAGTGTGTTTTTGTCTGCTACATCAGATGGAAACCATGTATCTGTCAAAAGCATTTTTTTTCAGGAATGAAGAGAAGAATGCTTATTTTCTCGTTAACTATACAGTGGGGTTTTAACACAGGAAGCTCACTCAGCATTGATCAACACACAGGATAAGATGTTACAACCCCTCCTGCCATGATCCAGGGTAAACACTCGTAGAAGCCCAATTCAGATATTGTACGGACGATACAAACAACGCCAAATGAACACCGTAGCAGACGTCAGGCCACACCGTCATACAGCTAGGGTTCGATTCCCGCGTGGGGCGCTGTTGACTCTGGGGTGCCCAGGTGGGTTATCTCCCGGGCCTTTCTGTGTGGAGTTTGCATGTTCTCCCCGTGCTCACGTGGGTCTCCTCCTATAAAAGAACCCCATCTAAAAACATGCAACATCCTGTCCTGTCCCTGACCAAGATGAGGACTCACACCTGGAATTGGTCCCCGGGCTGGTATTGGAGGCTGCCCACTGCTCCCTGGCTGTCCCTGGAGGAAGGTCGGCGGGAATGGGAAAAAGCAGAGACCTCATTCAATTCGGACACCCTACCCTGCATGTGTGTGTGTGTTGTGTTCGGCGGCCACTTTCCCCCCTTGCATGTGTTGTGTGTGTTGGTGCATGTGTGTGCACCCCCGTATTGCGAATAAACTAAACCGTACCTACTCTGGCCAATAACACTATAGCGTGTCATTAAGTGGGCACCTTCCTTCACCGATGTTTCGTTGAGTTTGGCACAAAAATATAAGTATATAAATGAGCATGTAAACATATAATTCAAGTCAGTGAAATTCCAAAATGGAAATTAGGTGGTTGTTACACAACAAACAGCGGTGCAAAGGTCTGAAATTGCCCAGAAGTCTAAAGGAAAAACACTGCAAGAGAAACTCATGTTGCTATCTAACCGTAGAGACTAATGAATGGCAGAGTAATCACAACGCAGGATGCTTTGTTCGAAAGCAAAGTATTTCTAAAGCAAACAAGAGGAGGCCTGTTTTTTTTATTTTGGACCTTTCTGACTCAGACGCAGGCTGAGTGGTTTGGCTGTGAGTGGCACTATTTTGACACAGCACAAGTACAAAACAGAGGTGGCCATGGAAACTGGCGGCGTCCAATGGGAGAATGGGATATGGGTGTGGCCAGCTGATTGACAATGTTCCTGTCCCGCTCACTTCCTCCTGACCGGTCAATGAATAACTTTTTCAGCACTTATTCTACTGCAGGGAGAGAGGGAGAGAAACTCCTGGAAGTTTCTAGAAAAAGAAAAAAGGTTCTCACATGACAGAGGGACAGAAAAAGAAACACCATAAGTAACTCCTGCAGATATCTGGGGTGTCTGAATGTGACTCTCAAGTTAATGCATCTTATTTAAACTCAGACAAACATTTCACTCCCAGTTTACCTCCATTAGTGCGGTTGTTAGTTTGTTCGATTTTTGGTTGTAATTCATTTCATTGGTTTGAATTCTTAATGTATAAAACCACTGAGGCTTTAGGCGTGTCTACTTTTCATCGAGATCGTTTCATTGAGAGACAGCTCTGGTCGGTGAAAGTGACTGAGCAATGCTCTTCCCTCCCTCCCTCCCTGTTGAGGTGCTGAGCAAAGCTTGGCCTCCATGAATGTGAACCAGGGAGGCGTTTCAGAAAACCCTTCCTCCGATGAAAAATGATTTAAAAGAAAAGGTTTCAGTGTCGGATGACATCGCTCAGAGAATTTCACACTCATAAAAGTTGTGCAAGACTATAAAGGTTTTGGAAATATATGAGATAAAGTATTAAACATATCGGCTTTTCTTTTCAGTGAAATGCCACGCTCGGTGTCACCGAGACTTGAAAATGACATTTGAGCGGTAGAGAAGATACCGTGCACAAAGTAAAGTTTCCCAATAGAGAGTCACGGAGAGTGCAGAGAGCTGCAGGGGCCCAGCTGTGACAAATCATATGGTCCACAAAGAGGAGGGGGAGAGAGGATTAAAGGGTGGCAAAATGGGCAAATATGAAAAGACACGTGGCCACCTTATCAGTGGGCATGGTGGCCTGGTTGGCTCGGCGCCGCCCTGTAACCAAGAGGCCACAGGTTCGATCCCAAAACAGGAAATGTGTCCGTCGACGGGTACCCTGAGGCTTCCCTGCTCACCAGTAGGTGATCCCCATAAGGCAAACAACCATCCATATAAACAATAATCAGTTATATATTTCAGAAAAAATGTATGCTGATTCCTCAAAAGACACTATCCTCATATACCATACAACAGTTTGATACTGTGGTGTGTAAACTGAGCTCAGGTGGGTATTTGGTAGTAACGAATGCACCATTTGTTATGTTGTTAGTGTGATCCAACATGAATTATTCCACATCATGAACTCTCAAGTGCGTATTATTATTATTCATGTGCAGATACCAGCTGCTGATGCTTTAGCTGTCTTGCCCTAAGGGTGAGCCTAGTAACAATCTCTATTGTGTGCAGACATCAGTCACATGGAAACAATGTTCTAGTGGCTCCCCACATGACAGGAGTAGCTATGGACTGACCTGGGTTTGATTCCTGGTCCCGGTCCTCTCTGTGTGGTGCATGTTGTTCGCTGGGTTTCCTCCCACAGTCCAAAAACAAGCAAATCAGGTGGATTGGAGACTCTAAATTGCCCATAGGTGTGAATATGGGCATGAGTGGTTGTCTGCCTCCCTGCCACCCAATGCATGCTGGGATAGGCTCCAGCCCCCCTGTCAACCTGAATAGAAATAAGTGGGTAAAGAAAATAAATGAATGATTGAATGAAAGAGTTGAAGAGTGAAGAGATGTTGACCTTTGGGATCAAAGGAACAAAATCCACTGCAAACCGGTTGTGTATGCTCAGGTGACAGCGGGGCAAGTGCATACATCTTAAATCAAGAACTGCATCAATGAAGGCTAATACAGTAGGGGCCAGTAAAAATGAAAAAGGAGCATGTGTACAACTTGACAAAGAAGCGATGGGCAATTGATTATTTTCAAAGGTCATACTGCTATTTTTTATTGTGCTATTAAAATGTCCTATTCACATGCAACATGTGCTCACTGTAGGACCCTGTGAATGTAGTTAAAATCAAAAAGACTGGTAATTTAAAAAACATCTTAATGGGCACATGATAGTTACAAACAGTGATGGAGTATTAAATACAAAGGTGAGTAAACTATGACCTCCAGTCAGTGATCATCATAAGGCAAATAATCACCAATATAAACAAAAATCATATCATTATATTTTCAGAAAAACTTCAATTTATTCATGTTGTCCTCCCCATATACCTTACCTAGATCTATCCCAGGGTTAAGTGTGTTTTTAAAGACATTATCCTCAAATAACTTGACACTACTATGATGAACACTAGGAATCCTAAACAGGTATGTCAGCCTAAAAAGTGGGCATTCTGTAAAATAAAATGCCCTCCACCAAAACCCTGGTTATAAACGATCGAAGAAAAGAGAAGTAAAAAAAAATAGGCAGTCTACCTCCCATCTTGATCTACCACGATTTATCCATCCGCAAATATACTGTATTTTTCTACGAGGCCGAGGGGCGAACAACGCCCCGGCGGAGTGATTTCATGAGGACTACACCCAAGCGCTGCCCGATTGCAGTGGCTTCTCTTCGCTGCCCAGACCCAGAAGAAAGCGGGGACGTGACGGAGCTGGGGGATTTGCTGGAGGCCTTTTAACCACCGACAACACAGCTAGCTCACTATTCTCCGTCGCTCGAGAAACACCTGTGACTTATTTGACCAACACATTTTGATCTTTGAACTAATTCACCAACATGTCCTGGCAAAGCTACGTGGACACCCTGATGGCTGATGGCAGCTGCCAGGACTCGGCCATTGTTGGGTACACGGACGCCAAATACGTCTGGGCATCGCAAGCCGGCGGTACCTTTGTCAACATAACGGTCAGTATGTATGAAATGTTAGTAACTGAGATGCTTGAGATGAAGAGCTACGTTTTGCATGCCGGTCAATTTGCCAGCATTAACTGGGCCTTGTTGAATAGGCAGCCGCAGACGGGATGGATAAGGCGAGCAGTGTGGTACACATGGTATCCGGTGTTCATACAAGATGGATTAACACTTCTGCACCATTATTGTCGGTTCTCTTCGGCCTTCGCGAGTGTTGTCTCTGCAGAGATTTTTTTCATAGTCGTGGCCTTATGATCACCGGGTTTTTCAATTAAACATCTTTAGCAAACGCAGCTAACATGAGCTAATGTCCTACAGTAATGCGAGCTATGCTAACTTAGCAACATTAGCATGGTACCGTTACCCAGTCTCGTTAGCCATCCAGTTTACGTTACCGAACGGTTAAGTAATTCGGTAAATCAGAACCCTATTTCTAGTATTCATTCAAACGCATGGCCAGATGTAACATATCGAGTTTCACTGGTTATATGGAATTCAAAAACACCATGGTGTGTAACTTAGTCAACGGTGGGCAGCAATGCGGGTACCTTAGGGGGTGTAGAGCAGAGTAATTTTAACGTTGATAAGCTCACTAGCTAGCGCACATCAGGCCGGTCATCCAGATTCGAAAATCATTAGCTAACCATAGCTACGTAAACTTAGCGGTTCGCGCACGCTTTCCTCACATCCTAAGCGAGCTGTTTTCGCTCAGTGTTTTTCGTAGCTGCCTCTGTGAATCAGGCCACCGCTACCGCCCCTTATTTTCCAAGATGGCGCACCCACTCCCATTTCTTATTCATTTTATTTACTGAAGCTGATCGAGGTGGTTGGCCACAAATCAGTGCTCGGCACTGCATCAACTTTGCGCATTTCGTGATTTCTTACAAATTAATATTATTCAAACATGAAACGTCTCCGATATTTCTTTTTATCTAACAACTATTCCCTGCGCTTCGTAGAGCATCCATTTTGTCGGTCAACAAGCGTGTAAATAAACTACGAGCTAGTAAATATTTTGTGTGTGTTTAAAGCAGAAGGATGCGGTGTGAGTAGTGCGATATCGTTTCGTCCGTTAAACGAGCTTGTTAACTGGAAACGGATCACTGACGTTACAAACAGCGGGACTATGAACGAGTCATGCGACCAGGGAGTGTCCACTCAGGCTAGCAAGCTGGGCTATCCCGTACAACTTTCAAAAACGCCGAATAAACGGACACTGGTGTTTTTCTCGTTCGTGTAAAACGCCTGTGTTAACCCTACAGTAATAGCCCGGTGATGAGGGGGCTCTCGTCCGATGGCGTCTGCTTTGATGCTCCGACAAGGAGGCTAGCCGACGAGCTAACGACGCTAATCAGCCACGGCTTGTCCAAAACTACCATGATTAGATTTATGAAATGAAATCAAGCTTTGCATGACATTCAATGTTAACAGATTATGTGAGATTGCTACACACGGACAGATAGTTTGATTCACTGGAAAAGTGTTGAGGCGATTCATTGGTCGGGATAACCGTCACGCCAACGTTACACGAGCTAGCAGAAATCCTTTGATTTTCCCCTATTTTTTTTTATTATTTTTTTTAAATCCGGAAGGGAATGGTTTGGTGTATGACTGTGCAGTTCTGTAGTTGGCCGACGCCTTTTGTTCTCGACCCTGCAGATGGGTTCACAAGATATATTTTCACACAATTTGAATTGGTATATTTAATAATGCAACGGTATGAAACGTGGTGTTATACTCTTGTCCGGTTAGCAGCTATTATTGTAGCACAATGGTTCTCAATAGCAAGAGGTGTAAGACGACCCGACAGCAGTGCTAACATCATTTTGTAAGGCTAAGATGATACTCTTGTCATCTGTAGGTCTCTAGGGTTGTAGGCTTTGACTCTGTAACGTTAGTGGTATGATGGAGTCAGCTGAAGAGGCAAAAGGAGGATGTATTTCTTTTGTCTAGCATGAACTTTCTTTGCTCCGGGTGGCTCAGGGAAAGTGTTCAGCTAGATCCATCATGTGTATGCTCATCATCTTGGCTAGTTGCAGAAGCAGCCCCGCCCCCCCCCCCCGCCTCCACTGTATGACAGTTGTATTTGATGTTTGCAAGTCTAGCCTACTTATTTAAACAATGTGATTTGAGTTTTCCCAGGAGTGACTCGCCACAACGGTTCATTTCTAACAGATTAGGTTTCCTGTATGTTCCCCTTTGATCCCTGATGTTGTCTTATCTAAGATCACTCACTTTTATTTGCATGTGAAACATATATGTTATACATTTATGGCATTTAGCTGACATGCTTAAGCATAGTTTACCGTAGCTTAACCAGCCCAACACGCAGGTGATTTCCTGCGACCCTAGAGTGATCTTCTGAGAGTGCTTGGGGTGGAAATGAGGAGCCAGTAGGAGAGGTGGAAGATAAGAGTGTATTGCAGCACGTTGAGTAAAAGCACATAGCAGAGACATCCACATGAGCCTAACTTCCCCATGTGTATCCCCCCCCTCTAGAGTGAAGAAATCGACACCTTAATAGGAAAGGACCGGGAGGGATTCTTCACCAGCGGGATGACCTTAGGCAATAAGAAGTGCTCCGTCATCAGGGACAGCCTCCAAGTTGACAATGACTGGACAATGGACATCCGGACAAAGAGTCAAGGGGGAGAGCCAACATACAACGTTTCCGTAGGCAGAGCCGCCAAAGGTGAGTTCCACGTTGTTGTCGTTATCCGCTCGTGTTTTTAGTGGTGCTACAGTGACGCCATAGCCTACTTTCGATGTCGTGCATTAGATTAGACATTGTGCATGTGTGACTAGATCTGGAATGCACCTTTCCTCAATATATGACATGTTTCAGATGTTACATTGCAGGTGAATCTTAGGATGATACTATTGGACGTCAGCGTGAAGGGGAGCAAACGCATTACAGCTAAAGATAATTGATGTCTATGGATGCTCTCGGGCAGTGTTCAGTTGAGTTTTAAGCTGTTCAGGGCGGGGCGAAGGGAATTCCTCTGATTATATTCTTAATCTCTCCCTTGCCAATAGTAGTTTCCCTCAGTTTTAGCTGTGTGCTAAATTCCTTCAACTTGGATGTTAGGTTAGCATTCATGTAGACGCCCAGCCATCTTGCAAATGTAATAACGTGATGTTTTAGCTTGTTTCCCCCCCTCTGTGGCGTCTTTGTTATAAACCTGTTGTCCAGACGCATTTAATGTTTTATGTATAACTATGATGGCGAAGGACACAACAAACCCTTCTAGTTTTAAACACCTGTAGCTCAGCCGTTTGAGTCCAGAACCAACGCACCAGGATAAAAATTAGATTAGATTTTGGTCACAACCTCAACCAGCAGATTGACATGAGCAATTACACCGAGAAATGAAATTCCAAATCATCCGTCCAAATCGATACCAAAGTGGTTAATTGAAGTTGAAAGTATCTCGGAGGGACTAAATTGCCTCAGAGTTGTGCCGGTCTTCTTCTTGCCTGTATGGGCCCCCGACGCCGCCGTCCTCCTCCTCCTCCTCCTCCCCCGCTGCTACTGAAGCGTACAGGTGAGGCTGGAACAAGGGCCAACTTGGGCTCACTCTTCTGACCCGCATGCGTCTTCCCTCCTTCCTGGTTAACCTCCCTTCCCCTCACACCAAACTCTTCAGGGTGTGAAGCCGTTCTCACCCGCTCACGTACCGCAACTCTGTTCCCGTTGAGATATTTCTACTTACGAGGCGCCACATGTATTGAGGAGAGGTACCACAAGCATGCTGCTGTGTCTGCACGTGTACTACATGATGTGATGGTGGTTAGTAGCGAGTAGAAAGCATTCACTTTCCCGTTCTCCGCTGCTGGCACGATGCATCCTGTTTGCAGATGAAACCGGTAAAGGACCAGACTGGTGGAGTGCATTTATTGGGCTGGGCTGTAGACTTTGCCCTGGCGTTTACATTTTGAAGGTGTGGTCAGAACGGTCCATGCATCACTAGGGACACTAAGTATTGTTTAAATGAACGCGGATGGTAGAATAAACCAAGTGGTGGTGATGCCAGCTGCTGGGTAATACTTACTGTAGCTGGTACCTCGGCCACCAGTAAGCCACTAGCAAGTTGTATTCTCTTCTAAAAAATCTAACTGGCCAGGAGTAAAATGAGACAAAGTGAAATTTGGGGATTTCCTAGCCACTCTGGCCAGTGAGCTGAAGTTTATTTCCTATCCTGAGTTATTTGTTCATTAAAGAAATTCATGACGAATTATACCACATGATTGTTTTTCGGCCAATTAAGCATCACAAAGCTGTAGTTTGGTCCAAACTGGCAGGAATTTGGCTGCTCTGAGAGTCTGAGTCGACATTAATTACCGAACCTGATCCTCTAAATGGGCGTGGTTCAACCTAACGAGGCCTGGATCTGGCCCCAACCGGATTCTGGTGTGATCTTGGCCCCAATTAGTGTCAGACATGACACTGCATGAAGGGAAAAGTAATTTTGTAGTAATTCACTTTTTTTTTTTTTAGAGCACACTGATCATGAAAAGTTTAGTTTAGTAAATCCAGCACTTCCACCAAGTTAGTGAATTGGATGTTGAGGTGGTGTTGAGGTGGTGTCAACATGCCCTCAGCTGAAGGCAGATGAGCTACATTAACTGTTATTCGTGCGCCGACTCAAAGGCTTTGCATGCTTTCTTTATTTACTACTGTCTCCCTCCTGGTTGAGAGCATCAGCCCAATGCAATGTTAAATGTCTCGCTGATCCCAGGCCAGCAGCACCGATAAGAAAATGAATGCTTACGCTTCACGCTGCCGTGCTTCCCGCGTCGTCCTCCCTCGTTCCTGTCCTGCTTGTTCTTTTGGCTTTTTTCTTTTTCACCTGTGGTCTCCTAACTTCACACCTTCTCTAAATGTCCCTTCTCTGTCTCTTTTCTTTCAGTCTTGGTCTTTGTAATGGGCAAAGAAGGGGTCCATGGAGGCGGCTTGAATAAGAAGGCATACTCGATGGCAAAATACTTGAGGGATTCAGGGTTCTAGTTTAGTCTCGACTTATCCTGTGTGGTGTAGTTGAGGGAGAGGAGAGAAAAACAAACAGAAAAAACAAAAAAAGTACAAAATTCATAAAAACAAAAAACACAATTGCTGTCAAGAACACCCCCCCCCCCCCCTTCTCTTTTTTCAAGCAGTCCCATTGAGCAAAGTCCTGTGAGCGTTACTAGCAGACAGAGCAGGGTTGACCGGGCCCCGTCCTCAACAATGTAGCCCCACATTTAGCGGGGGGGAAAGAAAGAAAAAAAAAAAAAAGTTGTCTTTTTGTTTGTCCAGCCCCGCCACCACCATGTCATGTTCATTTTGTTTTTGTTTGTTTCTTCCTTCTTATGTACTCCAGCATTGGTTTTAGTCATGGGGAAGGAAGGTGTCCACGGAGGGCAGCTCAACAAGAAAGCGTTTCACATGGCCGACTACCTGAGGAGGTCTGGATACTAAGGCAGCCTGTACCAGCTCACCCTTACCACCCTGTTGCGTTTCACACTACTTCCAGTTCTCTAGTTGGTAGTTGCTTTTTCTTTTCTTTTTTTTTTCTTCTTTTTTGCCTCCACCCACCCCTCTTTATTTTCTTTGTTTCTTTTGTGTCATCTTCCCTCCTCCCTCCCTCCCTCCTCCCTCCCTCTCGTCTCCACGTAATTTTGACGCATCCACGCTGTGTACTTTACCCCCATCCTAGCACTATTGCACCGTAGTTAAGAGATGAGCACGTCGCCAACGGGACGTGACGAATCTGTACTAAGACCAGCAACACTAAAAAATGTTAACACTACAAATGAAGGAATCCTTCACCAATTTGAAGTCGAGGTTTCTCTGACGGTGCCCGGTAGTTTAACACCCGCCCCCCCACCCCCCCCCCGAGCAGCCGATGCCTTTTGGAGCACTTGGGCGGCTACCACGCTCATCATGTCTTCCTTTTTGTAGAGCCGGTCTGGGAGGGGAGGCTGCATGCATATCTCGGAGCGTTGCCGCTTCCCTCTTCCCGCCCCGACATACCCCGTCCACTCCTGCCAAAAAAAAAACAACCCGCCTGTTCCTCCCCTGCTTCCCATCCTGTTGGCTCCTAGTAGGTAACACTCCATAACTACACCGGAGACGTTCTCTCCCGTTAATCAACCACTACACCTCCCCCCCCCCCTCCTCTAACTCCCCTCTCCCTCCAGACTCACTGTTTTATACTGAATAAATTTTGGGTTTGGGTTGTGGGGCGGGCGTGTCTGCTTTGGATCAGTTTGGTTATTGATCGCGAGTCGAAATGGCGAGAGCCGGCGTCGTCCGGATGCAGGTAGACTCTCCTCCCACCGCGACCTCCCCGGCTACACCAACCCTGTGGACATTCCATCGTAACAACGGCTCAGGCACTTAACACTATTGTTTGCCAGCTCCTGTAATATATTTCCTTTTTTTATTTTGTTTTCTTTTTTTTTTCAAAAGGCTGCCATTTTTTTGGACAGTAGATATCCCAGCATATAACCACCTGGAGTGTGTCCAGTTTGAATTTTTTTCATAGGACCAATTTTAGTCGCAGCTCGGGTATTTATACAATTGCTCTAAATCATTGTGAAGGATGGCTGATCACTTTTTTTTTTTTGCTGAAGGAAACACTAATCAGAAAATCATGGGGAGGGAGGAGGGGGGGCGTGTCGGTGAAGGAAATTTGCAGTTTCGTACATTTCAACTTTTTTTTTTTGTCTGTGTTTGTGAAGGCAAAATGAATTACTGCATTTGTACAAACCCCCCCGCTGTGTGACGAATACAAAACTGTGGAATAAATTGCCTTGTTACTCTATAGTCATCAACTGAGGTCTGTCAATGCTCGGTACTACTAACTGTAACGTCCAATTGAAAAGAACTTCAAAAAGAACAAGTAGAAATGACACCCAATACTAACGGGAGATGGGATCGTTTGGAATAAGGACGCTTTTTGGTTGTCTCG
Organism: Hoplostethus mediterraneus; assembly: GCA_034670385.1. NCBI lineage: Eukaryota > Metazoa > Chordata > Actinopteri > Trachichthyiformes > Trachichthyidae > Hoplostethus > Hoplostethus mediterraneus. Next base: position 1,543,385 of record JAXDDW010000074.1, read on the forward strand.
TTGATCTTAACTACAGAACCTGTGTATCCTGTGCCATAATGTAGAGGGAGATCTGTTGCTGTTGTGAGATGGATTTTACCCGCTGTCCACTAAGGAGTCATTTCATTGGCACTTTTGTTTTCTTAGGGATGTTTTTAGCATCAGATCCACTGTGCAGGCCTTGTGGGATATGTGTACTCCATTAAAAAATCCTCTTTGCTGATTTCTGTTCATTTCTTTTCCCCACTTTGTTCTTCCATCTGGGTTAAAAGTCTCTTTAACGCATCTGATTTCAAATGCATAAAACCAAGAAATGCCATAAATTGATTTATCACCTTGTTTACAGACAGATCAAATAAATTTATTCCAACCAGACTGTGTGTGTGCCCTCCTGATTTTTTTTTCTCCATCCAGTTTGAGTTTCCCAGACACACTTTCCCCTACAAAGTTAAACATTTCTTTCAGCCGGTTTTAAAGGCTGAAGGTCGTGACAAGGCTTAAGAGAATGAAACCTGCCGCTAGATGCCAGGCAGCTCTACCAGTCAAGCTTGGGTCGTTTTCAAAGTCATTTTTATCGGTTTCACTATGAATGCAATTACTGCAGTTTGGCTTCATACAGCAGAATAGGTGATAATTGTTTTGAGTCAGAGCGGTAGACAGTATAATTGGTCTGGTTCCTGACGCAGCCGTGGGCACAAAGCTTCACCTGAACCGCCCTTTGTTGAGATCCCAAAAATAGGTAACAGGCTTTTATTTTTTTACGGCAGAAATGAGGATGGTGCTGCAAAGTGGTGAGGTTGAGGGAAAAGCCCCAGCCTCTCTCTAACCCTGCCAGCCTGAGGTAGAGAACACGCCAAACAGGTCTTCAGACTGTTGATGCTCTCTCAGCAAACCAGTCACCAAACTGATTTCATTAACATGAGAGCTGCTTGGTGGATAATCAGTCAAAATTCTTAGTGGCCCAAAACAAAAAGATCTTGTTCAGAGTTGTGTGTGTGTGTGCAGGTACGCCAGGCAACATTAATCTTGTTCACTCCCAGGGAGAGACATCAGGGCTGGGAAAACCAGTTTCCTGTGTATGCAGGCCAAACTTCACACCTGAGCTCCTTGTGCTGAGAAACTGTACAGTGCTCAAGTTAAATTTGACAGGAGTATAGAGGGACTCGATTTTCTGTCTACTAGCCACGATAAAATGAAATCTAGGAGTTTGGTTTAGTGTGATCTAATTTATTGTAGCCTACTACAGGTTTCACTCCTTAATAAATACAATTTGATGACATCACCGCTGTAAATATCAAGCCAAGAATGAGGTCATCTCTGCATGTCATGATATAGAGGTATGTAGGCCACCAGTCTCTTACGTGGATGTTTGAGTATATTTTACAGAGACATTCAGAAGCTGAACTTGTGTCATTTTCCTTTATTGAAGTGAAATCATATCGAGTACAGACATAGGTGAGCATGAAACCTTTTACAAGACAAAGTCCAACTGAAAAAAAAAAAAAGGCAACGGGACAACAAAAACAATTCAAGCAATGTTAGAAAAGAAAAAAAAAAATCACGAGTATTTACTACTTACAGTATTTAAATGAGATTATGTCGGCAAGGCCTGTCAACCAATAACGGCTCATGTTACAAGGAAGTGATGGGTCTGGAGCAGGCAAATGGAGTTGACCACAGGCTGTGCTTCATAGAGTGAACACAGTTACCGCTAAGAAGAAGTGTCTCCACCCCTTCGTCTAGTATAACCCACAACAGGACGGGACTAAACACCGTACACAGAGCATCCTTTGGCTGAACGAAGCGCTAGAACAGGTTTGGCTTTTGTTTTTGTCAGTGCGTATCAATGTAACAGGTCAGTCGTGGCACAGGAGGAGCACCCAGGCCCCCCGGATATCACGCTAGAAATAAATCGGCAAAACCATAGTCCGGTGGTTTTTAAATTTTCTCTACTGGCGTGGAAAGTTTCCAGTTTGATTTTACAAAAAGGATGCTGCATAGCACTTAAAGTGAGATCTGTGTATGCAGCACGAGGATGTAATGTACAGTAATGAAACCTCCCCACCGTCTCAAACACATGTAGCCTACAACATAATCAAAGGTGAAGATGCAACTTATGATCTATACATTTTATATACACAAATGCTTTCACTCTGTGTGTCAAGCACAATGTTACAAACAGGACCCTCGTAGTGGCTGAACCACGGAGGACGCCTGTCACCCGATAGTGACTAGCCAGGGTACAGTATCACTGTCTACTGTACATCGCAGTGTCAACAGTCCTGTCAAATCTGACAATTAGCTCCTAAGATATGCTGACTGTCTTGCTGTCTTCTAGACACATTGGAAGTCAGCACTTTTACCCAACCACCCCACCCCCCATGATAAGGTTAAAAATAAAACAATTACTGTGATTTTTATTCTAACTTTGGGGAGGATACTTTAAAATATATTTTAAGCAGTGATGGAAAAACTTGATTCTGTTTTATTCATGCCCCCAACGTGAGTCTCTGCCGTGAGCTTGTGGATGAGGTTGGGGAAGGCGGGGCCTAACGGAACAGTCAGTCGGTCGGTCGGTCAAGCGCGGGGCAGGTCGTAGTCCGGGCCTTGGGAGCAGGGCTGCTGCAGCTGGACCACCACGGTCTCCACGGTGACCTCCTCCTCGCTGTCGCTGCTGTCCAGCTCGTCGTCCTCGTACTCGGAGGACTCCTGCTCGTGCTCGGAGCGCGACGCCCCCGACATGGTGCCGAAGGAGTGGGCGCTGGTGGAGGCCAGCGAGCGCAGCAGGGGGGTGCTCTCCGACACCTCCTCGTTCTCCTCCGGGCCGCTCTCGCCGTCCTCCGAATCGGAGTCCGAGTCGCCCTGCGACGGGACCACCTTCTGCTTGCACACAGGACACGTCTTCTTGGTCTTGGTCAGCCAGGGGTCCACGCATTTACTGTGGTAGGCTGGAAAGACAGAAACAGGAAAATCGTTTTATTGCTCCTGATAAGCAACCAACACGTAGGTCCATAGTGCACGCACATGATGCTGGCGTCTCCCATGACACGCCAAGAAGAATTAGAAAACAAAGGTCAAGGTACAAGAGCCGGGTAATCTACTCGATAGGTTATCTGCTTCAAGTGGGACTTTGGTATCTTTCAGGAAAAGCTAGAATATACATATAAATATAACCAACAGATTTCACTGCTAGGATTTTCATTAAATGGACGTATAAAGAGGGATTGTTACCTTATGGCTGTCCGACAACATCAAGAGAAGGAAGCTTAGCAGCTAACAAAGGTGCTTTATTTAGCACCATGCTATTTGTAGATTTAGTAGGAATTCACCCAAAGCTAGTCATGTTTTACTGACAATGACTTGATGACTGCAGTAGTAGATTTGCGGAGTCAACGAGTGTCATTTACATAAGCGTGAAACCTTTTAAATCAGATTTCCTTGTTCCTGAAAGCCCTTAAGTACACTCATTGACTGAGTGCAAATATGTGCCACTGAATCTCTTGCTTAGAAATGCCACAGAAGCTGAACAGCGCCTGACATCCAGAACTGGGGCAGCATTTTAAAACCTCAGGCGGTCGAGCAGATAACACCGCTGCAGTCGAGTAGAATGAGGACCCGTTTGAGGAAGAACACCAGGCTACAAAAATAATCAAAAGTGAAGAACTCACGGTCATCTATACATTTCACATACACAAACACTCCAGGAGTCACACTGAGTTCATTTCCTGCGGAGCTGAGCGACCGGTGAAACTCGGACGGTCAACAACCTTAGATTTCTGCACTTCCCTGCTTCCCTACCAATGTCATTTTGTTTTGTGAACAATAGTTCTGCCTGGTGAGTGCAAAATGGATGAGAAGTTGACTACAGCCTTTCAAAGCTTCCCAGTTCTACAGGAATAAACTCAAACGATGCTCGGAGAACAGCTGCATCCATCGTTGGGGTCGATGGTAAAGCTGGTAAACTTCTTACGACCTGCTGACCTAGACCCACATCACATACACATCTTCACTTTTGTTTGACTGTAGATTGGAAGATATTGAGAGGTTAAAGGTATAACAGAACAGAACAGACAGCAGCGGGAGAAGGAAAGGTAACTGGATGGTGTATACTAAAAGGAACTAAAACTAAAGGGAACAGACTTGTGGATGTTTCTGGTTTCAGTGTTGAACTGGTCAGGCTCACCATGAGAACATGGAAGGACTCTGAGTTTGTCTCCTTCTTCATACTCATCCAGGCAGATGGCGCACACATCGTAGGCGTCCCCTGGGGTCGGAAATACAAAGAGCTTTTAACACAACAGGTTCGTCACAAAGTGCTTCACAGAGTAATAGAGGTACAGTACAGGTAGAGACAAACATCACAATAAAATAGAGCAGAGACTACGTTGATAAAACAGATTGATTCACACTCAGCAAACTTCAGGAAACGTTTTTTATGCTGTCCTGAAGGTCAATGACATCAGGCTCATCCATGACCAAACACATCTCATTTCCTCATACTTCCTTACTTTTTCTTTTCCCCAAATGCCCCCCCCTCAGCCCCTCAACCACCCCCCCATCCCCCCCGCCAACAGGTGGAATGGCTGCCAAGCGTACAGCACCGCATTTCCTTTTTGAGTCCTGACGTTACAAGAGGTGGAAAGTCACTGGCCGCTCCAAAAGCCCAGGAATTTCTCAACGCACTCCCTTTCAAATTCCACAGCATTCTTCTCCCTTCCCTTCCCTTGCCCTGGCTGGGAGGAGGAGGAGGAGGAGGTGCGGGGCTGTGGGCCGGTGTGTTTATGTAAGCTCTAAATGAGCATGTTTTCCCCGACTGGGCTCTGCGTCGGTGCCAGGGCTGCATGTGACCGTATAAGGACGGGGAGTCACATCGACGAAAGCCCCCCTCCTCCTCCTCCTCCCTTTCCTCTCCGAGCGTCAGCGACTCAAAATCCAGGCGATGTTTTCAACCCGACCTCTTCCTCCTCCCCTCTCACTTTCAGTCTTTCCTCCAACTACCCCTACTCCAACTACACTTCTCCCTGCTTCTCTTTCAGTCAGCCCACCAGCTTCCCTCTCTCCCATCTCTCTCTCTGGCCTTGAACCCAGCGCTGGACATGAGGGGTGAGAGAGAGGGAACGTTTATGCAGGCATCGATCCAGCGGACTCAGGAAATGCTGAACTGTGGCACTGACTGAGCTATTCAGAGTGACGCCGAGAGAAAAGTTCAATGCCCCGTTGAACTCAAAGAATCTGGAACAGACGTAACGAAAGATCTTAAACGTGGCGTGAACGTGTCTACTGTCTATCACATGTCTCGCACTGTGAAACTAAGTTGTCAGCCACCAAGACAAACCTTCATTAAGTTTGTCAAATAAAGTGACCCTGGAGTGTTCATTTTCATTACGATAGCATCACACGTCTGACACCTCGACAGTAGATCTCAAAAGCAACAGATGTTCTTGTTGAGCTGAAAGACTCCAAACAAATGATTCATGTGTTTTGGCCGGTGCAGCATTCTGCAGCAGAGTATCGCTCTCAGTCTGGTCCAGTCATCCCTTCTCACCGGACGGATTAACACTTTTGATCAAAAGGAGCCGCTGTGGGCATTTCTCACTTCACGTTTCATCTGATTCTCCTACCGGGGGTCAGATGAGTCGTTACTATGAACCTCACATGTGAGCCGAGGGTTCAGTTTCACCAGTCTGAAAGGCGAGTATGACCAAGACACCTGACGGGACGTGTCAGGCTTGTCTTTCTTAAACAAAAGAGCACTGTGCATTAAAGAAGCGCCAATGGAGCGTATTTTTTCATGGCCAATCAGTAACTGCCAGTTAAAGTGCTAGCTGTTGGGAATCCCTCACATCCAATTTCGGGGCCAGTAGCACAACTCAAAAGCAGCCAGTGCAGTCCTCTCCCCTCCATTTTGCATTAGTCAGCCGGCCTGCCAGCATTCCTGGGTCTCCGAGGAACCACGCTGTCCTACTGAACTTCCAATGAGGAGTGAACGAGTGAGAGAAAAGAAAAAAGCATCTGCACAGCTCGCCACTGCTAGAGCCAAGCAGACAGTGGCAACTGGCACTGAGGCCAGTGTACTGTGACTAAGAGGAAGAGAGAGCCCCTCTGTATCGACATCAACATGCCTCACACACCGACGGCTGAGACACTGCAGCTGCTCTGTGTGTGTGTGTGTGTGTGTGTGTGTGTGTGTGTGTGTGTGTGTGTGTGTGTGTGTGTCAGCTCCCCGCCTAGGGCTCGGACTGAGCCGAGCATTGATGGGAGGTGGCTGTGTGACTCATCATAGTCAGGGAGGGACCAGACTGGAGGTCAGGGGTCAGAGGGAGAGCCCGGCCGATCTCAGACTGACTGAAGGGGCACCAGCTCGGGTTGGAAAAACGAAAAACGATCCCCTCGTTTCCTCACTTGGTTCATTTGTCTCTTTTCCTGCGTTTCCGTCACTCGGTATGTGTTGGTGCAGTTTGAGGTTTCCATGTCTGCTGGCCGGCCGTCTGCTGGTGCAACTCTCCACCCCGTCCACAACCAAAGCCAAAAAGCACCGTCAGACCTCAGACTTACAGCCTAACCGGGAATGACGCAAGGCCGTGCAATAAAGTTAATGTAATGGCAGCTGAGGCAGCTGGTATTACATAACCCTGTACACTGACACAGATCTTATCGAGAGCTGCTCAGACTGGTATTGTGCATCAATTACTATGTGGGTATTGTGCTTTTCACCAGCAGCCACGCTCCGGTCATAGACACTGCCTTTGTACTAACATGTATTTCTGCATGTGGACTCCTACATACATACATGTGAGCCTGACACCATCCAACGCCTACCATCTCCATCTCCGGCCAAATTCCTAACTAGCTCTGCAGGTTGGTAAGTAGTAAAAATAACAAACTTGTGTTGTGCTTTACAGACAATAAAACAAACATTAAGAAGATGAAGATAAATGAAAAAGTCAAACATGAATTAAAAACTAAATACAACAGGAGGTGAAAAACAGCTACTTATCTATGAGAAAGTGATTTGAAGGATGATTTTGCCAGCCTGAGCTCCTCAGGCAGGAAACAACACAACAACCGGGCCATGGCCAATCAGCTAACGTCTTCACCCGCTCAGAAAAGACGCATATTGCACATTTGTTCAAATTATAACCTCTTATAGGCTCTAATTCACACCGATGGGGTGAGACCCACCAGAACATATTGTGTGCCAAGGTCTTGCATTGTGACTGATGAGAAGGGGCCTAAAAAAAGGTACTGAGAAAAGTGAGAGGAGACACCGACAAGCCTGACAAATTGCTGTAATGACAACATTAGCTTAGCATTAATGGGCAATGAAATGTTTGTGTCTGATTATAAAATGACACTTAATACCTTCAGATCAAAGTAAAGGGACATTGCTTTTGCATCTTCCTTCCAATATAACACCACCCTTACAGTACAGAATCATTGATCATGAGAGAATTGCTCCCTCAACCTAAGCCAGTACGTAAAAGCAATACTAACACAGCATCACATGGTCCCGTTGGCTACGGTTGGATCTGTTCAAAGCCCCCAGAGTCCAAGCTCAGCATTATCCGTTTCAGCTGAGGCCAAGGGCACCATTAGGCATCCTTCCCACACTGTACTGCACACACCAACGCGCTGAACCCGGAGTTTGGGCACGCTGCCCGAAAAATTCAGGACGGAAATTGGAACAGCAGAAGTCACAGAAGAAGCAGCAACGGCGCTGAAGTCTCAGAGGGACTCGGTCCCACAGTGGTGCTGCAGACAGCTAAAATGTTTCAGAACGGGTAGCTTATGAAGTGAATAAAATACTGAGCGTTCACATTGGGACGCTGTCGGTCACCGGTGGACCACAGAGCGACTACAGAGCGGCTCTGCTTGTCACCGCTCCTGTATACATGGACATACAGTGAGCTCTGCCACCGGTACGTGGGATGCCATTCAATCCAGCTTACCCAGTGTTTGACTCCTGGCCAAGCTGAGCTGAGACAGCGAGGAATCACCAGAAGAGGCTGGTGTACTCCCTTGTGTATGGCTTTCCTTGACAGAACAGCGTGGGAACTTTGACCAATTTCGTTGCCAAATAATGTCAAGTAACCCCCTAGTCTAATGTCAAAAACAGATGTAATTGGCATCTCTTATATTGTGCCTAAAACATTGATGACTGAAGGAAGTTCATTCATGAGCCAGGGAGGTAGTATCTATGGTGAATTTGATTTAATCTGCTATAATTTATTATTATTAATTCTGATTCACGATTGATTAACACACTAGTGATATAATCATTCTTGCCCCTATGAAACACACAGAGGGGCTGTCCCAGGGCCTCTTGTTTCAGCCCCCCAGGATCAAAAACAGGACACTCGGTTCCTTGCCAAGCTAGCATTGCTCCAGAGTGCAGGGCTTAAAAGGTGATTAGGTAGAGATTTGGTGTCCCCTGCTTGTGTCGCCAAACCCTCTGACTCAGCTAACCGGAGCGTAGACGCTGCCCCAGGGGCCGTTTCCTGGACATCTGAACTCCCTGCAGCAGCCAAGGTCGGCTGTGCCGGCATCTAGTGGAAACCGTGAGTCAGATTGGGTGTCGCTTGCAGATACATCGTTGTGAACAAAACCACATCGCTCGAGGCAACGAAATTGTCTATCTGAGCACGACACACTACTTTCAGTTTGTGTGTGTTGCGCCACTTGTCTCTCCATGCTGCTGCACGTGCACCTGTTACTGCCAAGCAGGGAGGAGGAGCTCGGCTCGTAAACCCCCAATTAGCGGCTTTGCGAGGGGGCTACTTAGTATGTGCCTCCCAGACTCAATAAAGCTGCCTGGTGTTGCCTGCACAGCTGATTTCAGTCAGGGGCTTCCCAGCCCAAGTCAGCAGGTGCCTCCACAAAATATTACTGCCAGAGGGAAGACTGCAACTAGCTGCAACGCTTTACAGTGAAGATAAAAACGCAACCACAGCACGAAAGGAATTTGCATTTCAAAACAATGCTATAGCCGGTCTGACCCGTTTAACTAGAGAGAGCCAGAGATGAAAAGAGCTTCAGAACCTTCTAGTTAAATGCTCAAGTCCAGAGGTGAGGTGTAGCAGACAAAACCCTCACCTCACTCATGCACACACACACCATTTACCTTACCAATTTTCCTGTCCTCCTTCCTACTCCTCCCACCGTCCTTGGAAATAAGTGGCACATACATCTGCTCAACAGGTTTGAGATAAACTAGAGTACACTTTCAACCTCGTCAAGTCAGGGGCTGCATTCCACACCGTCAGCCATGTGTCGAGTCCCGGCAGACAGGAACTCTAATCTACCGGGGAGGGCTTTGTGGAAAAATCAAGTCCATATTAATCCGATTAGCTGTTGGGTGCAAAGCTCTGGGGAGGACTGATGTGTCATAACGCATTCATGACATCTCTCTCCTGGACCAAATCATGTGACAAAGAGCAGCATGGCAGAGGACTAAAGAGCTTCTCTACCAGCCAAGGTCAAAGGTTAAGGTCAGGATAAGGCCGGCAGATGATTTTCAATCAGTTCTTTCAGCTTCACAGTCTAACTGAAGCAGAGTGTAAAGGTCTGGTTGAGGCAAACAAAAGTAAATAATCTTTGATACAGTTTGTCATCCCATTGACATATCTGAATCCACACTGATACTGTGGCAACTTGAGCCCTTAAAACCTCATAGTTAGAAAACATTCACACATTCAGCAGCATTACGTTTATTCCTGAGATGTTCGAGATGTTTCCATACCTTTCTTGTACTTGTGGATGGGAAGTTTCTTCAGCTGGTCTTTGCGCAGGCGGCTCCTCCGAGCCCTGTGGCGATCCTGGACAAACTTGGTGATCTAGGGAAAAAAGAGACCATATCTAAATCCTTTCTAATACCACCTGCTGTTCCTCTGTTGGAATCTCATTTTTTACATAATAGCTTTCACTATATTTAAGTGAAAGTGATATTGCTTTGTCCCTTAATAATACTTAATAATTCCTTAGGAGACCGCTTGGGCCTGAAGCATCATCGTCGTGGTTTCTGTCCAAGCAGGAAGTGCATCACAGAGCTAAAACGAGCCAGGGTTATATTTACTTACCATGAAAACAACAATGAGGATGAGGCAGATTCCCACGATGATGAGGAAGGGGATCAAGTAATATTCCAGTGGCAGGCTGAAGTCTGGCATCAGGACCACATGACCCCTAGTGAAACAAGCACAGCCACTGACACACACTGAATCACCGACACCGAGGCTGTGTGATGGCAGCGCTTGGTTACAGCTCATCGCTGTCGGCCGTCACATTGAGGCGACTCCTTTCTGTATCATTCATGTGATGGTCACAAAAAAGCCTCCATCTGCCTAATGAGATTTACTACAATTTACAACACTCAATTTCATTTATGGCAACTAATTTGGTCCACTGTGACCATGACTAGGGTTGCAAAATTGCTGGAATTTTGGAAGGTGTAAAATGGGAATTAACATGAATAAACTTGAAATTTCATGGTTATTTGTACTAGGTGTATTAACCTTGTCATATGCAGACATCATATCAACATTTTGTTTTGTCATAAGCAGACAGGCATTGAAACATGTCTACATTTTTTACTTAATTGAGTCTTCAGTTTAACTTTATTAGATGCTTTACAACCAGAACATGTTGTAAAGTCCCATCCAAAAAAAGTCTCATTCTCATTTTTGCCTCTCAGGTTTTATCAATGTCCCGGAAAGTTTCCTGAAATATACCGGAAATTTCCCACCCCTTTCCAACCCTAACCATGACTCTGTCCACATAGCACGTTCGGTATGCGCTCCCTGTGCAAGCGGCTTGGTGATGACCCTGATGTACTCGGGTGGTAGCTGTCTGACAAGCAGCAAACACGCCAGCAGATATCAAAGTGGAGACACGGGGCTCCCATGCTGTGAAGATGTGCTCTAAGCTATTTTTTGACAGACCCAGACATTTCATTACCAGATTATCACCTCCTCAGAAAGTGACACATCACAAGACCAAGCCTCTACCTTCATATCACTGTGCACGTTGTAGGCAGTATTACGTAATAATGTAAAATTCATATCCAAGAAGTGGAGAGCAAAGAGGAATGGACTCATGCAACTTTGAGTGAAGTTACTGAATAAAAGAGATCACGTCTTAACAATATGACACCGACAGCGTTGTTAAGAGAGCACTCTGAGGAGAGCTAAAGGGAAGTGGCTGCTGAGTGCCTCCACTACCATGGGCTCAATTTAGACTCCATATTGATGGACGGGAAAGTGAGATGTGGGTCTAGACTCACCCCTTGTCATATGTGTAGTCGTCTTTGAGAGAGTTGGCAGTCTCCTCGCTCACAAACACAGATGGAATGTCTATCTGCTTAATGACTTCCGCTAAAAAGGGAGAAAGGAGGAAAACGATATTAATACACTACGCGGCCACGTATCGATGGCCACATAATGGCACAAAATGTGTTTGTTGCACACTAACCACTGTTTAAATATTTTTTACTTTGGATTCTGAAATGACTTCTTCAAAAGGTCTCACAGTTGAAAATTTGACCAACCCCAAACACTCAGCCCTCTTAAAAGGTGAGTGAGTGCATCAGACTGGGAAATGTGCTCTGCCTGAAAAAACAAGGAAGACAAGGAGTCTTCTAGATAATTCATGACTCTACCACGCCCCCTTCACTAAGGATGGGAGGCTGACGAGGAAGGTGAGGCAGGAGTGAAAGAAAACCTGACACCTCCACATGATGGTAGCTAACAAATCTAGGCTAGAGCAGCAGGAATGTGAATTTAAGGTGAGGGTGAACCCCATCACACGCTATTCTGGCTCCTCCCGGGCCTGGGCTGAAGAGAAAAACAAAAGCTATATACTAACACATGACCAAGCTGCTGTGTGCGGTGCTGTATGTGTACAGGAGGATCGGGCGGTTACTTACGATCGTTGGATCCCATGCTGATTAAGTCTTCAGAGTCCACATTGTGAACAATGGCTGCCTTGAACCCGGCTTTCTGGGCGTTGAGGACCTGGGGAGACAAAACGCTTGTGCTCAGCATCGTCACTCATACCTTATTATTAACACAGCCCCTTTAGTGGACACACATCCACAGTCCAAGTGTTTTTTGAAAGGAAGACTTCGGTAAAGGCTGTATGTCTGATAACTGGGATACACCGACTCAACTCAGGACTTCAGCGATACACAAGCCGTCCTGTAGTTGGGAGCTACAGCTTATTATAACTTCTATGACATTGCCAAAAATAACATAATAGAGCGCAGAAGCAGAGCAAAATAAGATGTGAACGCTGCAGAAAAAGAAACAAATAAAACGCAAGATGCCCAAAAACAACTGAGTGACTGATTCACTAGAATGCATTTTGCATGGCTCCGATATCTCATGTGAATGTTAATTCTGAATAAGATACACAACACTACATTTGGACAGATATGAACAGCTTGTTGATTCTAGCCTGATAAAATCGTGGAGACAAGAGACAGGAAATTATATGGATGAAGAAACCATCTGAAGAAACCATACAATATCGCTGAGTCAGCAGTATCCAAAGACAGACTGACCAGACTGACAATGTTCCTGAGAATGCTGTTGAAGTCTTGGATGTTGTTTTATATATTGCCTACTGGCTGAGTACACAGCACACGTCATTTTGGGAGTTGGTACTACTACATTTTCTGTGCTGACCTTGCAAACTGGATTTCCCCCAACAATTAAAAGTACTGTGTTCGCGGATGATCATTTACGAGGAGAGTGCTGCAGAGACCACAGATGAAGGAGCGCCGCGGCTCTGTGTTAGTGTTTTACATCTCCGCCAACAACTCATCTGTTTACGACCCGCTTCCCAGAAAGTGCTTGTAGGAGATGAGGCTCCCACGTCCACGATAAACACTGGCCGCCGATCTACGCCGCCATGACTGACTGTGTTGAAACTGAGGATCCAAAACAGGAAGCATTTGATGATGGGAAGGGGAAACGGTGAAGGGGGGGGGGAGGCAAAATAGCACGGCTGAAGTAAGTGGCAGGACGGCCTGAGGATTAGAAAGGCTGTTCTATTATAGAAAGGTCACAGGTTTGATCCCCCCCATGTGTCCTTGACCAAGACACCGAACCGCGCCCTGCCTGCTCGCTGCAAGTACCAGCTGAGAATGCCTAAAACGTAAAAGGAAGTAAGGTTTTCCAGCGTTCATCCATATCTATGCAGTATCCGACAAAACAAAAGGATTTCCATATTTAAAGTTTGAGTATTTCCTGTTTGGCAGCCATCTTGTTTTGGAATCTCTGACCTCATCCTGCAGCGCCTTTTGGATCGCAGCCCTCATAGGAGCCAGGCGGGCGGAGATAATATTCATAATTCCAGTGAGTAGCTGTGTGTGTGTGTGTGTGTGTTCCAGCCAAACTATTGCATAAACATGCCGCCATGTCCACGCTATCATTAATCATAGATGTGTACCCCCCCCCCCCAGAGATTTAAGCCTCTTACTGATACTTAAAACAGATATTATATATATAGATATAAGTGTGAACAGTATACAGTGTGTGTGTGTGTGTATATTAGTATCTTTTTAAATCAAAGCTCAATCAAAGCAGCGAAACAGAATAGAAATGAAGTACAAAAAACCTGGACTACTGTAAAACCTCATCTATCATTTAGTTTTAAAGGCCACTGCAGCGGGCTGGAGGTATTCAGAGTTACTGTCAACTATTTTCACTACTACTGTAAATCTCACAGGAGTTACACTTTCAAAGCAAAGTTGTACTGAAAATGTACATGCAGTGTTTTTTGGGGAAACTTTCCGGTGGTGGAGGGCCACGGGCGCCGCTGAATGGATGCAGGGGAAACTGATGTATTGAGGATCTTCCATCTGTGAGGCTGTTTTTATGGCTATGACACAGTATGAAGGCTACATATCCTGCACAGCCATTGTTGTGGCTGAGAGCTTCCAGCAGATGTGGTGGAGGAAATCGGACGTGACAATATAATCCTCAAATGAATCTTAATGTGTTCTGACAAAGGCACAGAAAAGCTCCAACAATGAGGGGAAAAAACACTTGATCAGATATCTGCTTGTCACTCAAAACCCAAAGGAAAAAAACAGGGATGTAAGGCGTCCATCTACACGTCTGTCAGCCCTACCACGACTGCTAGAGGAAATAAGACCTCTAGTATCATTTGACCAAACTTTGGTCTGTCAAAGTGTCCAGACAGTTTTTCATGTTGATTTACAGAACATAAAAGCTGCCAACTAGGAAGAACCATTCACATCGATAATTGCAATTACAAGGACATATGGGACTTTTTTGTCCAACTTGTGTGTGTGCCAACACAGGCAACAAACATGGCAGCTAATCCACCAACGTCAAGGTAATAGAAATCAGAGTTATCAGTTATAGTCCCACTACTACATTCAAGTCTATTTACGAAAAGTGGGCAATGGTTCGACCCGAACAGGGGGCGAACGTGGAACCAGAACTGAGCCAAAGGAAACCAAAAGGGACACCACTGCTAGCTTACATCGCAGAGGAAACGCTGTCATCAATTATTAGTCAGAGGATGTGCCAACCCTCCTGTGGTAAATTTACACCCAGCCCAAAGCCAGATGGTGAAAGTGAGACGGTGATGCGTGAGCGGGCTGTACCATGTAAAGAGTAGGGGTGGTGGGGGGAAAAAAATCTGTTTCACTCAGGGTCACACTCTGAAAGGTGCAAATGTCATCTGCTCTGCTAAATAATAGATGGGGACGTGCACGCTAACCTGAGCAATCACTGGTTGTGTGAGTGCTGTGTGTTAGCGGTGGATAGACTAGGCCCATTTTACAAGCACAGTGTACTCTGTTGTGATGCAAGGAAATCCATTCAGACCTAAGATGGGTGAAGAGAAAGTGAGAGAGTGTGTGTGTGTGTTGGGAGGGTGGTGGTGGATGCTGACAGGACAGTCTTTTGTCTGTGCCTTGTCATTGTAATTTTATGCACAGGAATATGTGAAGCCGGGTGCACGGCAGCCGCAACATTGTGATTCCATGTGTTGGTCTGTGAGGGTGTATTGTGTGGAGGTATCAATGGCTACAGTGTGCGTCTAGGGGCTGTCTGTATGAGACAGACACACACACACACACACACACACACACACACACACACACAACACACACACTGTGTGTGTGTGTGTTGTGTCTAGATGTGTATGTTTTTAATTTTGCACTGACCACTGTGTGTGTGTGTGTGTGTGTGTGTGTGTGTGTGTGTGTGTGTGTGTGTGTGTGTGTGTGTGTGTGTGTGTGTGTGTGTGTGTGTGGAGGACAGCATGAGATAGCTGGCAGATGATTCTTGTTAGGTCCCCCCCTCCCATCATATGCAAGTCTCCCGTGAGAATAACATCTCATCGCCTAGAACTCACACCCAGCACAATGTGTGTGTGTGTGTGTGTGTGTGTGTGTGTGTGTGTGTGTGTGTGTGTGTGTGTGTGTGAGAGAGAGAGAGTGAGTATGGGTCATGCTGAATTAGTAAATAATTTTTGTTTTAACCTACTTGGAGCACCAGATGGGTGGAGTTGCTCGCTTTCACAGATAGTACCAGAAAACGAACTAACTATAAACTGACTGTCCAGTCGTCTAAACCTGCTGCACTTTTCAACATGGCAACCCCCACCCATGTGGCACTCCAAGCAGGATAAAACAAACACACACCACACATTAGGCCTCAACAAGCTGGTTAGCCACATTGACAACCAGAATAGGAACAAGTTTTGTCTGTGAGTAATAAGGTCCACCACTCTACCAGCCAGACTGGCCTGTAACCAACCATCACTTGGAGGTGATCTTTTCTAAAATCTAGATGGCTGGTAAAAGGAAGTGACTATTGAATTTTAGGCTATGTGCACCAAAAAAGTTAGTTCCCTCCCCTGGTTTCGGACGAAGTGGCTCGTCTAGGGGTGAGTGTTGTTGCAGGGCGATTTTAATGTAAGGAGACATTTTGGCTGTGGAGTATGTAGATGCCAGCGTGTGGTCTGTCTGCCTGGAATCTGGAGAGGAATTCAACCTCTGCTGCTGGCTCACCCTGTGTTTGCATGGGCAAAGATAAGGACATTCAGTGCATTCCTGAGAATAAAGGGGGAGGAAGGGGAGGGGGCCAGGCAGAGAGAGAGAGAGAGAGAGAGAGAGAGAGAAGGAGAGGCTGGTAGAAAGGGAGAGAACAAGCAGAGCAAAATAAGATGTGAACCCTGCAGAAAAAGAAACAAATAAAACGCAAGCATGTGTGCCCAAAAACAAATGTCCCTCACCACTACATGCCTTAACCCAAGTCCTAACCCCAGACTAACTGTAATCTTGACTATTACCCTGACCTAGACCTAAACCTAACCTTAAAGCCAAGCCCTACACTAGCCCCTTCTAGAGGTGAGGAGCAGCTAAATGTTTTGTTTTTTGCCTCGAGAGGACATTCGATCCTCCTAAGGACAAAATTGCACACGCACACGCACACGCACACACACACACGCACACACGGCTGCTCCTGTGCCGTCTGCAGGCCGTGGTGTCAAACAGCAGCACCATCCTTGACGTCCCTTTAACAGCCCTCATTAAGCTTCACCATCACTGTCATCCCTGTGAGGCTTCACATCAAAACCATTCTCCTTTAATGGTATTTGACGCTGCACACTCTCATCTGTGATGTTGCTGCAAACAAAAACCTAGAAAAAAACAAAAAACCTCAAAATACTGCCAAGTAGTTTTCACAGCTAGACGACTGAGCCAAACCTAAATGTCAACTTTGTTCTTGTTAATTTATCCAAAGGTTGGCTGAGCACAGTCCTCTTTTTTTAGCAGTGTCCTCTTTCACATTCATAGTTGCACACATTCATACCTGGGAGCTGCCCAGCCTCGGTGTTGGCCGGTGTCCAACTGCACTGGAGGAACAGGGTATTAAGTGCCTTGCTGGAGGGCACCTTGACGGATGTTGCCGATGGAGGGGAGAGTCGTTTCTCATTCGCTAGTCTAAGCTTAAGGGGGAAATTCTCCTCTAAAGTGTTTGAGGTTAGTCAAAGGATAATTTCATGATGAATTGAGGTCTATCTCTGTAGGGATCCTTTCCGTAATGTTGTCAGACACTTCCAATAACAATCTGAGTCTGTCAGTGGCAAAAACAGCCATAGCAGCCTGTTTCACGACTGCCGGCTGAGGCGATCTACTGGACCAATTCCAAAACTTTTAGTCCAACCTCAGTCTTTTTGGAAACATAGCTCTAAAATGATGCAGGTGTACCAATTTGAAAATCTGCACACTCAATAAAAAGTAGGTTTTGTATGTGGGGATATAGGGATATAGGCCCGTTTCATGCCAAAGTGCAAACACTACAAAGGTGCTGAGCAACGTTTCAGTCAAACGTAACAACTCAAAACACCTCATCCTCATACTTTGTGTGAGTTTATCCGGTTATTAAACTGTGCACAACTCAACAACACCAACTACAGGCCAACCAACCTTTTGAGTGGGCCGGTTACAGCTGTTCTTTACTATCATATTGGTGGCTACGAGTGCCAGACCTGTTCTACGGTGTTGGAATGACACAGTTCATGGGAGAGTCTCGGAGCCCTTTTGCAGCGTCAGCTCTGCAGGAGGTTTTGACAGTGAGAAGTCACGATAAGGCTGCATGGATGTTTTGATGAGAACATTTCTATGATCCATTGATAAATGGTTTTGGTAAATCTATTAGTAGTATGTATTATATTTAGTAAAAGTAATTTGAGCATATTTCTAACTAAGTTAGTTCAAATAGTGTTTCTAACCCTTCTAGAGTTCATGAAGCTTCTTAAGTTCCCTTGCAACGCTCAAAACAACAAACCATAAAACAGCCAATTCATTATTTTTATTACAGTTTATTAGTCTGCGTAGCAGGCCAAGTATGCAGCCACAATTTGTCACATGTGGTCAGCACATCACAGGGTGCCATGATGGGAAACGGTTACAAAACAAGCTTCCGCTTTGTGTGAACAGTTTAAACTAGGACGCAGTGTATAAAAAAGGAAACCCAATGCTGGATCTGGAAGGAAGTGGATTTGTTTCCATGAAGACAAACAGTAAGCTCTCCCCTACACCAGGAAGGGTTATCAATGACAGATATTTTCTTCTGTCCGGCGGTTAGAGAGACAAGTGGAGGGTCACAGCGGCCACAATGAGCCCATCCCAGACATGTGTATCTCTTTCTCAATGGAATATGTGCAGAAACAAACTGCAAATAATACTTTGTGTAGCAGGAAGATTGAACTGCTCTGAATTCCTAAACAAGTCATTCTCTCCTTGTGATTACGGTTTTACCCGCTTGTCAAATGATGTGGAGTTATTTCCAGACAGTATCTGAATGCAATCAGCATCACTGGCTTTTACGCCGAAAGGGAAGCGGGAAATGTGAAAGGTTATAAAAGAAGGAAGTGCTTCGCTTTAAAGGGTAATTCCGGGATTTTTCAACCTGGCCTCTATGTCCACAAAATCGCTTTTCATACCTTTAAGTAGATCCCAAAAGTTCTGAGCCCGTCCGTGACAAAAACAAGCACTTTTAGTGGACGTACTTTGACTGGCCGAGTATACCTTTACGGATTACGTTGCCGTTACGCGACTGCCGGTTGAGCCGATGGACCGGAGAAACTCAGAAACTTTTGGGATCTACTTAAAAGGTATGAAAAGCGATTTTGTGGACATAGAGGCCAGGTTGAAAAATCCCGGAATTACCCTTTAAGTTTCCAGTCCACTGACCAACTGGGGAAAACACGTGGGCAAGGTGAATGAGAAGCACACTCCCCTCCCCGTCTACTAACAATAAAGTCACACTTGCCTGAAATAGAAGCCCAGTTGAATATGGCGCCTCATACAAACGTGTGTGTACTCGCTGTGGCTTCGTATTGTTTGCACACCAGTGGGGGCACATAAAGATTAAAGAGTTCACCACGAGAGAAACCGGAAGCAGCGGTGACAAAAAACTCAACAACAGCTGCAGTGAAAGAGCAACGAGGGGATATGAGGATTGAGAGGTTTCATTGGTCATCAAGGTGCAGATTTCCTCTAACAAGTTGACCATGAAGTGTTAGCATGGAGATGGAAACAAAGGCAGCGAACAAGAAAAGGAAACGGAGATGTTTTTCCCCAAGGCAACACATCCCATCACATGATGTTTTATTTTAGACCAATTGCAGATGGTCACAAACCTGCCCAAATGTGTTTTCCAGCAGCTCCTGGTGTGAATGTGTGTATGGATGTGCAGGAGTGTGTTGCTGGAGAAAAGCATGTGTTCCCAGGCAATAATGAAAAGAAAAAAATGACATTTTGGAGTGCATGGTGGTCGTTTTCCTGTAGGTCACTGCAGAGTGTGTGTGTGTGTGTGTGTGTGTGTGTGTGTCTCAGATCTGACTCCCATTGGTCACAGATGACTGGAGGTGTGTAAATGGGGCCACATGGAGTTGCCTCACTCACTGGTACTCAGTTTAACCCTTCGGATGCCACTCCAAAATCCAATACCACCCAACACACACACACACACACGCACGCGCACACACACCTTATCCTCCTGTAACGCCAGTGGTGTTGATAGAGACCGCTGATAGCACCAGTAATTATTGCTGCATCGCCACCCTGTCTGTATGTGTGTGTGTTAGTAAATACTGCAGCATCACCATTGTGTGTGTGTGTGTGTGTGTGTGCGCTGCAGAATCTTCTCAAGGGGTGCAGCAGACAAAAATGTCTAGTTGACTTGTCTTCTTCAAGTTCCTGCCACTCCACCTTTCTCCTCCTCCTCCTCTTTCCCCATCTGTCCCTCTCCCCTTTCTTCTCCATCCCTCTCTCCTCCCATCCTCCCCCCTCTCTTCTTATCCTCTTCCCATTACATCCCATGGCCCTCTTCTGCTTCCTTCCATCGTTCCTCCTCTTCCTCCACCCGTCATCCATTTCCCCCTTCATGAGACCTCCTTTATTTCTCTCCCTCCTCCTCTATATCCCCCTCTCCTCTCCTCTCCTCTCCTCTCTCCATCCAGGCTGTGTGGAGGTCTGGTGTGGTGAACCAGGCTCATCTCCAGTGGTTCAGCTGGTCTGCTCCTTCCCCCTCCTCTGCTGTTTTGACAGCAGCTCCTAATCAGGTCCTCCTCCTCCCCTTCTCTCCTCTCTTTCATCGCCTCTCCTCCCCTCTTCTCCTCCTCTATTCTCCTCTCCCCATCCTTCCCTCCCCTCATTTCCTCTCCCCTCCCCTTTTCTACTCCCCCCAACCCTCATTACCCTCATTAAATTTTGCCCTGACTGCCAACTCCTCCAGACTTCTCCCCAGTCCCTCCTCTCATATTCCCTCCTTCATTTTCTCCTTCATTTTCTCTCTCTCTCTCTCTCTCTCTCTCTCTCTGTTCCAGAGGAATGTCGTACAGAGCAGAGCGAGGTTTGGTTTCAAGGTCCAGACGGCTGATTAGATAGGAGTTTATTGAAACGCCAGGGAGGGGCCGTGTCCACCGATAACGCTGCACAGCTGCAATGCACTTTTCCAGGGGGGTGTGTGTGTGTGTGTGTGTGTGTGTGAATGCGAGGGTGTGTGAGAGAGAGAGAGAGAGAATATTTGCAGGACAGGTGTTAAAGAAACTACTATGAATGTGTTAAAAGGGAGACGATGCCAATCACTGGAGTGTATGTGGTGTGTGTGTGTGTGAGTGACTTTAAGTATATGCATGACTGCTATGTGTGTGTATATACGTGTGTGTGTGTCCTTCAGGAGGGAAGCAGGAACAGCTATTTGTTGCCACAACACAATTCAACAGACATAATAACAGAAGGACAGAGAACCACAGGAGTTATGGCACACACACACACAACACACACAAAACACATACACAACACACACACAGGCTAGTCATACGTCGAGTCAGCCACAGTCACAGTCAGTCATAAGACTGAGTGAGTGAGGGCAGGAAGCTGTGGTGAGCCCGGCCAGTCCTTGATCATTGTTTGACCGGCAGACCAAAACCCCACGCTGGTGAGCCAGGTGCTGAGAGGGCACCGGCGCACAAACAGGCCCGGCCGATAACCTCTACTTACTGTAAGTCAGTGCTAGGAAGCAAGGTTAGATGGGAAATTACCACCAGCCACCGGAAGTGTTGTGGGACAACATTTACTGTAGTGTCTCAAGACTGGAGCTTGGACAGTAAGTGTTTACTCCAGACCAGTCGTCTAGTCTGATGCGGCCTCGCCGGGCAACATTTGGCCTGGTAGCCTGGTAGTCTGACAGAGGCTTAAGTCTGTTGACTCTACCAGCCACTGGGTGTTTTTACATGCACACAGTACTCTGGTTACTGTGGATTATCACATTAAGACGACTAAAGTTCCATTACAGCATATACATGGTTACTAGTAAGATGATGCACCCCAGCCAGTTTAATATCAGACAAAACATGTCGGGGTATGTTGTCAAATTATTTTTGGTATTTTTGGCCTTGTACGTTGAGGCGCTTTACGAGGCAAAATCTTGATAAAAACAACCATCACAGGGCTGCTACACATTCTCCATTTCAAGAGTCAATAACTTTTTCCAGACCTGATGACTGAATCTGAAGACTTTGGATGGGGTTCAATACAACTGGTGCTGATTGCAGAAAGACAATATGACTATCAACTGGGTCACTCTATAACTGAAGATAGAGAGAGAGAGAGAGAGAGAGAGAGAGAGAGACCTATATGTGTTACATAACAAGTATCATAATGTATATATGACCCTGTGTGTGTGTGTCTAAGTGTATATGGGCGATAGACTGTATGTGAACAATGGACTGTGTGTTGCTGTATGTGTGTGTGAATTCACAGTGTATGGACTACAGACTGGATTTATATGAGTGTGTGAGCATTTGTGTGTGTGTTACGCCCTCTCTGACACAGGCAGACCACAGCAGGACAAGGGAGGGTGGGGGATGGAGGTGGGGGGCACGAAGGGAGGAAGAGGACGGGGGGTGTTGAGTTTCCTGCCTCCCCCCACCCCCCTTCCTCCCACCGCTGGGGTCAAAGGAGTCACCAATGAACCCCCCCACCGCCCCCCCCACCTCAAAGAGACCCTGTATGCAGGAAGTGCCCCCCCTCTCTTTCTCTCTCTCATGGGACTTCTGTTCTAAAAAGAGCAGCCATGCCGGAATGCCCCACACACACACACACACACACACACACACACACACACACACACACACACACGCGCACACATGCACGCACGCACACACACACACACCCAGTGAGAGAGTGAGTTCCCATTAACACTTCACTTGATCTCTTCACCCCTCCCCACCTCAAATACTCTCTCCCGACTCTCTGTCATGTTGTATCATGCTGCACACACAGACACACACACACACGCACACACACACCCTCGGGTGCAGACAGTAACTATTGATGGAGAGTTAAGTGGGAGAGTGGCTGTTTTATTGCCCATTACGGATGTGGATCCATTAAAACTCTCCACTCTCACTCAATGGAGGCTAACAGCTAACGCTATGCTGCAGTGGTATGGAATGGCAGCCATGTTGGGGGTTTTTGGGAGTGGGGGGGTGGGGGGGGTAGCAGTTGGAGAAAGGAGTCAGAGGTTGAGAGCACCCCCCCCCCCACACACACACACACACACACACACACACACACCCCGACCCCCCCAGCTCAGTCAAGATGGAATCTATTATCCTTTTGTTTCCCCTGCAGCTTCTGGAGGGAACAGAGCCCGACTGGGAGGGAGTGTGTGTGTGTGTGTGTGTGTGTGTGTGTGTGTGTGTGTGTGTGTGTGTGTGTGTGTGTGTGTGTGTGACAGAGAGAGTGAGAAGGAGTGAGAGAGGCGAGGATGCAGCTTTATGTGAGACACAAAGAGTGAGTACGACAAAGATAGAGAGAGGCAGAGAAAGAGATAGCTGGACCGAAAAAGTGAGGGGGGCTGTGAGAGAGAAAGTGCGAGAGAGAGAGAGAGAGAGGTGTGTGTGTGTGTGTGTGTGTGTGTGTGTGTGTGTGTGCGTGTAGATGTGAGCAGTCATTTAGCCAGACGCTGAGGTATGACAGCAAGACCTCACAAAGAGATAGATGGAGCGAGAGCGAGAGAGCGAGAGAGGAAATGGGAGATGGGAGGGAGAGAGAGAGAGAGATGGGAGGGAGGGCTGGAGATGGGAGAGAGAGGAAGAGGGAGATGGGGGAGAGAGAGAGGAAGAGAGAGAGACGAACAGAGTTGAAGGAAGGGAGAGGGAGAAAAGAAAGATGGAAAAGAGAAAGACTGAGAAGGGGATCGAGTGAGAGAGAAGGAGAAAGAAATAAAAGATACCCACCCACACACCCACACACCCACACACCCACACACTTCAGCCAGGGTCTGGTTTCCAGCCCAGCCTCCTCCAGTGTAACCCCACCCCTCCTGTTCTTAGTCTCATTCCATACAACCCAGCCTCCTCTGCTCTGGGATCAGCGCTACCAGACCGGAGATTCCTACAGCTCCTCCGATTCTCCAGTAACTGATCCCAGGTCAGACCCTAAAGTCAACATGCAGTAAACCTGCTTCTTGGTTAAGGAAGTATCATGTAAGTAAGTATCATTACTATAAACACACAAGCCTCTACCCTCTAACACTGCCTTTCACATCGAGGCCCCGTCCACACGTATATAGATAGTTCTGAAAAGACATTTTTTCCACCAGCTCGACCGAGCTTGATCCAAAATGGACGTTTGCGGTGTACTTTGCACCGCGGACAGAGAGGTGGATTGAGAAATATTAGGCGCAGTGTATTTATACGCCTCCTCACGGCAGTATAATGATGAAGTAAAGCTTTGAGATTGACTTGTACACATTGACCCTAACCTGAAGACACGTAGGAGTCAAATGGGTGCTAACAGTGCTAATAATCCTTTTATGGGGCAGATGGAAGAACAGATGATGAAACCAAACCAGAGAGCAGGGATGGAAAAACAAGAGACTAACACTCAAAACATCTAGGTGCTGCTTTGAGTTTGAGGAGGGTCAGAGGAGGTTAAATGGCAAATCTGACCATACATCAGAGACTGGTGTGTGTGTGTGTGTGTGTGTGTGTGTGTGTGTGTGTGTCTGACATACAGCTATGTGGACAGGAGTCTGGTTACACTCCAGCCCAGGGAACACCACTGCTGTGTCTGTCAATGTGTGTGTGTGTGTGTGTGTGTGTGTGTGTGTGTGTGTGTGTGTGTGTGTGTGTGTGTGTGTGTGTGTGTTTATGTGATGCAGTGAGCCCTTATAAGGCTGCATGGCAGGACCAGAGAGAGAGAAAGAGGGAGAAAGAGGGAGAGACAGAGAATAAGACAGAAAGAATAAAATAGAGAGGAAGAGAGATGGAAAAGATGGAGACAGGAAGAGAGAGAAAGAGAAGAGATTGAAAAAGAGACAGATAGGAAAAAGGGAGAGAAAGACACCAAGAAGCTGCATGGTTTCTTCTCTTTCACCCCATTACTCATCCTCCCTCTCTCTCCCTCCCTCTCTCTCCCCTTGTCTGCCACCCCCCCCTCTCCTCTAACACCGGCCCTCTCTCTTTCCCTCTTCCCTCACCTCCAATCTATCACTCATTCTTTCTCTCTTTCTTTCCATTCTCTGTTCTACTTTCTTTTTGCTCATTTTTCTCTCTAAATCCATGAAAAACAGGTCTAAGATTTTTTCAGGAAGAGATCTTGCTGCATAGGGAAGTTTTTTGGCAGTAATTCTTTTCATTCAGTATCAAAGTAAAGAAATGAGGAACTGTATAAAAAAAACAAACACTTTGAATCGTCTGACTTTTGGCGCAATGCGCCTCCAATCTGAGGAGCATGGAGCGGCGTGTTAATAACACAACTCTGTAGTTCACTAAGCAGAAAAATCATTTAGTTTATCGGACCACAGAAAAAATATGAATGTGTTGACTCCCAGAGGATTTGGCAACAAATTTAGTGTGTAAATAAAATATCTTGATTACCAATGTTCAAGGCCTCAAGCATACAGGCCTTGAAATACAGACATTTTACTGCGTGAATTGAGTGTTAGAGGTCTTAAAGTGCACTGCACTTCCCAGAGATCACTTGTCAATAAAACAGTGAGGCCAGTACTGTGACGTCTTGGAAAACCCTGATGTGACCCCTGCATTGTTCTTGCACATTTGGGGCTCTTGGTTAAGTGAAGGCTGTTAGATCTTGTGAGAGATCAAATCCAGATCTCTAATCATTTTGCTGGCCAACCCATTACCATCCTGTTCTTCATTTCTCCCTTATCTTCATGTCTCGATCTCTTCCTCTCTAGTGTTGTGTCTTCACCCCCAACACACACACACACACACACACACGCACACGCACACGCACACGCACACGCACAACTGTTTGTCTTCATCTCCCTCTCTTTCTCCTCACTGTGTTGCACATGGCTCATGGTTGACTAACAGTGCAGATCAGTCAGCACCCCTACAAACACAAGCTGGCATTCTCACTGACTATCGGGCATACATACAGATGTGCGCACAACTGTACCAGCAGATAGAGAAGAGAAGAGAAGAGAAGAGAAGAGCTCATCATGGAAGATGTGTTCAGGGAAATGGCCACTTCCTGTTTTCCTGTTTACGTGTCCCAACAAGCTGATGTGAGAGCCTCTGTCAAACTAACCGGTGCAACCAGCCTCAGTGTTTCCCATGTGATATTAATGTTTTTGGCAGCGACCTTCTGGTCACAAACACATCTCTTTGACTCCCCCAACCCAACTCGAAGTCAAACGTGTGCCAAACTGCAGGAAACATCGTACCTTGATGTCGAAGTTGCAGTCGAAGCGCTTGATGAGGACGATGAAGGCGTTGGTCAGGTTGTCCCTCAGGGGGGGCGGCTCGATGGGCTCGCATGCATTCTCTGGCCGTGCACCAATCAGGAAGCCCTGTAGGGATGACATCAGCATCAGACACCACATAATAACCAATCACATTGACGGCACACTGGCAAATACCTGAATGACACACACTTAGTCTATGCTAAAGTAATTATTTGAGAACAAATGAAGAGTGTCACATGCTAACACGTTAGCATACAGTGCTTTAAGTGCCCGTAGGCAGCTAGCATCATCTCATGGAAGAGAGACCTTTTTTGTAATCCAGAGAGGGGTGTTGTTTTTTTCTCAATACGTCACATAAAGGTTAAGCTGACCAACGGGCCAATTTCCCAAAAAGTCAGTGTAGTCCTGTAAGTGCCTTGCTCAGGGGCAGCTCGCTGGTAGTTGGTGAGGGAATGGAGAGCATTTCTCATTCACTTTCCCCAGCCGGTCAGGATATTCAAACCTTAACAATCATAAGCCACTTGTTCCAAACCTCTAAGCTGTTGTGTTGTTGTTCATTTCTACTGGATTTGAAGAGTTTGGTCATTGTTCAATATGATGCATGTGTATGTAGCTGGGCAATATAACTGTATATAACAAGGGAATAATCGATAAGATTATTCTTCAAAACAACAAACATCACAGTATAGGAAATAGCAGTAGGTTTACAGCTACATACTATAAGCAGTCACCGGGACTAAAGAACAAGATATTTCTATACTTCCCCAAACTTTTTATGGCCAATTCCCGAGCCTTTTCAAGACCTGGAAACTCAAACTTTTCCAGATATTGCCAGACCTTTATAGGAAGCCTGTATACCAGCTTACCAGGCCGGGGACGGCCCAGCGCCCGGGCCCAGCGCCAGATCCCTGAGAAACGGCAGGCTGGTTCAACCTTCCTGCAGCCACCAGATTAATTAGCATTCATCACAACCACAGACCAAAGAAAAAGAAACTTAAAAGAAACAAAACAAGATGATGAAAGGAAACCCCACTGCTGCTGCAGATGTAATGGTGCAACACCAAATATATATTTATTATGGTGGAGAATGCACAATGAAAACAAAATCCACTGCAACGGAGAATATCAGCGAGATACAAAGGACAGTGTGTGTGTGTGTGTGTATACTAGCATGGGTGTATATGTGTCTATGTTACAGAGGCCAACAGATTTCAAGGATGCTGTTACACTCATTTTGTCAGGCTCACTCATCCTGAAAAACATCTTTTCCATCTCCCTCTCCTGCTGTCTTATTTGGTCTTGTTTTTGAACACTGTTTGAAGTGACTGAGAGGTGAAAAAATAGAGACAAAAGAGAGAGAAATATGGAAAGACGGAGAGATGGAGAGAGAGAAAAGTAGAGAGAGGCTGAGGAAGAGACAGAGAGAGAAGAGAGGCAGAAGAAAAAAAATGGAGAAGAGGTAAAGAGAGATTGCAAAGAATGTATTTGATATATACACTTCTAACCTGCTGCTCTGCTATGAAAGTGTAACTAAGTCTACCGTGTGTGTGTGTGTGTGTGTGTGTGTGTGTGTGTGTCAGAGGTAGGGTGGTAGACAGGAAGTGTGGACTGCGATGGGACTCTGAGTCTGTGCCGCCACACTCAGCTGTGGAAGTGATGAGTCTCTCTCTTAAAGCCAGCACTTTAAAAAACCCAGCCCACACAGCACGAGGAGTCAGCACTTTTTGTCTCCGTCTCACTCACACTCACACACACACACACACAGAAAATGCCTTTGCTGCTACCTGACACCAGCCTTGTGTGTGTGTGTGCAAGCTTGTTAAAGAAGCCCCTCTTGCCCGTTGATTCCCAACAGACGGCCGAACCCTGCATGGAAAATGACTGAAGCCCACAGTGACGCATCACATTCACTTACACCCCTCCGCCGCCCCCTCCACCTCTCGGACCATACCATGTCTCCTTAGTAGGGGTGACAAAACTGTTCACCAAATGAGTTCCTTGGTTATTCTCCAACATTAAAAACTGCTGACATTCGATAGGTGGAAAGGCAGGAAGGCAGGGAGGTCCCTCAGTAAACCCGTGTCGGGGTGGAGACGGGACGTGTTGAACCCCCCCACCCCTTCACGTCTGGATGCCTTTTTTCTGCCGATGACATCACTGTGCCACTGTCTCACAATCCACCTGGCTTCAAAACCAGCAGCGAGAGCGCCCTCTGCTGGCCAAGCACCGCCACAGGGAAACTACCAGACACCGGCACTGCAGAAGGCCAGCGCAAGACCAGGATGAATAAACAGGAAATGAGGGGAGGGAGGACAAAGTGGAATTTACACTGAAGAGACGTATGGATGTGAATATAATGTGCTGTCTGTGAAAGGCTTCGTCCACTGAGCCATTTTAGCCTCATGAAGTGTCTTCATGCTTGCCAAGACTCGGCTTATTTCATGCATTACATCCTACCCAGTAATACCATCTATCATACTGACGAACTCACAGTTACGTCTGCAAGCGACTGCAAGCCGCACTGCATGAACGCATCGTGGCAGAGTGCTTTTTTTGTATACGTGTAGTAATATGTATAGGCTTCTGTTTATTGGATGTCCTGCACTGCCCCCTTGCTCTGAATGTGAGGTCCTGTGCCAGTATGAATTTATGTCAATATGTTCCTGCACCAATGTCACCAGGACAAATCCCTGTACATTGACGGTATTCTGCAAATAAAGAAAAAAAACTGAAAATCATCTTGAAAATGCTCTTCTGGTTTAATGAAGAGAACAACACTGAGTCAAATTCCCCAAAGTTGGTGCCTCGCTCTACCCATTGCACAACCAGGGACTACACAGTGTGTGCAACTGAGCTACAGAGCGAACACTGGGATTTTCCATTGTTGCTGAATGCAGCGTGGGGGGGGCATCTCTGTTAGACTATTCCACATTATTGCACGATGAGCGCACTTAATCCCGTCATTAAAAACCTCACTATAGGGCCTGTTTACGGCTTTGCCCCGGGTTCAGAAGGGGAGAACCAGAGGAATTATTAACCTGCTCTGGTCCTGCAGTGGCTTCCTGTAAGCAGATTAAAGCCTGTAGGACTCCACAGTCAGATTCACCGATTTTAAGGTTCCCCGTTCTAACCTGCTTAACGCGCTGGTGAAAACAACCACTTTGAAACCACCTGCCTCACACGCCACCATGACAGGAATTAGGCAAAGAGTTTGGGCTTTGATCAGCACATGAGAATGGTTAAATTATTGACTGGAGGAGAGAGGAAAAAGTAAATGAAAAAAGCTTGCTGACAGACAGACAGACAGACAGACAGACAGACAGACAGACAGACAGACAGACAGACAGACAGACAGACAGACAGACAGACAGACTTTTACCCTGCACTACTCATATATGACCATTCCATTATCCTAATATTATCTATTTTCTATTTGTAGCTCTGGCTTACACTCCTTACTATTGGTTACTGTTGGTGACCCAGGAACTAAACCTTATCCTGTTGTTGCACTCACTGTAAATTACTCTGGATGACAGCGTCTGAAATGGGACGGCGGTAGCCTAGATGTTGAAGATGGGGGTTTGTTTCAAATTCAAGACTGGCAGGAAAAATCTGTGGGGAGAGTAAGACACTGTGGTGGCGCCAATGTGCAGCAACTGCGTGAATGTGCCCCATTTCCCTGCAGGGATAAATTAAGTTTCATCTCATCTTATTTCAAAGTGGTGCTGAAAAACCTTTCCCTGGATAAATAATGGTTAAAAAAAAAAAAAAGCCTAAATTATTTGAATTTATGGCCAATAAAGTGGTACGTGGAGTGCATTCACAATAAAACTATGAAGTGATATTTTCCAGCAGTACCACTACTGACTGACTGGCTGAGAGGGAGTTCACACTGAAACTAGACTACAAAAACATCTTCTGCTTCTGTGAGGAAACAAAAGTTCATCTCAGAGAGAATGAGAGAGAGAGAAACAGGAGGAGAACGGGAGAAGAAGAGGTAGTGAGAGAGAATGGCGAAAATGCTGAGTGGTCCAAAGCAGGCAAAGTAGTAGAGAAACAGAGATTGGGAGAATAGAGGAGCATGGACATGAAGAGAGACTGGGAGTAAAAGAGGGAGAGGTAGCAAGAGAGGAAAAAATGCTGAGTGGAGTGAAGCAGTCATGTTGCACTCGCTGGATGCATCTACATCACATTGTGTATTAGTCAGCTGGAAACTGGTAGGAGTCACCACTACCCTCTGTAATCCAGCTCAGAATAGTTCCTAACCACGGCATGAAAATTACAGTATGTTGACCAGAACATGGCAGCGGCCAAATGACTCCCACGGGTGCTTCATCTCAATGACAAAAGGCAAGTTAAATTGTGTCAAACCTCCATTTCCTCGATGCGAGTCATTTCTGAGGCCAAATAAAGTTGATTTCACAAAACGTGAAATCGTATTTCATCACTTGTATATTAGTTTCTATTATATTCATCAACGTTATTCAAAATTGTAGATATGATTTTTTATGTTTTTTTGTCACAGTCTATACATACTCAACATGTGACAGGATGTTACCCCCCCCTCCACCCCAAAAGGAGCATTTATATTTTCATAGATCCAGTCATACAGTGATTTAACTAGCTTGACTGAGGGAAGCATGGGTAAGAGTGTGTACCTCAGAGCCTTGGTCAAACCCAATCCACTCACTGCACCATGCACGGCAAACCACAAAAACTTTCCAAAGGAAACTCAAGTATCCCTTCCCAGACTGAGGCTGCAGGCTAGCCTATACTTAGGAGTGGAAGTGAAAGTGGGCACGAGGAAGAAAAAACAAGAACTGCCTGAAACCAAAATGGTGTGTTTGCTGCAAAAAAGGAACAAGGTTTCAACTTGGGTTTTGATTCTTGACACTCAAGCATGACACACCAGGTGCTCATTGTATGCAGAGGTCATTTCCTATTCTGTGATGCCTGTCTGACCCACACAGTTGGTACACTTATCTTTGTGTGTGTGCGTGTGTGCGTGTGTGTGTGTGTGTGTGTGTGTGTGTGTGTGTGTGTGTGTGTGTCTGTCTGTGTGTGTCTGTCTGTGTGTGTCTGTCTGTGTGTGTCTGTCTGTGTGTGTCTGTGTTGGCTGGCCAATGCACTCTGAAGTCTTTCAGGTGGTCTGTCAAAATAAACATCAACATCAAGTGTCTTAATATGTTGTTGGGCCACTAGAAAAAGCTTCAGTGTGCCTTGGCAGAGATTATAGAAATGTCTGGAACTAGACTGAAGGTAGATGGTAGTGGAAAATGGAAAATGGTTTCTCAGGCGCCAGTCCTGAATCTCCCATAATCTGTCAATATAGTTGAGATCTGGTGACTGGCATGGTACATGGCTTACATTTTACAAACCATCCGTAACCCCTCATGCCCTTTACAGCTGTGATCATACTGTATGCTGCTTCCTCACTGTGCATAACAACTGAAGGGATCATTAAAGAGGAATAGGTACCGTCTATCAGGTGTATTGAATTGCTCTTTAAAATGTACGCGGCATCCTGTTGTTTATTGTGATTGGGTTCGTGATTATTTCACTTTCATTTAACTACCACTGTGATTACATCTGTTTTTCAAGTGAGGCAAGAAAGCAGCATTGTCACAACCTTGGAAGTTGCACAGAACATATAACAATGTATAAAAGAAAACACACTAAAAAAAATCCCATGAAAAAAGATAATGGTAAAGTGAAAATGTACATGAAAGAAATAAAACAAAGTGCGACTGACTGGGTGTGTGCACCCAGCCCTGCCGAGGCCTTCTGCTGAGGCTAGCTGTAAACAGCTCCGGTTGCGTCAGTGGAAATAGGCAGAGCTCTGTTTGAAGCCCGGCTCCCTATGGGAATGGACCAGAGACAAACAGGCCCGTGCTGTCTTGTGATGCCAGAAGTTGCTCCAGGGGCCACAAAGCCCCGCTGTAGCAACATTTAAGTCAATTATCAAAAATGCACTACTTGAAGTTCGTCATTCAAAGTGTTGTCATTATTGTTCGATTTTCAATTTCAATCAATTTTATTTTTAGACAAAAGTCACGATAGTCAAGATAGCAGATATTTTGTGCCAATATTTAGGGTGTTTAAATTTGACCATTTTCATGCCAAAAACAAAATTAAAAAGTATAAGAGTTTCTTGGGAGTTTGGAAAAGCCCCTGAAACACCATTTAGATCACAGGACAGTAAAACTCTCCATTGAAACCCAGACTAAATTAATTTGGGTGTGGTAGCTCTAAAGCAGAGTGACCCACCACACCTCTTCAATGGTAGGAAAAACTCTGGGATACTGCAAACCAATATAATCGCTCTAACCCAGTTGTCATTTTGTCAACAAAGGACAACTGTAACTGAATTACCCGTCTCTCAAAACGTTTTCACAATCCATTTTATTTTGGTGCTAGAAATCATTTTGAGAGCAGGCGTCCCATTGTTTCCCCAAACGGTGGATGTCTTATCTTGGAGCCAAACTCATTTGGAGGATTTGTCCAAACAAAAACTCTCCCCAGAAATAGGTTGTTCTATATTTACTGCCAGAAAGTTTTGATTGCACTTCTCAGATGTGACAGGACCAAACAGATGAAATCAAGAGAGCCAGATGGAGGGAGCAAGAAACAATCAAAGAATCCATTTTCTTCCTGTCTGCTTCTGTCTCTCTCAAGTCAAATCAATCAGACATGCTTTACTGGCATCAATGTTGCATGAAGGATACTGCCAAAGCAACATACACCTCAATATATAGCTTCTCTAACAACAGAGGAATCCCACTGAAAGAGTGTTAGCTCTGCGTTAGCTCTCTCTCTTTTCTACCTCCATCTCTGTGTGTTTGACGTGAAGACCTACATGGTGGCAAACTGACAATGTCACACTCAACATGCTTCAACATGCTTCAACCTGCTTCCCCTTCCATTAACGCTGCCAGTGTCAGGCCACTTCCCAGACTGTCAGGTACACACACACACACACTACAAACACAAATACATCAATATCGCAACATGTGGACAGTTGTTCAAGCATAAATATGATAATACTACTGATATCTCTGTAAACATACAAAGGGGCGAGTTTTAAAGTTTGATTGAATTGTTTTGCAGTTTTATATTTTGATTTTACGGTGAAGACAGTTGGTAATTTGGTATTTTTCAGCTCAGTATCCTTAAATTCAATTCAATTTCTCATGAAAACAAAACTATGCTCACTTAATAAAAGAGATGAGCCATGTTATGTAGCTTGAAAATCCCATAAAATAAGTAGCCAAACGTAGCTGATATGACGTCACGTTGAGATAATTCCAGCACAGCTACAACAGAGATAATAGGAGAAAAATCTTCAATATAAAACAGGTTGTGGTCTCAGTCCTCAGACTCAAAGAGCAAGAGCTTCTTTCTAGACGTTCAACAATCATACAGGGAGAAATCCATCAGAGAAGAGGAAGCGACACCAATCGTTACACCAATGACTATAGTTATCTCTCTATCCACCTACTCATGAATCCCAGCTGACTACAAGTCAAGTCATTCTGGGAAATGTAGGAAATCTCCAACTGAAGTAGTAGACGAGACAGGTTGAGGGAAAGTAGGAAAACCAAAAAAAGTGAATTAAAACATTTGTCACTTCCTGTACGCGGACGCGATTTTGTGCCAGCCCGTACCCACCGCCCATATCTAATAATAACAATAATACTATGCCATCTCAATCAAGTAGGATGGGAAGCTCTTCTGTTACTGCCCCAAGTGATTTAGGCTGATAAGACGGGTGTATTTCTACATAAAACCTTGGTTAGTGCTGCTGTTACAGACAGACAGACAGACAGACAGACAGACGTGGGCGGGGCAGGGAAGGGTTAGTTTAAAGTGGAAGGATTGAGTTGAGCCCTTAGGGACTACGACAGCACTGTCCTGGCTAGACGCTGGCAGCCAGCACACAGGAGTGGGTGGAAACCGCCTGGGCAGGGATCCAGATGGACAGAAACAGAGGGGAAGAAAGAGGAGACATGGGGAGAGAGAGGAGAAGAGACAGCAGTAGAGGATACAGAGAAAGAAAAGAAAGAATAAGAGATTATATATGAGAGAGAGAGGGTGACAGAGAGAATAAGCCATCGCTCAGCTTTCATAACAGTCTTACGTAAGTCACACACACACACACACACACACACACACACACACACACACACAAAATAACTGATCACACAAAATAATAAAAGATAGCAACTTAAATCCATGGCTGATAAAATGAGAACAATTTTACAGACTGGATCCTTTGTGATTTAGGAACTGTGAATGATATAAACCTCAGGCAATGAATTTAGTTTTCACAATAGATCCATCACATTTTGGAATCACCCTCATATAGTCTTCTGTGGTTTGTCTTGTTTGGGTCTGAAATGCCCCCCGCAGTCAGTTAGGCTCACCCGGCACACTAGCTGGTAACCTATTGAGACGTAACAGTTGAATGCCTCGGTTATATATGGTCTTTGCCTGTTCTCAAACCTTGTCCTGATGACCACCGTGCACTCTCTCTGACCATGAGCCAATCACATCACAGCAAAACAATGGTTCTGTACAGGTTCTGTTACAAGCCTCTTTAAGCTGTGGTGAGAACAGCAGAAAACAAAACAGATACAAAACAGAACATGACAGCAGTCGAAAATGTACAAAGGAACAGGTGTGTTGTGTCAAATGGCATGTAACATAACAATAATAATGCGATACTCGAGGCCCATAGGGGGCCAAACAGTGATCTTCTTCAGTGCTAGTGTTTCTTCAAATTAGGGCTACATAAACCCTAAAAAAACAGTAGTGTGAGGTGGTCTAAGGTATCACAATGAACATTAATGTTTAAAAATACTACACATAGCACCTTTAACTTCAAACAAACCAATAAGCCACTGTGAATGTCCAAAAATACCCAACACACACACACACACACACACACACATACACACACACACACACACACACACACACACAACAATACACCCAAGCATTTTGCTAGCAACTAGCTTGTGTGCGCCAAAAAGCCTTCATAGAACAAACAGGCTCTTGACTGGGGTGAGCACCACAATGGCCAGCTTAGACAGCAGACATGAATCATCCCCACTGTTTGTGAACTGTGTGGGTCAACAGGGTGGGGGGGTGGGGGGGGGGGACATGAACCTCACAACACTGTGACTTCATTTCAAAGCCTCGGTGGTCAGATAACCCAGCACAGAGCAGCAGTGTTGGGCAGTTGTTTCACACTGAACTAGCAGGTTAACTACATTTTGGAGTAGCTCGGTGGCAGATCAGCTAAATCTAAATTTGGTTTGTGCTTTTAGTAGTTATATAAGGAGATAAAACAGAACAGAGGAGTGGTACTATGTGCCTCCATGCTAACAACAACAACAACAACAATGTGCTGCTCTATACCGCCCTGTAGGGAAATCACCTTTTCTTTTTCCCTCTCTACAGGATATATTAGTGAAGGAGAGAAAGGAAGGATGGAAGGACGGAAGGAGGAAAGGTAGGAAGGAAGGGATGTATTACTTTACTTTTTTGGCACGTTTTCATAGTTAGTTATTTCAGCAGGGCTGTAAAATGGACACGTGTCAGTAGACAGTCCAAGCAGGTATCATAAAACTGTGGTAATGATTTGTAGGGACTCTTTCAGTCTACTGACTTTCTGGACTTTATGTCAGCTCAGTCGGTCTGTGAATGACCTCGGACCCTTTCTGGACTCACCTTCAGTCCATCACTGGGCAGCCGGTAGCCGAACCGTGCCGGCAGGTCATCAAAGTTCCCTGTTTTGTTGTCGAAGGAGTACTGAAAGAGACACAGGGAAATTAAGCTTTTTATTTAGGATGTGATTGGCTGATGAACTCACAGCAAAATAACACACAAAACACAATCAGCAGCATAAGAAAACATTACAGTAAAGCTAATAAAAAAACATGAAAAAAAAAAAGTATGTCTAAGTTTGTACAATCACCTAATTAACCAATTAATGTCTCAACAAATGACACAGAAACCCCCCCAACCCAGATGTGCCCAGCTGATACAGACGTATCCACGAAGACTCAAAGCTGCCAAAGGTGCTTCTACAGTACCGACTCAGGAGGTAGATATTTCTGTATTTAGTTATTTGTATTTATTTATGGTTGTATTGTGTGAATATTGTTCAGAAAAACAATCTCAATTCATTTTGAGCATGTGCTACTCACAGCGGCGATGTCAGCCTCCACGGGCAGCAGGTTGAGGAAGGCGAAGAGCTGGACGGTGAAGATGGTGTAGATCTGCGTGGCCGACAGCATCAGCATGCCCAGGGACAGCAGCATCTTGGCATCACGCTACAGTGCTCAGCTGCTCCGCCACACACACTCACACAACCCCACAACCCCACACACACACACACACAACCACACACAGCGGCCTACAGAGAGAGCCCTGTACACCTACTGCTGCCGTCACACCTACAAGAGACACACATAAGACACAACCATGACGTACAACAGTGGTGACACAAGCATATACCCAAGTGAAAGTGGACATACAGATAGAATTAGAAGTATAAAGTCTTCAAAGTTGCATTCAAACTTTCCAGTGGAATTGAAGTACTAATTCCGTTAGATATTGCTTGTTGCCTGCGGGCACTTAACGTATTATATGCTACAGAACAGCTGCAACTTGTACGGACTCGATTTCTTGGTCATGGACACTTCAGCAGGTTGTTGTGTTTGGGGGCCTTAACCTGGGTCCTCCAGCTAAAAGGATGATGTTCCCACTCACTCACCCACCCAGCTGCCTATTTAGCCCTGTTGACACGAGATATCAAGCCAGCAACCCTTTACCTAGTAGGAGGGCCTCGTTACAACCTACTATTTCTCAGGGAAGAAATAGAAAAATGTGCCCAGGCCAGTGTGGTCACCAGAGATTTGGGTTTCTCGGGCCACTTCTGGCCTTGGGTGTTGTTTTTAAGGAGAGTAGGAGTTTGGAGGCGTAGGATTCAGTTTACACTTTAGTCTGCAGTCCTTTCTGAAGACACATGAGATCTTGTGTGTCTCCAAAGAGGCCTGCAGACTCTTTACCTTGGGGTAAAGAATGAGGCAAACAAAAGAGGGGGAGCGAGTGAGGTTTGTGAGCGATTTACTGATACCGAGTGAGGTAGCCCTCATTGGGCTACTACCTCGGCCCACCATGAAGTGTGCCTGGCTGCTATATGATCCACTGCCCCCAGTAAGGCAGTATGTCCACAGTATGTGTTCTGCTCCTTAGCCAGCCAACAGCTTTGTACAGACTGGACTGCAGGGTTAAAGTCATGGCGTGTTACGGGGTGCAAGCACACAAAGGTCTTCAGATGGAAAGGGAGCATGTGCTCAGGACAGGAGAAGTTCAGGAGGCCAGGAGGAGTTCTGCTATTCTGATGTTTTAGGCTTTACGCCAGTCTTACTGAAATAGAGCTCTGATAGCAGAGCCCAAATCTTATTAAGCTAATATTTCCATTACAGAACGCAGCAATACAACCTACAGCCAGTCCCACATGGACAAAGACGTCATTATTCTGACAACAAACATAGAAATCAGGTGATGTCTTTGCCATTCAGCTTAGGCTACTAACATTTATGTGCAGTTTTCCTGTTTTACCTCTGCTGCAGTTGTGAAAAGGCAGCAAGGCAGCATGACCTACTTCTAGTGCAGACCTGCACGTCTGCTTTGCATTTTCATGTCCCTTTCTCCTCTTTCATTAAGGGTTTCTTCACAAGCAAAAGACTGATAATATAAGCTCAAATATAAGTCATATAAGGGGTGGGGGGGCCTGGGCACCAGAGTAATACTAAACCAAGATCAAGATCATTATTAGTGACTATGAATTTCACTCAGATCTCTTTTTTTTACTATTACTATGTACTATTGATGGAGCCACTGCCTTCTATGCCAGACTAAATTCACCATGTAACTGCCACACAGGGCAAGGAATTTGATTTGAAAGATGTCTGAATACCTGTAAAAGCAGCTGGTGGAACAGGCAAATTTACTACCCATGTTTACCGGTACCGACGGGTGGCTGGTGTTGATTTCTGACCTGATGTCTCTGCCAACCACTACAAAGTTCCATGTTAGCAAACATCCATAGTGCTTCACGTCTGTACAGGTTTCACTCAGGGCAAGAAGCTAACCTTTCTCAACTGACCACAGTGGCTGGGGATTTCAAAAAACACTAATACACTTGCTGCTTCCGCTATTTTACCAGCCAAAAACATTTCTGGAGGAGAGAGGAACCTCCAAACAGTTATCAACCAAATTGACTGATAGATAGACTTAGGCCATTGTAGCTAAAGTTTAACAGCATTTGGCTGGTGGTTAATATGGATATCCCACTACCAGCCACTTAAAAGTTCCACGTTAGCAACCATGCAGGGGGCTTCACATCAAATACGCAAGTTTAAAGCAGTACTGTAGTCTTCTGTGCTCTCTATCTCGGTCATCGCTGAGCGGCGCCTCACATCTGCCTAAAAGGAGAGCTAGGTTTGTTACATAACTCTCCATCCCTACTGCCCTACTAGTACAACTGCAGCCCTATCCCACAACACACCCCTTGAGAGACTGAGCTCTTCTAATATAGCTTGTTGCATTATAAGGGCGTAGCCTAATTTTTCAGTCAGATCAAAAATAGCTCCAAACCATGAACTACTTTCACTGCTAGACCACGCTACTTTCCTTTCTATGACAGTTGCCTTCAAGTGTATGGAACAAGCCTACTGGTTATAACATCACCAGCCCATGTGTTCATCAGTGTGTCCCCCTGAAAGACAACAATCATGATGCACCCAGTGGGGAACTGCATTATTTACACACCCCACCACCATGGACCATTATAGCTGTGTAGGGTGGAGTGATAATGCCCATCCCTTGGCATCATATTGAAAATAGAGCAAAGTGCTTGTTCATAATAGAACCAATAATGGAAAATATCTGCACTAAAAAGGGAAACGAAACCAACAGCACTCATGACAGCTGCAAAAAGATGCTGACTAACTTATCATCTGACTACCAGCTATGGTCATGAATCACGTTTCATGAACTAACCGTGAGCTAAGTGAATCACATTTGAATTATTTTCTACCAAAGCATCACTAAGCAGTTTAAGGTATCAAAATACAAAAGAGGCTCACTCACGTTAACAACAGTCCTTTTATGAATCAGAAAACAGCATTTAATTACATTTACATTACAATTAATATCTAACTAACTAGGTTTCGTGGCAAACGAGGCAGTATCTACAAATCTAGCAGACAGCGTTGATGTCAAGCAATACAGTTTAACGTTTACCAATAAGAAAAACGTTTGGTGGGTTTTCCAGGCCACACATATTTAAACCCGTCGCCTGGTATGGACACCCTAAGATGGGTTGCTTCGGAAACGGAGCGTCCAGTACCCGCCTGTACCCAAGTTAGCATGATGCTAGGCTAACTAGCTGCCTCGTCGTGGATTCTTACCTTTAAATGTGTCAGAAGCTTTGTCTTGTATGGGAATTTAGCTACTGACATGAACAGCACACTCTTTCACGATATGTATAAAGGGATATGTACAACGGCGAAGATTTGGAAGGGCTTCATTCCGTTAGGACGGTAGGTCAGTGCGACAGAGTGTCAACATTAATCCTCTCGCTAGCTTCTTCATAAGAGAGCGCGAGCTTCCGCCGTCGGCACACACCCCCTCCGTCGAAATGTTGCTTCTGATTGGACGGATTATCAGTAGATCATTCTATTCCGGAAGTGGTTCCGGACGTAAACATATCCACGTGATGGTACAAACAACCCTTTACTGCCTTTTACAGTCACATGAACTCCGTCAACAGATCAGCTATCCTATATTTACACCTTTATTACTGCTGCATTGGAGCAGTTGCTGGGTTACCAACAGTAAGGTCGAATAGTTAGAGCAACATAAGAAAAGAGATGTATCTCAAATAAAATATATAGTGAGTTTGAGCAACCCAAAAAGGTTTTTAAAACAGTTGACACTTTTTATTCTTTGGCGCCCTCTATAGTGAATTTAGCATAGAATTTACCTCTTCTTAGGGGAACAATATTTGGATATGAATAACCCAATAAAAAATCAATGAATTATTATTACCCTATTATTACCTATTGATGCTTTGCGCGTGACCAACATTCATGGTTGCCATCCATGAGTTCATGGGAATTCAACCTTTTTTATATGCCAAGTTATAGCATGTAAGAAAGCACATTCAGAAAACACAAATGTAAAATCTTAAGAAACAGCACACAAGCCACAAGAGATCACAAGCAGGTAAAAGACCTTGAGAAACTAAGTCACTGTGTGCTCCCAGCCAAGACTCACACATAAACCCTGGAGACGGCTAAAGGCTTGAGAAGGTCAAATGCAAATTAGCAGTCCGCTGTAAAACTTTATAGCAGAACTGTAAAAGTCTATCAAATAAGCTCTTAAACTACAGTGACATTCCCTCAGCACAATATGGGACCAGTGTCCTTTTGTAGCTCAACACGTCAGGTTTGGGTGGGTGGTTGATTCCCACTGGGGCCACACATACTAAAACTATATAATAGAAACTATATAGTGGAAACCTGTCCACTCATGGAAACACTGGTTCAGCAGGTAAAGCACAGGGTTAAGGACAAGTAGAGTCCACACATCATGATATCCGTCTTTAAACATGTAAACAACGTTTCGCTCCATAATGGATCTTCATCAGTCAAACTCAGTGGACAGCAGTGGGTGAAACATGACAATAATCATACCAGGATTAGCTTCGATTGCTGCTGAAGGAAAATTAAGAACATATGTACTAATGGTAAAATATTTACTTTGAATCAAAGCATCTGCCAAGTGGCATATATTCTATTCTGTTTGATTCTATTCTATTCTATTCTATTCTATTCTAATAAATTATATGAAACAAGCAAGTCATATAGATGCAGTATTTAAATTCAGACTCAAGACCCTTTTATTCATCACAGCCTACAATCTACCACTGATTTATTTCTCCTTAACGCGCACACACACACACACACACACACACACACACACACACACACGCACACATACACACACTGTTTATGGAGTTGTTATGTTTATTACCCTTGGATTTATTTGTTTTTGTGTCCATCACACTCTGTGGAGAAATTCATTACAAACCCTTTTCCCAAAAGCGCTCTATAAATAAACTGGAATTGAAAGAACTGATCAGTCAGATCCATCAAAGCCTGGTTTGCTTTTCCACTGTTCACCTCTGAATCTTTATCACAGGCTCCAGATGAAAACTTGCCTCTAATCGCGGCTCTGTATAGGTTTTGTCACCACAGAGACCCGACAACTCATTCAACCACTGTAGCTCTGTAGCTTTGAGAAACACACAACTGAATGGGGGTGAAAGTCTAAACTGGGAATTTTTACAACTGAACTGTGCGTGGTGTTTGTATGTGTGTGTATGTGTGAAAACAAGAGCCAGGCAGGTTTGCCCATTCACATGTGCTCATCGGGAGAATTTACTGCCCCAGCAATATGTTTTTGCGATGTTTTCTTCAGATTATGATTTTACAACCATTACAATGTCGCCTGAATGTCATAACTGAGAGTGCAGATGTGTGTGGTGATGTCCTATTGTTGCAGTAAAAACAGAGGCAATCCAGGAGTACAAATGCCAGTGCAATTCCAGGATCGTGACTCCCATCAGTGGCAGTTGTCACGTATGGCATTGCATTTCAATCCAGGAATGCAAAAGGAGATAAACACGTCAATTATATGGGTCATTTAAAAAATAAAGCCTTGAGAAAGACACAAGACAAACTAGCACTTGGTTTGCCTAAATAATCTTGACTTGACTGGATTTCAAAGCTTCATCTCTTCTTATCTTGACTTGACTTGGTCCCACCTTACAGAGGAGTGTCCTATTCCAAGACAACCCCAGCCCCTCCCACCAAACACACACACACACACACACACACACACACACACACACACACACACACACACACACACACACACACACACACACACACCAGCCAGAGGTGCCCTCCAACTCCTGCGCCCCTCCCTGCCCTTCCTACAATCGTTCTGACCAACACCCTGAACTCACTGCTGTAACTGGTCAGAGTGTCACAGAGGGGCAGAGGGGCTGGACGGACGGATGGATGCGGCCCCACCATGAGGGTCTTTATCTGCTTCGAGGGCACCTGGGAGCCCTTTGACGTCCCTCCAGATCAAACCGCGGGGGCCATTAAGCAGATGGTCAAGGTAATAACAGCCCCAGCGAGAGACCTAATGCCTTTCACATGACTGTTATGGACCGTTGACTAGTTCTGACATTTTTTTTAAAACCTTTGAAATGAATGCGAGTGAGAAACTGTGGCAAAATGTTGTTTATTTTGGGTGCAGGACTATGCAGTGCTGGAAATTGTGTATTTGTGTGTGTGCAAGCCTGTCCTTGTGCGTGTGCATGCATTGGAAATAGCCTTGACAGTAGACTATTTTCCTTACATGACAAGGAAAAGCAAAATCTCAGACTATCTTCACTTATTTTACTCTGCAAAGTGCAGCAAAGAGATGTTGCATTGGTGTTTTGTGTCTTTCTGAGTGATGTACTCCATTACAGTTTCCTTCATGTCCAATCCTCTCCTCTCTAAAGGATTACTTTCAGGTGCAACTGTCAGACGACAAGCAGGTCCGGCACTATCTGGAGCTGAGCTACGCTGGTGCAGCCCTGCAGGACAGCTGGGCTCTGTGTGACGTGGGCATCACCCCTGGCAGTGCCATCCGATGCCTGATAAAGGTATCAAGCAGCACAAGGATTTAGAGATTTTAAGCTATACTGGGATTTGCAATAAATTCAATCTACTTACATGATGATGCAGGTTGGGAGAGGATGCCAGAGTGTGTCATTGCTTTATGCTGGAGAAACTATTTTTAAAATTGCTTGCAAATTAAAGTGCTCATTGGAATCAAAGGTTTAGGTTTAGTTTATTTGCACATAAAATAATGCTAAAACACAAAAGGGCAAGTATCTGTTTGAAAGGGAAGAAAGCCAAGATACTTTTTTTTGCAAAAAAATCCCAACCTTTAATGCAATGGTTACCCAAACATTTCAGCACTGCTATGTGAGGTAATCATTTATTTTTCACATTAAAGAGTGACCTGGGTTTATTTAAATCTACTTAAATCTACTGGTTTTATTTTGGTTTTGGTACATTTTCTTACCTTACCTGATGTGACTGTCAGTTGTCAAACGTCATAATTTCCTGCCCCGACTCTCCTGCTGTGTTTTCACCATCAATATTTGGGGTTAGTGAGTGACATCACTACTGCTTACCAGAGAAACCAGTACTGGTGGTTGACTGCTCAGGACCTCCGATGATGAAGTCTTTCATTCAAAATTACTATATATCCATTATGTGATGTTCATTGGTTAATATTTTAAAATATTATATATTATTATAAAAATATAGAATTATAATAATATATATTCAATATAATATATATTATTTACATTCTCTAAATTGTTGTATATTGTATATTGTAAGTTAAGGGCTGATAATAATAATAATAATAATAATAATAATAATAATAATAATAATAAAAATAATAATAAAAAGAGAGAATAATAATAGAGCAAGGGTTCTCAAACATTTTCATGTCACTGACCCCCAGTCAGACAGAGATTTGGCAATGGACCACCATTTGGTAAGCATTTACTGCCAGGAGCCTTAAGGGAAGATTTTTGATATTGTTGATTTAGTATTGAATCAAAGAACTGTCTACACTCTACACATTCTTATACGTCATCTAATTGGGATCATTTCTATTGAAAGAAATTATTGCAAAGTTATACTATTCCTCATTGTGCTGTGGACCTCCTGGAACCCATTCAAGGAGCCCTGGGGGTCCTCAGACCCTATTTTGAGAACCACTGTGTCAGAAAAAGAACTTTTCATGTCAGTAGTTTTATGTCAGTAGCTACAGTAGTTTCCAACTCTCTTCAAATGTTGTCCCATCAACTGACCCATCCCTTTTTTATGACATTCTTTTTGCTTGTCCCCCTCCACAGGGAGGTCAGAGGTCAGGGTAAGCTACAGAACAACGCTCCTAGAGCCGATAGGAATTGAGTGTTTTGCTAAAGGGCACTT
The DNA here is from genome assembly GCA_034670385.1 of Hoplostethus mediterraneus. Lineage (NCBI taxonomy): Eukaryota > Metazoa > Chordata > Actinopteri > Trachichthyiformes > Trachichthyidae > Hoplostethus > Hoplostethus mediterraneus. The sequence continues at coordinate 1,587,285 of JAXDDW010000074.1, forward strand.
CCACGGGCCGGTTGCTTGCTGTCACAGGGGCTTGAACCCAAGCCTTTTAGTTACAGGACCTGTAGTCTCCCTATTCCCTGCACCTCGCACTGATACCTGAAATATTGTTACATGCTGCCCTCCTTCAATCCATGTCAACCGTCAACGCCTAGGTCTGACTGAAGTACATGTGATATTTTTTTGTTTAAGTATCACAGATGCTCAGTGAACGGGGCCTCAGACCCTTACTGCATACAAGCTAGTTATGTGCCCTACAAGTCGATTTTACATGATGTAATGGGGTAATTTGTTATCAAAGACACCCTTGTTACAGTGAAATGAATTCTTAGCCTTTGAATGTCAGTGAGATGGGACACCATGTTCCCATGTCAGCGGCAGCTTGGTGGGCAATGGGTTTATGACTGTCCGGGATCTTTAGTTTGTCCTGTTGACGACACACGCTGTAACTGTCAATCAAAGACAAAACACCCCGCTTTTACCATTGGGACACGTTCCAGGCCCATCGCTAGGCAACAAGCATAAATGTTGACAGTGCTTGTGTGTGTGTGCGTGTGTGTGTGTGTGTGTGTGTGTGTGTATCCCTATGCTGTCCGGGTCATCATTTAACATCCTTTCATAAAAAACAATTGCATTCTAGTAGTTTCTAAAGGTTTTCAAAGGCACGTTTTTCTCCAACTGGTCCACGTTCATTTATTTTCTCCCCAGTACTAGAAACAATTCAAGGGATTACACCTGTAATCCTGTGGTTAGTTGGATATCGAAGGTTAGAGTACAGAGCTGCTGCAGATGGAGCTACATCTCTGTTCATCCTTTTTGGTCTTGGTCTTGAATGGGACTTAATTTGCCCTTGACTTGGTCTTGAAGTAGATTCAATCAGTGAAATCAATACAGGATCATACCTTTTGCTTGGGTTCACCTGGTCAGCCTATTTCATGGAAAAAATATGTGATTTTGAATTTTTTTTATTATATTTTATTATCCAGATAGACACTGACAGATATGATCTCTAGCTTGGAGTTGGTCATACATTACCTTAGCCACAGAGTGGCAGCAGATCCTAAAGATATAAATATAATATTAGATATAGAATGTAGACTATAGCAAATAGTATACACTTAAGCAATAAAAGGTAGACGTTCATACATTGCAGTTCTAAGCACTTATGGATGCCACCACACATAAATAACGTTAAATCATCTCACATTCTACATTTTGGGCTTTTAGCTGTTGCTAGCAGGTATGAGTTCAGGGTTCAAGGCCATTTCAACAGAACATTTTTTATGCACACTTTTTTTTTATGGCCATTGCAAAGATTGAACTTGTGACCTTTTGTAACTGGCTATTGTGTCGCTAACCACTAGGCCCACCATGCCATGATATCTATTTTTTCAGAGCCAACAAAAGCCTGTGATGCATGTGTTCATTGCCGTGACGAGAGAGACCTTACCCATCATGGGAACTGTGTTTCTCCTGAGTACATCTGTGTCCAGACTGAAAACCATGGTGTCCCTGCAGTGCGGCCTCCCTGTCAGCGCCTTCAGACTGAGCACGCCCAGTGGAGTGCAGCTTTACGACTGCAACCAACTGCATGACTACACTATCGAAGTGGGTATGGCTTTTTCTCTTTCAGCCCTGCTCTTCTGTGGGCGGTACTTCATCGTGAGTGAGTTATTATAAAATTTGTGATGATGATTTAGTGCTGTGGGGGGTCATTAGAGTAGTTTTAGTGCAGAAGAAAGCAGATGTTATATTATCCCATGGTTCTTAATTACATTTTACCACATAATACATATCTGTCAAAGTTTAGCAGATAGACATTTTAGTTATACAAATACTTTTTGGAGGCAGAAATAATCTCATTGGTTGAGTTATACCTCAGTGGGCGGAGCCAAGGAACCACAGTTTTCCTGGCTAATTAATAAGAGAAAATACAGTCTAGCCATACTAAGTTATCTAAGTTAGCTAGTTAGCTTAGCTGACCTTCCAAGATCATGAATGAAGTAAAAAAGAAGTTGTTGCCATTTATATTTTATTTGTATTTTCACCAGTTCTGCCTTTGGCATTCAAGTTTTCCAGTTAGCTAACCTGTATGGAATATTGTGCCAGAATTAAATAAATAAATATGTCTTTATGAAATAATTGTATGAATAGATACAGGAATATATATAAATGTGTTCTTTGGCACCGCCCACTGACTTTTAACTCAATCAATAAAATGTTTGAATGACTAAAATGCCAACATGTATTTCTGCTATGGACTACTCTTCTACATTTCGACTGTTTCTACGTCACAGAGCTGCGTTCTTCAATACATTTGTTTATATTTTTGACCCTAGGCACGACTCTCCGTTTGGACACGTGGGATGGGTGGGTGGAGCTCCTCCAGGGCTGCTTCCTGGGCCACCGACTGACAGTCCAGAGCCACCTATCAGAGGAGAAGCCAGTAATGAGGTCAGAAATGTCCCACAGGAATACAATTTTTACTCAAATCATTTTACAGCTTAACCTGATATATTTCACATTCAATCTCAGCGTATACAAAAAAAACATTAAGTAAAATTTAAGTAGACACAACGTATTGTCACGCAGAACATGCTAGTGGTCATTTAGTGATTTAGTTACTGAATACATCATGTGAAACTTTCTTTTCCGACTGTTCCAGGTTTCAGCTGCGGGTGTCGCTCTACATTGCTGCCTTCCTAGGCCATCTGGACCTGGCAGGCTGGCTGCTGGACAGAGGGGTGCATGCTGAGGAGCCTGTGGGGGTCCACCCGTACCGCCAGTGGTGCCACCAAACCGCCCATCCAGACGCCGGCAAGTGTCCCATCCACGTAGCTGCTGAGAGTGGTCAGCTCCTCATCCTCAAACTCTTCATCACCAACAACCTTTTGACCTTGGCCTGTCGGGACCCTGGAGGCCGTGACCCTCTGAGGATTGCCATCCAGCACGGTCATAGGGAGTGTGTGCGCTACTTAGCCACCAAGCTGTGCTCAGTCGTATCCCAGCCAAATATTTCCCTGCCCATGCGTACCTACCTGCAGATAAAACGCTGGGTGAGGTTGGGGCAGAGTAAGACAGCCTCGAAGCGACGCCGAGGAACCAGGGGTCCGTTCAAAGCCAGGGTGGGGGATACAGTGCTGGTAGATGGCTTCACCCAGCCAAAGATGTCTTCCAAACCTAGGAGGGGTGAACTCAAACCAAGTAGAGGGATCAGATCCAAAGCCTTGCAACCGTTACCCTCCATCAGCCACTCCCATCTACCCTCCAGATGGGCATCTCAGGGGCCACCACTGCAACTGCCCGGCCTGCGGTCCGCGGACACTGGTAACTCCAAAGAGACACGGAAAAGGCGAAAGCATGGTGAGGATGGCCTCCTGGATGAAAACGAGGATGAGGGCAGCAGCCTCTGGAGGAGAAGGGTTCCACTCCCGCCCCTATGTCGGGAAACCAATCCCAGGCCACGGTTTGTGTACGCATCGCCAGACTCCTCCCACCTTCCTGCTGCCTCCTTGGAGTTCTTCTCTTGCCGCCGTGGCCGCACCCCCAGAGAAAACGCCATATACTGCTTGGCCATGGCCAGGTCTCTATACTTTGAGTATATGTCCACGTTCAGAACATAATAAAACACAGTCACATTCTCAGTTTCTGTATCATGTCAAACAAATGATTATTATCAGTGGAAATCCTAATCCTTATGTTGTCCAGGGCCACAGAGCTGATGCTGTTGGAGCTTGTAAGGTATGCAAGTGCCTTGCTCAGGGGCACTGTGTTGGTTGTGAGGAATTCACAGCAAAGGGAAATTTAAGTAATTGTTAGGCAAAATTAATTTATCTTTATTTACTTTTTTTCTCTGCTCCATTACCATTGTTTTATGTTTGCTTGGATCAATTTTTACATGTTATTTATTTATGTTTACATTGCTTTTTAACTTTAACTTTCTTGAATGTGAAGCACATTGTAACTTTGCTTTTGTGCTAGAAAAATAAAGTAAATTTATAATTTTTATATCTCCTTGATATAGTGCCTTCACAGAGAGACCCTGGCTAAAGCAGCTGAGCATAGCACGGACCCTGGTGAGGAAGAGTATCCGCACCGTGGCCTGAAGACCCACAGAGCCACTGTCTCATCCAGCTCATCACTGATCAGCCTGACTGCAGTGGAACTGCCATTTGCTGCCTGAAACATTGTGGACGAAGAAGAAACTGTCAGAAAGACAACTGAGTATTGTATCTCAGGCTCAGTAGTTCATTCAGAATTAGACTCCTCTTTGTGAACGTGAGCATCTCTCTCTTTCTTTATAGACAGATAGAGGTGACATCATTCTAGACATATATAGACAATATTGACCAAGTGTTGACATAAGAAGCTTGCACTGTGTTTAGCATCTAACCAGTTAAAGGCAGCAAGTTTTTAAACTATATTTTAATGTTTTAACTGACTTAAACTGGGAAATTAAAGGATGTTTTGTAATTTTTTTTTTTATTCATGAAGGCAATACTGTGTTTGACAACGGTCCAATTAAGGACCACCTTGTAGTGAAAATGAGTTACTGAAGTAAAACCAACGACTTTCTCAGACTGTTGTCCATTTGATTATATATACCATCAAATGTCGGACATATTGTTTTTGGCTGGATCAAAAAATGTTCAGGTGAATTTGTAAATGTATGCACCATCCCTCTCTCCCCCTGAATCACATCTCCCTTTCCTAGATATTCCTCCTCTCTTTGCTCTAATGTGCTCTTGACTTGAAATAAAAACAAATGCTTTCTACCTCTCTCCTCAGCTCTTATGTCCCTTCATAGCATTTAACTATCATACATTATATAACCATTTGAGTATTTTGTTACACTGTGAGTCTGACCCTTGTAGTCTTGGTTGCTTGTAATGTGGGTTATTTAGGAATTTAGAGGACTACACTGACTTTTTGGGAAATTTATGCGTTATCCTTTATGTGACTAGAGGATTGGCAGAAACCACCATCAGGGAGCCATTGAACAAGGCGCTTAACTCCCAACTGCTGTGGTTTGTACTGACTTTTCCAGCAAAGTGTTGCTTGGAAAAGAGTTGATTTTCCAGTAGGAGACTGTGGCTGTGCTGGCCAGCTCACATGTGTAAATGTGTTTAACAGCATTGCAGAAAATGAAAATGCATGCTTGGCAAATCCTCACTTGATACAGGTGCACACACACTTTATATACAGCACAATGTACTGCTTCTCTCATTTGTCCCTTCTTTCTTCATATGTATTCTATAGAGGGCAATGTTAAATTCAAATTGGTGGAGTTGTCACACCCCATGTGAAAGTAGCTTTAGGGAGCAGGGAGCATGGAAGCCATGTCAACAGTTTAAGTGTTGTGTTTATTATTATGTTATTGTTTGGTTAGTATTCTTGTGAGTTTGTATTTTTACTCTTCGTTTAACATTTAGTTGTTACATATTTTGTTTTTAATAAATGAACTAAAACATTAATTAAATACCTGATGCACATTTTCTCTTCATTCTGATGCTGCAGCACAAAGTAGCTCTGTGCTGCTTGATATTAAAAATAAAACAGCATCCGCCCAAAGCGCTAATTTGATCATTTACAGGGTGCAATTACAAAGTAACTTACTTGAATGCGCTCTTAGTCGTATTTACCCCGTCAGAATTCGGAAGGCAGCATTTGAAGGCAGCATTTGCCCCATCAAGCATGGCGTTTTTTACAGGTCGACATGAAAACGCGTTTGACATCTCGCGATGCATTGAACCCAGTGGCATCTGCCGCCGCTGCTGCCGCTGTCTTACCGCCAGTGGGTAGGGTAGCAGGCAAAACAGGACATGCCGAGCTGTCAGTGCTCGAAGAAAACCAGGTTTCGCTTGAGTCTATATAAGCGCATAGAGTTATGAAGGCGAGAATCTTTGAAACATAACCCACCATTGCTATTTAACTTGTAGAAAGACACAGGGCGCACGGTGCCTGTTTTTATAACAGGTAAGAGATAGTTAACATTTCCCACTTAGAGCCACCGGTCTCACAGCGTGTGGAATGGCAGCTCCCCGACCGATTAAAGGTATCCTGAAAAACAAGAACAGCGGGACAAATGTCAAATCGGTGCCCGACGACGTGCAAGTAGAGGATCCGGAACAAGCGCCTGGACTCTTGGAGGATGACCAACAGTAAGTTACTGACCAGCTAACGTGAGATTGCTAGCCAGGTAGCTAGCTAAACACTTGTTAGCCTCCCTCCCTTTCACGCTAATTGTAGTTATCTCGTTAGCAGTTAGCCATCAATATGCTGTTAGCATGATAACTTGTCGCTCTTCTTGTCAAATGGTTTGTCATCTCTGAAAAACGAGCTCGACAGTTCAATCAATCAAAAGCTAACTATAGTAGCTAACTTAACTGGTTAGCTTGGTCACTAGCTAATGTTAATTTGATGTTAGTAATGTTGGTGGTAGTTGCTAGGAGCAGGTACAGTTGAACTCTGTAACGTTACCAACAGTGATGTAGTCGTTAATAAAAAAAAAACCTAGGCAAACCGGGACCTCCAGTCAGCGATCATTAGAAGGTAAACAAACGACAGCATAAACAAAAATCAGTTACATATTCAGAAAAAACAAAACAATTTAGGCGTTTTGACTTAAAATACCATGTCCTCATATAGCATCAGTTTGATACTACTTACTAGTAACGTTATGTATACTCCGCCATTAAGAGTTATATCACCATAAAAAAGGCAGTAACTGATTTGAGGTGGTTTTGCCCTCATTACATCCCTGGTTACCAATACTCACTGTTACAGCTGACACTGACAGCTGTGCTAGCCAAGGACAGGCCAACATTGGTATTGATGCACCAGGCAGGGTCCAGTGATGCAAAATCTGTTTGGCAAACACAACCCTCTAAACAAGACTGATGATGAATATCCGCTTCTGCTCTAGTTTACATTGTTACATTAAATGCAAAGGGATGAAACATACATTCCCTACTTATAAGACTGTCCTTGAACATCCACCAGTATTATTCCAACTGCTATCTCCTCTTCTCAGTACATCTTATGACGTACTTATGGCCCCTTAGACTTGTCATAAATGCTGAAGGTGGCTGTGGGTTACTGCCCGAAGCCAAGTCGCCTCCTATGCATTGATCTCATTGAAACTGACACATTCACCGCTGCAGCAAGACATAACGCCCCAGAAACCCTAGCCCCCGTTAAGTCACTTCTGTGCTCCACTCTCCCTCGATCTCCTCTCTGCCCTTAGGGAACTCTTTATGCCCAGACTTACTCACAAACTGCAGGATCAAGATGTACAGACGTGTTTTGAAGCAATTGAGCAGGTCAAAAGATCAATAAAGTCACTAGCTCTACTAGCTTTATTGTTAGGACTGCACAATATGAACAACAACAAAATGTGGATTATTTTCACAGATATTGCACTTGTGACTTGACTTGTAATATGTTTTAAGGTGTAGTTTGAGTGTTAAACACACTATCATTGTCTCTGCAGTTGTAGAATGTTTGAATATATGCTTCATTAGGTTTGACATGAGGTGATGAGGTTGAGGTGATGACTAGCATTAGGCAATATAACATGTTTTTATAGACATGAGGGAGGCTTTTCTGTCTGCTGCACGCATTGATTGCGTGTATTAAAAAACACACAGTATTGCAGTGGATGAAGGTGGGGGTTGGGTGTGCATGGTTGTAGTGAGAGAGAATGTGTTGACTTTAAAAATCTCTGTTATCTGTTATCACCAAAGTGCCACTACAACCTCACTGAGCTACTTCCTGGTGAATGCACCATGCACCAACCTAGAGCTGGTCATGTAGGTGTGACCTCTTCTGTAGTGCTTGGTATACAATCCCACACTATGTGTATACACACACACACACACACACATACAAACATATATGAGGTCCTTGAGGATTTATAGAAACTTGGATTCTGTCCAGGGTATTCGTGTCGGCCAAGGTGAGAAATTAACACCGCCCACCAGCCAAATGCTTCTAAATCTTTGGTTCTAGTTGGTAACTCAGTCTACTCTACCAGTAACTTTTGGAGGTAGTCAACCATCATTTGGTCCTGTTTCATAAATCTAGTTTGATGATAAAGTTATAAAATTGGCTGGTCAATTTTGAGAGTTACCAGCCACTGTAGCTTGATAACACAAAAGTTCATGTTAATTCAGTTGTAGACTTGGTAGGACAGCCTGTAGCTGAGCTGCCCTATGACATAATAATCTTCTCAACTGGGCTTTCGACTGTATCCGGATCTGTTTTTTCCCCCACCTATGGTGAAAATGAATGAAAATGAATTTTTTGGATCCCATTTGCCAATCGTTCTTTTCGATGGGTGAAATAATGAAAGTAGAAATGACATATGATGGAGCTATTACATATTTGAACGCATTACTGAATTTGTAAGAACTATTGTGCAACAACCATGGTGTAGAATTTGCATTATCAGGTCACAAATGCTAAGTTAGGTATGGTTAGCCATTTGTTTATCTTGTTTCACTGTAGTTTCAAAACCCACCACAATCCACCTCAACAAATAAAGAAATGCATAATAGAGGAAGCCTGGAAAGCAAACATAGTCAATATTAGCGCTGGACGTAGTATTATCTTACACCCCTATTCATTTTCACGTTAGACTGAAAGGGGGCGGGATTCAGAATTCCTTATTTGGGTCGAAAAATGACATCACACTTGTGAGGCCTAAAGGCCATAGAAGGATGGCAGTTATTAGTGAATTCCATTCCCAACAGTGAATCAAGCCTTTTCTGTGTTGATACTAAAATAGTTTCTCTTTGAGAGACGAGGAAAAAGAGTTTTCCGGAAGGATCCTGTGTGCAGCCAAGCACCAAATCCACAGGGATGAGAAGAGCACAGGCTGACTGCGCTGTAGCCTGCTCCTACTGTCAACTCAGTCTGTCTTGTGTGTGTATGTGTGTGTGTGTCAAGCAAACACACACATACTCACTCGCCGACCCATATATGCACACATACACTTTCCTATGTATATACACAGTAGACAGTATGTTCATTCATGTTTGTCTATGCATGTTTTTTTAATAATTTTGTTCAGTCGATGGTTATATCCAAAGTGCCTTACAGTACTGTTCACATCCATTTTTACCATTGGTCGTCCCAGTGGGAAACAAACACCCAACCCTGGAGGTGTTTGTGTCATGCTCTGCCCTTTGAGCTGAACAGGAGGAATGTTGAGATTTAGCTCTGTTTGCATACAGTCTGGTGCCAGTTGTATTGTATTGTCGAGCACCAAAAGTATTCTTGTTGTAGTTGTTTAAAACCTGAGGATCTTAGGAAAAGAAAAATTCATTCCATTGGGGAGAGGCTTCTTGCAATGCAACTTTAGCACAGTGAAATTTATCACAAGCCCCCTGTCAGTGCTAGTCACCTACTTTTTGACCTACCTAAACCATAACCTCCCAAAATCAGACTGCGTCAAGTCTGCCACCGATTTGGCACAGAAACAATAAGGCTTTTTCAGCTGTTCAGTCATTATTAATTCTGAGGAATTTGCCCCATGGGTTTATATCGGGAAGCTACCGGTTGAAATACTTTTTTTTGCCTACCATTGTTTGAGGCAACAGTGCTCACATTGTGCTTGAAGACAGCCCAAATGGGTTTTCCTCAGCTGCATCGATTGTATGACAGATATCATACATTTCCACTTCCAGCTCAAAGAGGATATCCAGAACTAGCTCTGCGAATGTTGACTACCCAGGAGTCATTTCCTGTGCCACCTGACCTGAGTTTAAACAATGCAACCTGCTTCCATAGATTTCTAGAAAGGAGGTGGACTTTGTGCCACAGATGGCGTTGCACCCTGTGATGACGGTTAGTCACAGTCCATATTAGCCACACAGGCCATCCAGTTACCTCGCTAGCAATGCTACCAGTTTATTTTCATGACTGTTAGCATCGCCAAGTTCACTGTGTTTTGGTAGTGGAGAGGAAAGTGGATTATATAGAAATCCACAAGTTCTTGACAACACTTAGTTTGTCTGCTTTTCCATTTTGTTTTTTCTCGCTTAGCCCCACCTTTCTGTGTATTTATACTACCCTACAAGGGCAAACAGTAATATTAGATTTTTGTGTTTTAAAGGTCAAAGGTCGTATCTAGGGCTTAGATTTCGCATGAACAAAAAGTATACCTACAAATGCTAGTAAACATGAATACTATCGACTTCTGTACCAACAACAGGAC